>JAQFVV010012477.1:2547864-2875364 GCA_028023455.1 Epiperipatus broadwayi | reverse complement strand
GATTTATTAAATTAATACTATGCTTCGCTTTGTTTTAAAATAATTATAATTAGGCAATGCTTATTGCTATAAAATTTAATTCAAGTTATCACTTATCTAAAACTTAGCATATACTAAAATATTAAAAAAATTCTTAGACACTTCTTTTACATTCGAGTAAAGCATTTCTCATTACCTTTCAGATATGTTCTAGCATTTCAATGCAAAATTTAAATAAAGAAAAATATAGTAATTGCATCATTTTATAAAATTAATTACATGTGTAAATTAATTAACATAAGAAGTAAATGCAGAATGAAATTTGTGATATTTTTAAAACAGGTTTAATAACAACTTATACTACCATGATTTGGCCTTTGTTTACCACACAATATTAACAATTATTTCCAATAGTATGCAATTAAACAAAAAAAGCAAAACAATTAAGAAAACGTAAACTCAAATAATTAAAAACTACAGTTCATATTTACATTTAGAAAGTCCTTCATTAATTAATTGATATTAATTGAGAAAGATATCTTACTAATATTTTTATCACAATCAATTCAGTCCATAATACCATTTATTTATATGTATTCCTTTTTGCTTTGATAATGTAAGATGATTCCTTAGTTCCTTTATTTTATTGTATTAGCTAATTTCTTCAGTTTTGTTCTTGAGTCAGAACCAATCTTTTTGCAAATTGTCTGAAGAATATTAGAAAATGAACATATCTTGCATTTAGTGTCTGGATGACTATTCTGCAACAGACCATGATGAGATATATTTAACTGATAAGACTAACATTCCTCTACCATTCAACACATAGTGTAGCCAGTAGTGATGACGCATTATGTGAAACTAGATCTGATTAACCTGAACATCTTCTGGCTGTTTTTTAATCAAAAGAACAAAAGAAACTTCTTTTGATGTTAACCACAGACCAAAATTAAGAGGTGCTTTAAGCTGTCCATATAGAATTTTTTCAACCTAGTGTTATTGCTTCCTTAGTTTTATTTAATGATAATCAACTTTTCAATATTCAGTATCAGATATATTGGAGGTTATCAGTTTTACCACATCCATAATCCCATTATTCCTTTAAGCATATTTCTCTGCTAATGACCAGCTTCATATATAGCAGAGAAATAGAAATAACAATTTGCTTGTCATAGTCTTATATACACTACATAATGTATTTAAAATGATATCTTTCCATTTTAGTTTTAACTTTTATTGTAGAAGATAAATTTGTATTTTAATCTGTAATTATAAATATCTCCAGACTAACATCTGATATCTTTGTTCCATTATTTTTAATTTTGTAAAGTTGCTCAGTGACATATTCCCTCTTAAATTTTTGTTATAAAGTAATTTTAAAATTATATATATATATGTGTGTGTGTGTATTTCATATTTTAAAGTTTTTCTATTTTATACACAAAATGTGTCATGTACTTGTATTTGTAATAAAACACATTTTACACTTGAAATCTTTTTAATGTTATTATTATTTATTTTTATTTTACTTTTGATTTACTTTGAGTAATATTTGTTTGTCAATATCACTCATTATTACAAATTTATCTATCTTGTTATTTTCCCTATTTGTCTTATTATAACTTTTATAAATTAGTGGAACCGAAAATTAAACATCAATAATCTACAAAAACTTTTTTCTTGTATAGTAATAAAATTTCATATATAAAAGATTTATTTAACTACTAAAAAATAATTAAAGAAATAATACAAACTATACAAAAATTAAAATCCTCCAACACCCCCCTTTTTTTTAAGTTTTTTTTTTTTGGGAATTGATTTTTTAAGGGTTTTTTAAGGTTTTTTATTATTTGAATTTAATTTTTAAAAGGGGGTTGGGATTTTTTTATTTTTATATATATTATGCTATTCAGTGGTACAAAATCTATAAACATGTATAGAGTGTGTTGGATTGAAGCTGAATTAATAAATAATATTTGTTGATTTTCGTTAGATTTTTATTATTTACCCGTCAATTGATTAATAGTCTATCCAGAAAAAAATTTCATTTTTAAAAAAACAAAAACAAATGAAAAGTATGAATTTTTGATAGTAGACACATTGTATAAAGATTCTAAAGTGCATCCTATAAAAGTATGTTTTTATTTGTCAAAATTTAAAAAGTCGTGTGTTATTACAAATTTAAAAACAGACCTGTTACATAGCAATAGCAGTAAAATTTAGGTGTGAACAATTTTCCCATGCTGAAAAGAAGATCTGAATGTTAAAAAAAAATTAAATTAAAATGTAATGCTTGTTAAAAAGCATTGGTGACTAATTAGAATGTTATGTACAGCTAAGTGAGAATCATTTAAAGAGTTCCTTTAAATGCAGTTGTTAATTGATTCATTCTTTCATTAGTTTCCTGAAAATAAATAACTCAGTCTTGAGACTTTAAAGTCCTGAGCAGTTTCAAAAGCTGAGGTAAACAGAGTGGTCAATATTAGTCCCGAGAAGACTGTTATTATGGAAAAACTAATACTATGTTAAAGCCTTCAGAAGTAATGGTAAAATATCACCAATAACATGCTAAACGTTAATACATCTGGCATTGCAATATTTATTCTTTTCTATTTACCTACTCTTTCTCTGCTACCATTTTACAAACACAGATAGAATATTTGTTTAGAAAATCATCTCCAGCCAATCCAACTGTAGTAAAATAAGATATGAAAAGAAAAATGAGATCACTATTCAAACATTACAAGCAAATGTCAGAAAACAAAAAGATTTTAAAAAGTACCTATATTTTTAAGACCGATTGGAAAGCTATTTATATTTATATTTTTAATTATTAATGCTTAATAAAAGGTCTTTGATAATACTGTTGAACTAGAAAGATTTTAAATTGGACATTCCCTAAACTGTCTAAAAACATTTTTCATATAGTATAAAAATATTAGTTCATTCATTTTAATGTATTCTTGTAACAGTTTCTTTATTTTATTTTTAGCAAGAAAATGTATCTTTTTTGTTGCTATTGGTTAACATTTTTATTCGTGCATATGTTGTGGAGGCGGCAAAAACCAGGTTAACAAAATGTAGTGCTTTTATTATGATGTTATTAAGACTAATTTTTTTTTTTTTAAAAAAAAAGGAAAAATTTTCAACAGATTCTTTCCATAATTTTTTACTAATTAATAAATTTCTTTGTTTTACTAAAACAGCTTGTTAATGAACCTTATGTTAATACTGATGATCATAATTTAAACTGTCTTTAGATAAAAATAATTATTGCTCAAATACAGTTAAAGGAAGTCTAACAAAGAGGTGCTTAAAAATAACCAGGAAGTATATTTGTGGCTTCTACCTATTTTTTCATTGATTATTAGAGACCATAATTTTCTTACCTTAAGAAGTATATATTAGAGAATGTTAAATACCCCAAGTAATTGGTAACTCAATACAAATATTAATTAAAGCCCGATGCTTTCCAAGTATGATGTAATTAAAGAACATAACCTGAAATGAGTTAATAAAATATATAAATTAATAAATTGTAATCATTTGTTATTAAAAAAAAATGTTGATAAGGAAAAACAGATAGATGCAAAGATTGTTTATTTTTAAAGGAAAAAATTAATAATGAATTTAAAAAAAAGTTTTCAAGTGGTAAAATCTATAGATTGTAAATGAGTAAAAGTGGATTGACAAGCAAATGAATGCTGAAAAAATTGTGTTTTTTACATCACAAAAATTCTAAATTTTTGATAAAAATTATTATATAGATAATAAAAAAATTGTAAAAGAAGAATTCATCTGGTATGACTAAATTATGAGATGATTAAATACTTGTGAAAATTAACAAATTAAAAATGACAGACAAATAAATGTTGAAAATATTACATTCATCATATACTAGAAAAGCTCAAAAAAGTTATAAACAAATAATTACACAAAATGTTTGGAATAAATTTAGATAGACACCTTTCCTATAAAACACTTTACAACATAACACAAAAATAAGTTACAAAACTATAAGAAGAGCATGATAAAGTAGTTAAATCTGAATCCATGTACAATTTATTGTATTGTATATACTGACATTTCAGCTGGATAACATCAGCCATCATTTGAGTAATGAATATTATAAACAACATTGTACATGTGCTAAACTTTGACAAATAGCAAACTGAATGTTATTTAAATAGAAACTATGTAGAAATAATAAAAATCAAAAACTATTTACATTAATAGATTTTAGAAAATCTTTCAAATAGAAAGTATTTTACATGTATCATCATGTTTACTGATGCAATCTGTACTTTTAATAATTTTCTATTAACTTTATATTTTTTAACAAAATTACATCATGTTTAAATTCTTTAGTAGTTGTGTCCAACAATTTGTTTAAATGATCTGCTGTATTTTTTGTCTATCTTCAGACACTTTATTATTATTCTCTGGGTCTCATATAATTTTTGCTCCTTTTCTGTTGATTTTTCCACATTAATCTTTTGTACTTGTCCTTTTTGTTGCTGATTTATTATTATGAATTTTTTACAATTCTAGATATTTTTATACAATAATTTAGACAATATTCATTAGAAATCAAAAACATAAATTATTAGTAATTTATTTTGAATAGAAATACTTTATTTTCAAAAATAGAACATTGTATTAGTGGACAATGCAAATCTACCCTAAAGCTATTTAACCTTGGATTTCCATGTAAGCCATCTAAATATAATAATGAGTATGAAATTATAAAACTTTTGCAATAAATATTAAAAAAATTAAACTTTTAAAACATATTTTGTTAGATATAAGAGAAATAAATAAATATCCATTCAGATTTTTTTTTAAAAAAATGACAAGAAATGAAGATTTTTCTGATTTTGTAAAATGAAAATAATCTTTCCAGAAATAATGACATATAATATTATTATTTGAATGACAATCTCTTTTTTTAATATTTATAGAAAAAAAATGTGAACATTTAAAATTTATTTCATGATAAACAAAAATATCAATCAAATGAAATCAAATTTATTATTGTATTATAAGTAATAATGCTTTAATCTTTAATTCTGTGTTGAATGTGAGAACAAAGAAAACAATGAATTACAAAAGGAATGCCTGAGAATTATAAATGAACAAAGGACTTTTTTACAAAGATTTATGTGAATAAATATGTGAAGTAGTATTAAAAGTTGAATATAAAATATGTGAATAATTTTCTAAGTTAAATAATAATGAAGATACAATGAATAATTTTTGAAGTTGGGTGTTTATGAATTGATATTTTTTCTGAGATGAAATGATCATTTAAACATGAGTGTAAAAAGAAGAAAGTCATCATGTATTTAATCATTTAGAATTGAAATTTATCTATTCATGGTGGACCTAATCACTAGCATATTATGGCCTTTCTAATGCATTTATACTATATTTTTGGAAATAGAAATTATAAAGTTTTTGTATATACTAGCATTGGTTTAGGAAATTAATAATCAATAAAAAAGTGTAATATGATTCATCAAAGGATGAAAAAAAAGAATAAACATTAATATAAATCATTTTGTCAACACACACATAGTTTTTTTTTTAAAAGTTAGGATTGTAAGTAATGAATTTAAAATAAAAGCTAAAGTTTTTAAAGAGACAAAGAAATAGATAAAATTATGACTTCAAAGGTGGAGCTATATTATAAAGTATTTAACTATTCAACTGGAAACATAATATGAAGATGCTAGTTAGATAATAAATATTTACCATACAATACTAAATCATTCATGCACTTTACTATTGTTACACAATGCTTTATTTACCACATTCTTTTACAGTTTACAGTTTCAATTGCCCCAACAATCTTCTTCAGAACTCTTATAACTCCTAACTTGAAATTAAGAGATATGAGTTCTGAAGAAGATGCTGCGGCAATCCAAACTGTAAAAGAGGGTGGTAAATAATGCATTGAGTAACAGTAGTAAAGTGCATGGATGATTTAGTATTATATGGTATATATTTGGAAAAGCAATAAGAAAGAATAATTACTATAATGAATATTTATTTGATAGTAACATAATAACAAAAGTGAACCTGAAATGGATATAAAATTATTCTATGACATTTATAAAGTAATTTTGTAAGTTAAATTTATCAAAGACATCTATTTTTTTGTGGAAATCTATATGTGGCAATAAACATTATCATTAATTAAGCCTAACCTTTCTTTCACTATTACAATATATAAATACATAATACAAATAAAATGTTCATTCATGATAAAATTATTGTAATAACAATAAAAATAATAAATACAATGGTAATTAACTATTGTATACAGTCTTTCAATCTGGTCAAGTACTTTTGGTTAATTTCTTAACCCTCTTCAAATGCCATTAAATTCAATAAACATAAAGGAACCAAACATCATCAACTCAAATCTCATGATGGTTTATTAATTTTATTTCTATTTATTAAAATTGCCTCATTAATTTTTCTTTTATTATGGTTTCTTGCTTCATAAAGAATCTTAACATATTCAAGATCAAACTTAACTTTATATTTACTAATCCTTATGATCCAAGAAAACTGAAACACCTAATAATTCATTATTATTTTTACTTTTCACATGCTTGTGTAATAATTCATGCTCCTTTAATCTTTTTTTCAATACTGTATCTTGATTAATCTATATAAGAATACATATATTCCAAAAAAATTTGTTACACAACCCTACTTTTATGACTATTAGGTATAACATTTTTAGAATTATTCACTAACTTATTGTTATTTGTATCACAAAATGAAACATTACACAAATTCTTATATATATATATATATAAATTTCCTTTCAGCATTTGTGTAATATATGAAATATTACACAAATTCTTATATATATATATATATAAATTTCCTTTCAGCATTTGAAATATATGAAATAGCTATCCATTTTTTATTATCAACCTTGAACTCCTTTAAATCATTATAACACTTTTTAAATTGACATAAAGTATTGTTAATCTGTTTAATGTAATAACTAACATCAAGCACAATTCCTTGGCAAGTATCTCAATAGCTTTTAATTTATTACACTGATAATGACAAGTTTTCATTACAAAACAAAAAAGATCTAAAACTTGCTATCTTATGTATAATTGGTACTTTTGATTTACTAATTTATACATGCCATATTTTGCAATGGTTTGATTATTAATTTAGAACTCAACATACTATTATCACTTGTAAATAATTAAATCCAAATACTTAATGCTTTTGTCCTGATCTTTTTTTAATAATCAATTTCAAGCCATTCAAATTATTTAACTCCTCTACAAACAAATTTATAGTATTGGTATTTCCACAAACAAAAACATCATCCACATAACTTTTGTAAATTTTAATATATTTAAAAGTACACATACCTAAAATACTCTTCTCATATGTAAACAAAACAAAATTGCAAACTTGTACAACAACAAGCAGACCAATAGGCCAACCTTTAGACATTTTATAATATCCACCTTCAAAAGAATCAACAATGTTATCAACAAAAAAATTAAAAAAACAACAATAATAAAATTTATCATATATTTAAATACCTTTGAATGCATGTTCAATTATTTTTCTGGAATGTAATCTATCAATAGAATGATGCGTTTCTTTCACATCTAATGAAACAATAACATTAATCTCATTAATCACTATATTTTTAATTCTATTTACAAAGTCAAAAGATGAAGCAGTAGTTTTTTCCCCAAATTATAATTTTTTTTGTACCAACTTAGCATAATATTTAGAAGTTTCATAAATAAATGATTCACCAAAAACAATCATAATTCACAAAGGATTACCTTCTTTATGTAACTTTATACTTGCAAATATATGAAGATACATATGGCAGGAAGGATATAGCTTATACATTTTGTAACTTTTTGAAATTTTATTTATTCACTTACCATCAATAAGAATGAACAAAGAGACATAACTCAGCTTCAAATAATTAATTAATAACCAATAAAATACTACCAAACTTTTTAATATAACTAAAATTTTATGGTATTTAAACAATCATGAGACCCAGAGTTAATTACAAAAGTAATGAGCTTGAACATTGGATGCATACAAAGTAGTTCTCCAATGGCAATGAATATTGCAAAATATATCGCATTATGATATATTATTAACTATTTCAAAAACCTTACAATAAATCAATGACTAACTTTACTAATAACAATTTGTCTTCTATTATATTGGAATAATGTTTTACTTACTTTGTAATCAATCATACTCCTAAATAATATCTTATTCCTTTAATAACTTTAAAATCAATTTTATATTTTCATGCAAAATACTTTCATAAAATATCAGGGTTTACTATTTAGTTATAATTGGAATAATTCTAACTCAGATAGTGAAATAATAAGATGGATTTTATTGAGTCTACTAACTATACTATTATAATAACAACAATAATCAAATCATATTACAATCATAATATTTTAAATTACACAATGTTCATTAATTACTTTTAAGATTTGATAAAACTCATAGAATTACAATTAACTTAATTAGCCTTATTATTTAACTTTCTATAATAACAATCATACTGAATAATTCTTTTATTGGGATTTCATCAAGTATTCTATAATTTCTAATTATACAACTTATTTATTTCTGAAGCAATATTCATAGCATTCAACCGTATCCCATATCAAGAAACAAACACAAAGAAGTGAAAATAATAATTTTATTAATACATTTCTTTTTATAATTTTAAATTTATTAAAATATAAATTATTACTTTTAACTTATAAATTATATAATATAATTTTTTATTTTCATATATGGATCCATTAGACTATCCTTGATCTTTTAAATTATTACTAAAATATACATTTATAATTTTGCTTTCCATTTATTCATGTCTTTAAGTATAATTACACTATTAAAATCTTAACATTGATTTGGCTTATTAATATGGAAACAAAATATGTATCAATTCTTTTTATAAATATATTAAATTTATTAAGCGCAAGCAGTTAACAATGTAATAACGTGAAAGCTAAAACCTTCAAAAGATATCCCTTAAACATGCTTATGTGACAGCCAATCAGATGTAATAATAACTGCACATGGAACTCCCAATTCTAAACACAAGTCAGAACTATAAAAAAAGATGGGACCCACCTTCTTCTATGTCTAAATTTATATATAAATAAGCCAGACTCAAGCATTTCGAATTAAGAGTGTGAAGCTTAAAATACATTCACATTTAATTTACTGTACCGGTATAAGTCCACCACGCTTACTCATACACAGTACCCGAGTTCAAACCCAGTCCACGTTTAAGAATAATTTCCAAAACGCCAACTGAATTCAAACCCAAACCCCGGTATGACTAACCGATGATGACTTTATAACAGCACGGGGTTATCCCTTTTCTAGCTCAGCTCAGAACATAGACTAATTCTTACAGTTAATGATACATATATTTATTAGACTCTAGATATTGGAACGGTCATTCATGTAACGTATATATTTAAGTTGCCAATACAGACAGAAAGTGGCTAAATAGACTTAGAGAGTAATAAGGTGGAGGACACAAAGATTAAGATTAAATAAAGTGTTTAATAAGCAAAATATAAAGCATATAAATATAGTGTTAAATAAGACAAATAGAAAGCACATGAATATAATGTTATATAATAGAAATATACAGCCTCTAAATATAGTGTTATACAGTACGGTAAGACTTCCATGAATCCTCTTGTATTTGGCTACTAGTCTTTAGTGAACGTTTTATTTAGTAAACAAACTTATGCCAATAGCTGGGTAGTTAAATGATTGACGGGTGGTTAAGAGAATCAGAGTATTTGAGCACTGGAAAAATATTTCTCTAAAGATTTTTATTAACTTATTTTATTAGAATAGGCTCGAGCCGTTACGTAGACGAACAGTTGGAGGATGGTTTTATATAAAGACGACATAAAGGATAGATGTGCTGGTAGTTTTATATAAATACGACATGGAAGATAGATGAACTGGTGGTTGCCTGGATTCAAAAGCCCTACAGTAATCAATTGCGGTGCATTAACGGAATACCGGGCGGCTTGTACTTTGACAAGGCTTAATGCCCCCAAGTAGCTCCGGGACACAACAACCAGCTGGGATCATTTCGAACCCCGGTGATCCAAGAGATTACCGGGAAAGAAAAACTGCTTTCATTCCCCAATGGTAGAATGGCGAGATGCTAACTTCAGCGAAGGGAAGGCATTGCCACAGACGTGAAGGACGAATACTTGAAGCGGATTTTTTAAGAGAAATTATATAAAACCTGGAAACTATCTGTCTGTTTCTACGCCACAGGCTGAGATCCTTACCCCAATAAAACGTAGCGGGCTTAAACTGACGGTGAAAACAATAATTAGTTAAATTTACTCTGAAACTCTAACCCTTCGGGTTGACAGGCGGTAGCGATAGTATCAAATTATTCAGTGAATTATTTCTCATATTATACATAACATTAATGAACACTTTGAAACCATTATACATATATTTTACGATCGAACCTTAGATTGCAATTATAGGACAAATTAACATAGACTAATAAAGTGACTTAACATTTATCAACTCGGAATGTGAAAGAATATTTAATTCAGAAAATGATTTTACTTTTAAAATAACTTGATCGTTATAGTCCACTAGTTTACTCAGAGTTGGAAATATTACTATTGGCAATGTTTGTTTATGAAATAAGCAACATAAGAAAATATAAATGCATTCAGTTGAAATATTATTACTATTAATTACAATTTTATAAATGATTTCTAAAGACTAGAGCAGAGGATTAAAAAAGAAAAGAAAATTTACTGACAGATTAAACAATAGCATTATAAATGATATAAAAACTTACATATGATTCACTTGACTGATAACATTAAGCACGGAAGAAAATTAAAGTTCGTGTAACAAAGTTCTCTTCTTTCTTCATCCAGCTTGGCTTGTGACGAACGTAGGCGCGCATTTTTGAAAGTTATTTGTAAGGCATAGTAAATTTTGAGATTGGAAGTTGGAAATTCTGAAGTATATGAAACATGATCAAACAGCGGCACGAAGATCCATATTGGCGGGCAGAGAGCAGCTCCTGGCACTTAGCCCATGAACATGGCGATTCACTGATAAACTTCTTAATAATAAGGTTTGAATTATACTCAACTGCTGTGTTGTCTCGAGACTACTTCTCTCACACACGACCAAAGTTAGAATGTAAGTTTTTCTCTAAAATCTGCCACTGCTGACCTTTCGACTTGTTTTTGTTTTAGGCTCCGCCTCCTTTCCAGCTTGACCAACAATCAATTATCTGTTTCTAGCAATCTTTTAATTTTATACGCTATTTTTAAATTGACATAGTAATTACATATAAAAAATTCCTTACTAATTTTGAATACAACTTAATTGCTCTGAACATTTGTGCAATTAGATTTTAATTAAAAACACTGATCAAAGGAATGTGATTTTTGATCAGTATTTTTAAACGACTTTATACAATTTTAAAACTAAAATTTAAAACAAATACGCCCGCACTGAAACTTTAAATTAAATGATATAAATCCACAAACCACGCACACACGAATATTATTTCATGGTTTGTGACATTTATATACGGAAACTTTACATATTTATTTATAAACTATAGAATATATAACTAATTTATATCATAACTTAAAATAGACAACATCTCACTGCGGGCGAACAGTAGTTTGAATTACCGTACATAAAAACACCTGAAACGAAGATCGGTTCTCCGATCTGTCTGTTTCATTACTAAACATTATATACAAATAAACAATGTGAAATCTTTCAATTTACTATGAAGCATTTTTTAAATCTAATGAAATAATAGCAACAAATGTAAATATATCAAATTTATTAATTGCAAGCAGTTAACAATGTAATAACAATGAAAGCTAAAACCTTCGAAAGATGCACCTTAAACATGCTTATGTGATAGCCAATCAGATGTAAAAATAACTGCATGTGGAATGCCCCATTATAAAACACAAGTCAGAACTATAAGAAAAAGGTGGGACCTATCTTCTTTTATGCCTAAATTTATATATAAATAAGCCAGACTCAAGCATTTTGAATTAAGAGTGTGAAGCTTAAAATACTTTCACATTTAATTCACTAAACATTAGATTTAAAAATTGCTTTGTAATAAATCGAAAGATTTTGCATTGTTTATTTGTATATAATGTTTAGTGAATTAAATGTGAAAGTAATTTAAGCTTCACACTTAATTTGAAATGCTTGAATCTGGCTTATTTATATATAAATTAAGGCATAGAAAAAGGTGGTTCCCATCTTTTTTTTTCTTATAGTTCAGACTTGTGTTTTAGAATTGGGAGTTCCACATGTAGTTATTATTACATCTGATTGGCTGTCACATAAGCATGTTTAAGGCACACTTTCTAAGATTTCAATTCTTTTTATATATCTTATTTATTATCAATAACTCTGTCATGGTAATATGCTTTTAATGTAAATAATCATACAGTATTAAGATCAAATAAAATTTATACATTCTAATCAGAAATAGAATATTACAAATAATAATGTGTGCTATTGTTTCAAAATGGATGATTTGATGATAAGACCCAAGTCTATAACTTTAGTTTTAAAAAATAATTTATTTATGACATTTTATCAATTTATACTTTATTAATTTTATCCAATACAAATAATTATATATTTTAAAAGAAAAATAAAATGAATAAATTAAAAGTAATAATTCTTATTTTACAAATACATTATTTGAATATCATGTTAAAAAATAATAAATTTTAAATCATTACTATTTTCTTAAATACAGTTCCTTATAATATCAAACTCACTTTTATTATACCTTACATTAATACTTAAGATATCATTGTTTAATTCTTATTGTACATTCATTTTTCTTAAATATAGACTTATATATAATATACATTAATAATCCACTCCAATTATATTTATTATTAAATGAAATATATCAAATATAAATTATAAACTTAAAACAATCAGTTTTACTCCACATATTTACCAATATCATCAAAACATTTTAAGCCCAAGTGATTTCTTTTTCTTTTTTAATTGCATTCAATGGTATTATCTAACCCTAACCCATTTACAGTATTGACCATTTGCTTTATACATAAATATTATGACCTTATATGACTGCCTCTTCTTCAGATTTTGATGCCACAGGATTCCAATCTTTTAAAAGAATAATAAAATACAACTGCTATATCATTCCTGGTGCATAGTTTGATAAAATATATAAGTGGGTATTATTCAATGAGATTTTATGAATCAATTAAATAAAATAGATGTAACCTAAATGCTTTAATTAACATTGACATGAAATATCCTTTTTTTTATCTTGGCGTATATTATGGATTACCTACCTACCTATATGGTCAATGAATAACATACTAAACCATTGGGCTCTTATCAGAGTTAACCATTTACTCACTATTAATTGTATCAAGATTAAACAAAACTTTCCCTGACACCATAATAACTAATACACTTTTCCAGTAAGAAATACTATCAATATGAAAACGCATTTTAATATAAAGAAAATAAGAAATCAATACATCCTTAATCCCAAAAATGGACTTCTCTACTATGAAAGCAACCAACAATACAAAACAAATATCAATAACATAATAAATGTTATATTACAAAATATTTTATAATAGTAAATTATTAAATCATATTATGCTTTCATTAGAAATAACAACATTTTTTCCATGTATTATTAAATACTATAATTTATACTATTTTTTTTATCTATTAGTAATATTTTTAATGACAAAATAAAATAATAAATATACATCTATCTAATATATATCATAATCTATTGCTTTTAGTATATCAACATGGTCATGCATAAATATAAAGTTAAAATAAAATAACTAAAAAAAAATTAATTTTATCTTAATTTTATACTTTGTCTAAAAAACAAAATATGAATTCAAATATCTTTCCACTTTTTATCATATCATTATAACAAATACTGTCATTAATATAAGTCAAATAAATTCATTTTATTTATAAATAAATATATGAATAGACCTCTTCCTTTTTTAACTTTATCCTAAAAACATTAATATTACTGACATGTATTAATTTCTTTGACAACAAAAGAATATTGGGGAATTTCATTGAAACAAACTGTATGTTACATTCAACACTATTTCTTCTCCTGCAATCATAATGAAAAAAAATTATAAAACTTTCCATAATCATAAACAAACTAGTATATTAATAAAAGTTTTAATATATTATAGTGCTATATAGAACCAAAGGTTAATAATCTTGGAATTCCATAAGATTAATTTTAATCTGTGCACATTCTTTAAGACTATTGACTATAAATCCTCTTAGTAAATTATTATTTAAACATTTTCCTTTAAAATCTTTCATTTGAAAGTTATACTAATCCTTATAAGAACATCTTTATCTACATCAACATTTAAATTTTATCATGGATTATATTTTATAAATCTAGTCATATATGATCTTATATGTTTATAATATATTTTAATACATATGAGTAATCTTCATCGATTAACTTATTATATTTCTCCACTTATTCTTCAATCTATAGTTTATTATAGGAAACGTTCAGAAACAATTTAAATTTTCTTTCTTTCTCATGTTTTCAAGCAACATGAAGCATAGTAATATTTGGTCTACTCATCCAAGAAAATTTGGACAAGGTTCCCGTTATTGCAGAGTATGTGCTAATCATCATGGACTTATTAGGAAGTTAGGCTTGAACATGTGCCATCGTTGCTTCAGGCAGTATGCAAATGTCATTGGTTTTAAAAAGTTAGACTGATGTTACAATTTATCAACAGATGTTTTGAAGGATTGTTTTAAAATTTGTCAAATATGTTGCTACTCTAAAGGACAATTATGTAAATTTGTCAAATAAACATTTTTATATGCTTAATTTTATTTTTTACTTTAAAAAAATTATAAAAGTTTTTCTCTTACGATTTAAACATGTTAATTTATATGATACTGGAAATTTATCGTATTTTGTTCTTATATCAATTCAATTACATTTTAATAAAGTTATATTATCATTTATAGCATCACTTTCATGCTTCTGTAAAATATGCTTAATTCTTTTAATTAACTTAAATAGTTTTAATCATTATAACAAACAACATTTTTTGTAATAAACTAGTTCATTAATTAACACTTCTTTAAGATTTAAATCAGGTTTATTATTAAACAAATAATGGATTAATTTTAATTACTTTTTAAAACAAATAAAACAAACATCAATACTTATGAGTATCTTTTCAAAACTGTTCACCCGTCTATATTCCAATATTTGATCTAAATGAATCATTTTTCTTGAAATCATGGTAGAACTTTTGTTTTGAGCAATACATTTATCCGAAAGTGAACGAATAGCAGAGGTCACAGCCTTTCTCACTGAAGAAGTATTTGTTAATTTAATTCATTATTATTATTACATTAATATATTATACTTTACTTATTCATATTCAGAAATATTTATCATGTTTCAGAAATTTCAAAGTCAAACTTTAAATAGATTTAAATTTTTCATGATAATTAATGATTACCTTCTCTTAGAATTATTTTATATCATTTTTTTTTTTTTAAAAAATGTCGGCATTTTTTAATATTAAAGAGTGACATAAACATTAACAATCTCTTGATTCTGATTGGTCATTTAATTTAAAACTAACTTCAAAGTCAAGGCTTTAATAAATATATGTAATTATTTTTTCTCACATAGAAAATCACATACAATATATGATTTAACGTACAATATTACTAAGGTTTCTTAAACACTTTATACTACCTTGTAAAAATTTATAATATTAAATTTAAAACCATATACATTTATTATTAAATAATATTTTATTTATTAAAATGATTTTATTCACATTAATTTTTATTTTATCAATTTCATTTAAATGTAATAATTTTGATTTTCCAAACTGACGAATTAAATTCAATAATTATTAAAACTAAAATTATAATCACATTAAGACTTCTCACACACATAATTTAAAATAACACTACTGACTAACAAATATAATTGATTTTATAGCATAATTATAAAATCATATTGCTAATTAATTTACTATTAATGTATACACTACATAATAGTAAATGTGTGATTAATTCCATACAACTCACCCCACATGAAATACTGTACTCTAATATTTAATCAGTATTTACTATAAAATATATACATTTACTCTGTAAGTATATTAAATTTAAAATTTTGATAATTTTAAATAAACTACTTATCTTTTTAGAGAACCCATGAAACTAAAAGCTTACAATATATATATACTTCATGATTGTTTTTGAAAGTTATAGTTTGGTTATGTTACAAAAATATGTTAGAGAATATGTGAATGACCCCAAGTAACTGGTAAACCAGTACAGATACTAATTAAAACCGGATGTAAAGATTGCTGGAACAACTCAATATAACCCATCTTATAAAACTGACACTCATACTACATACATGACATGTGGAAAAGATAAATGCTCTCCAATATACATATCAGTTTGTCCAGATTACCATCTCCCTCACACATATACAATCAATGCCCAGTTTATATTAAGATAGAAAATCTTCAAACTTTAATGGACAAGCTTCAATCTTCTCCACTGTCCAATTCTTGAGTCATCCATTTCATTAAACATTTGAGATTAAAACATCCATAGCCTTTACTATCAGTATTACTATCAGTATTACTGCCAAACCCATGTTGACTTTAAATCAGTCTGACCCATCCCACATAGGAGCTTAATATGTCCATTTAATTATAGAGAAGAGGGATGGGTAAGTACAGGCTGAATTTGTAATATTTTAAATACATATATATATTTTCTAATGTAATTATAAGAGACACGATCTCAGATTTTAAAGCTCCCTACAGTTACGCATTTTGTCTTACAAAATTGATAGCTATAACCACATAGATGTGAAAAGATAAATCTTTAATATACATACTTCTTTACTAAATCAGCACTCATCAGTTAGTTTAGATTACTACCTCCCATACATATGTACAATCAGTGCTCAGTTTATATTAAGATAGCAAATCTTCAAACTTTAAGACACAAGCTTTAATTTTTTCCACTCTCCACCTCTTCTGAGTAATTAAATGGGCATATTAAGGTTGTATGTGTGAGGGCTTAGTATGACAATAATATTAGCATCAGGAAGGGCTTTGAGAAATCCATTCTCAGATTTCCAATAATATGCTTGGCTGAATTGTTGGAAAATTGAGATGATTGAAGCTTGTACATTAAAGTTTGAAGATTTTCTATTTTGATATAAAATAAGCACTGATTGTATATATATGTAAAAGATTATGATCTGCACCAATTGATGAATGCTTGCTCAACATAAAATATGTATATTGGAGATCATCTATCTTTTCACACATATATATTGTCATGTGTATCAGTTGTAAAAGATGGATTGAATAGCTATAGAGAGCTTGAAGATCTGTGTCATGTCATTTATAATTATACTAGAAAATATACATGTATTTAAAATATTACATATAGCCTGTTTTCTGACATTCCTCTTATGTATAATTAAATGAACATATTAAGATCATATGTGTGATGGATCATACTGATTTAAGGTCAACATGGGTATGACAATAATATTGGCATTAGCAAGGGATTTGAGCATTTCATCTTATGATTTACAATGATAGGAATGGTTGAATAGTTGGAGAGTGGAGAATATTAAAACTTATCCATTAAAGTTTGAAGATTTGATATCATATTATAAACTGAGCGCTAAAATTATATGTGTCATAGACAGTGATCTGGACCAGCTTATGAGTGCTGGTTCAGTGCAAACTATGTACATTGGAGATCATTTATCATTTTCACATATATGTGATCATGTGTATCAGTTGTATAAAGTGGATTGGATATATGTAATTTTAAAATAAAGTTTAGTTTGTCTTATATAATAGTAAAACATGTTTTTTTGTAGCAAAAAGTTAAGATCGTTGCTTGCTAAAATTTCAAGTTCTTTGTTTGAGTTTGTTTGTATTTCAATATATAACATCATACAGCAGACAGGTCAAAGTGGTATCATTTTGATCTGGCTATTTTGAAATACAAACTGTAATGTATTTATATATTAGTTCACAGAGGGCGGTACTGGATTTCTTAACCATGTGGTGTGATTTAATGTTTAATATTTATATATTTATTTCAGTATAGCATTATGCACTGGGATTACATATATATATATACTTATGGATAAAAGATGAATTCATAGAATTATCTTTGGGAGCTTCTGGGTCATAAAAATATAATAGTTAACCAAACAGCATCCAAATCCACTATTCTATTTTTAATAGGCTGTAATGAGAAATTTGTACATAGTCTTCCATATTTGAACATATTAATTTTAGAATTGATCTTTTCTCTATTAACATTATTTATTACAAATGTTAACTTTCATATGATAGACATTTTAAATGTAAATATTTAATATTTTAAAATTATGAAAATACATTGGTGTTCTTATTTATAACAATGAGCTTGAGACCAGTGAATAAATTTACCTATTCAAAAAATTAACATACCATAATATTAGAAGTTCATTGAACAAATTTACTTATTCAAAAAGTTATACAACAAAATATTAGATATTTTAATTCTATGTTACTTAAAGAAATATAAATATTGGGTTACTTATCATCCAAAAAAAATTAAAATATTATATATTGTTATTAAAGTTATTGAAAAATAATTACTTTGACAAAGGTAATTCTAATTTGGCAAGTTTCAACAGCTTCCACATTGCAGTAATGAATTTTTAAGAGATGTCTTTTTAAAAGTAAATGTTTTCATAGAAAGTATTTAGTAGTGATATATATTTTTTGTTTAAAATAAGTATTTTACAAAATTATTGCATAAATAACCTTTAATTTATAAATAGATTCCTAAAAAAATTTTATTTTCCTGCTATTTAACTTCAAGTTAAAAGTCAATGAATCAAAAATTCTCATTTCTATTGATATCTAGTTCATCCCTACCATGTTATTATCAGGCAAATAGGCTATTGTCTTTGCATAAAATATCCATATAAAGATGGCAGCTTCAAGTTTTCCCCCAAATAATATCTTTAAAATTGAAACTGTGTAGACAAGCAACTGTAAATGGTGATGTAAGATTATAGATAGGCCTTAAAACAATGTAGAGAAAATATAGGAATCACAGTGTCATAAATAATGCCCACAACTGCAAAATATAAATTGAGAATTTCCACTGCTACAATTAAATAATTGAAAATCTTTATTTTTGAAAGTTATATTAATCATTAAATGTTTTTCTTTGCTTTTACTTATTGTAAACTTTCAACTTTAATTTTATTGTGAAACCATTGTTATATATCAGAATGCAATAAATTTGACTTTATTTGATAGCTTTATTGTCTAAAAATAAAATAAATTCTAAAAAAAAATCCATTTAAACTTTGTAATTCTTAATCCTCTTTTTACTCATTATCCTGAGCTTTACTTTTGCTTTTCCTATATCTCTTTCTTTATTAGTATTTTTTCTAAGAAAATTTCACACTATTTTTTTCATTTAAGATTTTGAGTTTGTCTTTAGCTTTTTCAATATTTCTTACCAGATCAACATTTTCTTCAAGGAAATTTATCTTAATCCTCTTTTTACTCATTACTTGGAGTTTTATTTTAGAGCTTTTTTTATATTTCATTTTTTATTAATTATTTCTCTAAGAAAATTTAGTTTAATTTTATTTTCACTCTTAAATTTGAGTTTCACTTTTGTCTTCCCGATATCTCTATTCTGATCCATTTCTCCTTTCATAAACTTTACATTAGATATCAAGCTTATGAATATTGACTTTTGAATCAATACTTTCATAATTAATTGTTACATTGCTGTACAACACCTTCTATTTTATTCTTCATTTTTTGATAATATTATCAGTGAACCCTGGTAATTCATTATCTAATACTTCTTAACAATTTCACCTGAAGGAATTAATTCTATCCCTATGGAGATACTAACTGCTTCACCCTTACTAAATTTTACATTAAAATTTTTATATCTGTCTATCACCTCTTCTCCATTTAATTCTGAAGATTGTTTATCCTCTCTTATATCATCATTTGTTAATACCACCAACTGATTATCATCTTTTACATCTTTATTAATCAACTCAATCAGTTGTTTATTTCCTTTTACATCTTTATTAAGTAATTCAACAAACTTTTATGTACTACCAATTCTTTATTGAATAATTCAACATATTTATTAACAACTTCAATAGATTTCTGATTTTCCTCACTTGTTAACTCAACAAACGGTTTGCTCTCTATAACATCTTCATTGATTAATTCAATAAGTTATTTATACTCTCTCATATCTGGACTACTTCAACAGATTGTTTAGTTTCTCTACTTGTTAATTCAAGGAACTGTTTATTATCCTTTATATCGTTACTAATTCAATAGATTCTTTATATTCTTTTAAACCTGTACTAATTACTTCAACATTTTTACTAATTACTTCAATAGATTATTTCTTCTCTTTCATATTTTCATTAATTAATTCAACAGACGGTTTAGTTTCTATTATTATAGATTCTAATTTATTATCTAGGGAATTATTATTTCCTTTTAGTTTATTTCTCAAATTACTATTAATTAATTTATTATCTTTACTAATTAATTTAACAAATAACTTATTTTTTTTGACTTTGTTACTACCCAATTCAACTGGTTGCTAAACATTTTCTAATTTATAACTAACCAATGGTACAAATGGCTTATTTTCTTTTAATTTGTAACTAATTAATTTAACATAAGGTTTACTTTCTTTCAATTTATTATTTGTCAATTTAACTGATGGCTTATTTTCTTTTAATTTATTTTCTCTCCATTTATAATTTTTTTTCATACAATCTATTGTATTATCTAATGATTTATTATGTTCTAGTTTATTCTATTTATTATTTTCTTAAAAGGATTTATAATTTAATTCAGTGGATGGTTTCCTTTCATTCAACCTACTTTTTAGCATTGGCATCAGTTCTATTTTTTGAGAATTATTCAAAATTAACTTAGGGATTGATAGTCTCTCTTTTCTTTTTTCTTTCTCCTTGCACATTTTATTAACACTTACTTCACTTATGGGAATGAACATTTTCTCATATACATATGGTTCTGAGTTATTCATTGCACTAGCTCTTAAATATAAATTATTAATACAATATAAGACTTTAGACAATTTTATAAAATATCTTTTCATTACAAATTCCTCATCAGTAATTTCACAATCAACACAACTATTCTCCTATGCCACCCCATGTGAATAATATATCCTTTTTTAATTATCTCTTAAACTTACATTTTAAAACTATATATATTTACAAAATTATATACACTTAAATTTAGTTAAATTATAAAATATTAACTCTCTGCCTCATTTTTTTGCCAATGTGATTATCACCACCCACCAACATAAGATTATAATAAATTAATTTCACATGTTATATCACAAATATTTATATTCATCATATAGTGTTTAGGAATGGACTCAACTATAAATGAAATGTTTATTAAACAATTGCAGCCATATGCTTATATCATTCATTTATTTATGTTAAATTCCCTTATAACATAATAATATTATAATTATAATTATTTAACTTGCAAATAATCAAATTAAATATTATATTAATCATATAATAAATATCTTAGTCTCCTAGTAGACATTCAGGACTACAAATTTAAAACCATTGGGCCTATATATTGAGCAATCACAAACCAAGTACATGTCAAGTCCACATGTTGGTTGCCACAAACAATATCTGTATGCATTGTAACCCACACATTAGGACTTATCAAGGCCTACATATTGTGTGACTCATCATAAACTACACATTAAGACTCCCCATATCTACTTCCTTACAGATAATTGCTCTACACATTGGGCAATTCCAAATTTAATGTACTCTTATTTGGAGCTCATTTACTCAAGCAACTGTTACACAAACTAATCAAGAAAACTCAAGTAACTATTAATCCATGGTGGATTAAACTCACTACCTTAAAAATAATAATGTACTAACTAGCTCTTCTAAATAAAATAATATAATAAACTACTAGTAAATAAAATGATATATAATTTCTTTAAAAAAATCCATAACATAACTATAATCTTAATCTCAGGTTCTTATTATTATGTTTAAAATTAACACATTAATTAATATAGCTAGTAATCATGGGGGATTTTACATACACCTAGATATATAAAAACAATAATAATCAATGAAAATAAAAGTAACTAATTTACTAATCAGCTAAAATAAATTATAATTATAAACCATTACAAATAATACTGCTTATCTTAAATAAACTCAAAATAATTTCAATCTTATTATGTATTATATTTATAATTGTATTATCTATATGTCATATTAAAACAGATAAAGCTTTATTATAACTATTATATCCATTAATGAAAATTAGCATGATACAATTCTTAATGCTCAATAAGTAATATTTTCAATAATCATAATACAATTAATAAAACTTTATTTTCCTTAAATTATGTGCAATTATACCAAGACATAATTAATTGTTATAATAAATGTGTGTGGTTAGGATGATTAATAATGACTTGAACACAACAAGAAAAAAAAACTCTCAAGACATTAGGTTAATTCAAAACAAACATTATCAATTTATTATAACAAGTATAAAATTTCTAAATTTACAAATATAATATTTACAAAATTAAATTATTTAAAATTCAAAATAATTAACTTAAAAAATATTTACATAAAAAATAAGTAATTTCCAATTCAAATATTTTCTATCATGAAGTACTAATATCAATTATTTGAAATTTACATTTATTAAAATACTGTAGCATTTTTTTATTTAGATTACACATTTAAGAGTAGTAATTAATTTACTGAGTGCACAGAAAGCATATGTAAATACTTTAAACAGGCTGTAACCTGTGCTCAATGCACTTTAAAATTCATAATCATCAAGCATATTTTGCCTATAGAGGAACCTTCCAAACCATGACACAAGATTAAACAGTGGAGAAAACAACAACTTCATGCTTCCAAACCAAGATGTTTCAGATTCAGCTACATAAGTGGACATTTAGGTTAAAGATAAGACACCACTTTTATATTTATAAAAGTGTTATCTTGTGTCGTGGTTTGGAAGCTCCCTCTAAAGACAAAATATGCTTGAAGATTACAAATTACACATTTAAATAATTCAAACACTTTCATACAATTAAAGATACTCTTCTATGATAATCATAATTCATTTTTTTAGATCTATAAGCATTAATACATTTTAGCATTATTACTACAATAAACATATTTATAAAAAAATGCAGGTTCATAAATAAAATATTCTTTGATAATGAAACATTTATCTAAGTAGTTCTATAAAATTTTCATGTTCATTGTATAAATAAATTATATGTTATATTATGCATTACAAAAAAAATATTTTCCTTCAATAATAAGTTCTTCACCCCAATATTCCATCATAATTAAATTTTATAAAATTAACTCTATAACTCATATGTGTTCTTATGTTTATTTTATCCACCAAAATAAACATATAATTAATGTAATAATATAAAATAAAGATAAATATATGATATTTATTCATTTTATATTTCATGATGTTTATTATACTCAGGTTTTACTTTCATTCATACCTTTTATATGACTTTAACATACACACTATAACATTTTTACATTTCTTGGAATAATTTTGGAATATCAAAACACTCCACAAAACTTTATTCAACACACAATTGGTACATCATTTGTTATATATTTTGCTCTTCTTGCCTTACACAAATTTTACATATCAGTTAATAGTCTAGCTATTATTCTGCATACATTTTTAACAATACCAATCACAATGTAGGGGTAGTGATGATAGTAGTGATTAAAAGTGAGGGTTAAAAACTATAATAACTAGGAAAACAATGAAAACATGGATGCAGAGTTAAAGACCACATATTCTTATGTCTACCTTAAATTCCTATCATAGTTTCTTTCTGAGAGCTTACTGATTTATGGGAAAAAACATTACTGTCCATCCATCACAAAAATACAGACCTATGTTAACTGTATTATAATCAATATTCAAAAGATCACTTGCACTATATGGTTTTCTAATACTACTCTCCATAACCACAAACTGACTATCATAAATACTCTGTGAAACTCCTTACAACATCACAAAGAAATTCTAAAACATCTCTTCATAAAATAATTTCTAAACCATACAACATAGCATTCATTAAAACACCAAGAAGTTTAAATATAACACAAACAAATGATTTCAGGTATTGAACTTATAACCAAATACATTCATTTAATTTTTTTATAAAACAATTCAGTGAGCAGTTATGCATATAGCATCTAAACAGATACTGCTTACAATGTTTTATTCATACTTTCATATGGTATCTAAACAGATCCAGTTTATTTCAAATTATAACATAAATAAACAGAATGAATATAATATTCAGTTTATCTGATTTGTCACTCGCTTAAATAAATACCAAGATGGAAATTTAAATACATTAATAAAATTTTATCTTAATCATATCAGTATAATAATTATGGCAATTCTATCTCATTGATTTAATTTTATTGAAGATATAGATTTAATATTATTACAGAAAAATATTAATTTTTCTTCCTTTTTTTATCAAATATTATATTCCCATAATATATAAACCTTAAACTACATCTTAAAGCTAATGATATATATAATTACTAAATTAACTAAGGAAAAAATAATAAAAGTTTTCTTTAATTTTTCTTAAAGTTGAAATTCCTAGAAAGTGCTTGTTACCATAACAACAATGGTCACTTACTTAAAGAGATTTTTCTTCCCTCTCCCACCTCGCTCTCTCCATTTTGTGTAACAAAAATGCAAAAATATTAAAGAAAAAATACACTGCAAATATTGTTCATCAATGCAGGATAAAACATACTTATATAATAAAAGTCAATTCAACTTATCTGATTTGATGAAATAAATTTCACAACAGTTAACAATAAGAATTTACTAATAAATTTTATAATTATCACATTTTAGAAGTTTCTACTTTTGTCCATTTTTAGTGACTTACTGCAGAATTATTTCATTTTTAACCAAAACTCCAAATATTTCCATATAGAAGCATTATAAATAATTTTAACAATATCACTAGTGAGTTCATCCAATTTTATAACTCTTCTTTCATGTATATGCATTTTCACACCAATAATTTGCAATATTATTTTTAATGACAGTATACATGTAGAACATATTTCTTCAGGTTAGTATATTTTTAAACAATATTTATAATTGACTTATAATTTATATAGCTTTTCTTCTAATAGTTCACATTTATCCTTCTATTATCCTGTAAAATACTTGATCAACATTGTCCCTAATATTGCATTTTTACACACATATTCTTAAGGTTACAGCCTCAGTAAATATTATTTCATTATATAATTCTCCTTCAAGTTTAGTATATATTTCTCATATTAAAAACATTTGCTGAATTATACATAACAGATTACTAGATAATAAATTCATTTCACTAAATAATTAATTAGTATTCCCTCTATTTTTGTAAACTGAATAAAATTTTTTAAAAAGTTGTTAATAAATTTCTGATAGCAAAGATTAACATCTTTATCAAACAAAAGTTTATTCTCTTTATTGTTGTATATTAAAACTAAATAATACTGTTCTTTAATGTACAACATTCAAATATGATTAAAAAGAAATTCCTTACAAATCCTTCATGTTGCTCTTCAGTCGAAATAACACTCTACAGCATAGTTTCCACACAAATAGCATTTCTATCTGATAACATGTATTTTTTTACCAATCATCATCATAGTTTTTAGTTAGATTTTTATGCAGTATTGACAAGGAATGTTGCTTGTTTTACTTCATATTAAAATTATTTGAGTAAATTTTTAAATTATTATTTATAATTTTATGAATTACTTTTAACATTTTACTAACAACATAATAAAATTTAAAGAAATTTATAACTTTAAATTTAGACTATAAGGAATAAAGTTTACTCCTTCATTTTACTTGATCAATTAAAAAATTTTAACAGACGAACACAATGACTCATTTTCTTAATCATCTCCTGTATTTAAAGCCATATTTTATCCTTACCTGATTGGCCAATTAAATCTCAGAAAATAAAAACCTTACATACTAATTATTTCTATCTAACTTTAAAAAAAAAAAACTAATTTAATTAATAAATTTTATTAATTAATATATTTTAAACTTTATTTAAATAATATCTCTAAGTACATGTTTAAATAAAATACGTTTTATTATCTTAAATTTGAAATATAAAAACTATTGTTTTTATGTAATTATATTAAATAATTTTGATACATTTAAAAAATAAATTCCAAATAAAATACAATAAAAAGTTGATACAAATAGCAATAAGGAAGTAAACTTAATTAATTTTAACAAGTATGTGTGTGTACATAAATCAGCACACATTCATTAAATATAATTTAAAATAATTAAATAAGATATTTTAAAATTAGATTGTTAATAATTATAATAGTGATTTTATTACTAAGATTATTATTGTAGCATTATATTACATAAGTCTAATAATTATTTATTAGTGTTTTAACTATAAATAATAATATATAACTTAACTTTATTATTAAACTTAAATAATATTATTTTAACATAATTTAGATTAGCTGTACAGATAAATAAACATTATATTTTAACTTACTTTAGATACAAAAATACTATATTATAAAAACTGTCATATAGACTTTAAAATTTTCTATAAAATTTGTTTTTCACATTTATGAAGTCATATAGCAAAATAGAAAGCCTACAATATATATATTGTAACATTTATTTATATACATTGCAAATATATTGGCATTTGGTAAAATCTAAAAATAAAAGTAAATTTAGATTTTTTTTTGACTAATTTTTTTTTTAAAAAAAATAACGTACAATGAAAGTTAAATTATTCTTTCATTTTTTTTTTATGTAATTACAAATAAAAGTTAGAATTGGAGAGAAAAAAAGACACAAATTACCAATCTAGATAAGAGAAAGTAAAAATATTTCAACTAATTAAAGATGGCAGAATTATGCTGAAAGAAATAAAGACTTTGTAACATAAATTTTATAAAGAATATATAAGATTATCAACGTATATTTTGACAAACAAAAGATATGCGCAGAGTCTGAAAACTGGGCCTCTAGAGAGTATAAAAGGCAGAGATCAATTTGAAGAATGTCTTGGTTTAGCTGATATTCTTTTGGTTGGTTTTGGATTAGAGAATCCAGACCACTCTACGATGAAAAAGTTATTCATACGAGAGTAGACCGGAGCTTTAGCTGACATCATTACCGATGGACACCAGAGAAGCTTACGTGACTAGCCTATGGAACCAGCACCAAGATCAACTAATAATCAAAGGCCGTGAGCTCAATTCAACCCTGAAAAACTATGCATAGTTATCTACTACTGAATTCACAAAACTTACCGGTAAGTAATACTTCATTACTCCTGATTGTGACCAAATTAAACGTTTTCAAACAATTTCTAAAAGTATGTTTAAACAATCCCGATAGAGACATTAATTTTCTTGTACAAGAGACATTCATTTTTTTAGGAAATTTCTAGAAGAAATTTGGATAGTGAACAGTAATTGTAAAATTGTTTTTTATTAATTGATTCACGTCTGAGTTGTGTTCTCTCTAATTTACTTGATAAGTAATTTATTTCAAATATTTTTTTTTTTATCTATTAGAATAAAAATATTTCTAATACCAATTTTCATTTGTGCGTTATTAATAATAGTTATTATTTTTTATTATTAAATCTATTAGTAGTTTAATAAGATTTAAAAATGTAATTTACCTTTGCCAATATGTTTGAATAAGCCCAGGAATAATAATCTTAAAAAAATAATTCTCGTTATGGTATGATGTAATACCGATTAGTTTAAAAGTATTTTTTTTTATTTGTGAGATGTTATATGACGATTTCAGCGAATTCTTAGGAATTCTGGCACCCAGATTAAATAAATTAAAAGCTGATTTCGTCAATAGCACAATTCTCAACAATTAATAGGCCGAGTTGATCAGGAAATATAGCTATGTTTTTAGAATAGAAATATAACTTTCTTCTTTTTTGACATAGCTTGATCAACTCACGCGCAGTTTATATTAGTGTGTAAAGGCCTAGCAAAACGAAAAACGTTATAATGGCGACCCAACTCGGGCTTCGATTTAACAACTACAACCTGAGATAAGTTGTAATGATAAAGAACGTTACAACGATGACCCAAAGAAACTCACAGCCAGAAAATAACTAGTAATTTTTTTTAAAAAAATTATAAAAACTAACTAACTAATTAAACCCTGATTATTAAAATATAAAAAATATTTTTTTAATATGACTAGAGAATCCAGACCACTCTACGATGAAAAAGTTATTCATACGAGAGTAGACCAGAGCTTTAGCTGACATCATTACCGATGGACACCAGAGAAGCTTATGCGACTAGCCTATGGAACCAGCACCAAGACCAACTAATAATCAAAGGCCATGAGCTCAATTCAACCCCGAAAAACTATGCATAGTTATCTACTACTGAATTCACAAAACTTACCGGTAAGTTGTACTTCATTACTCCTCATTGTGTTCAAATTAAACGTTTTCAAACGATTTCTAAAAGTATGTTTAAACAATCCCGATAGAGACATTAATTTTCTTGTACAAGAGACATTCATTTTTTAAGGAAATTTCTAGAGGAAATTTAGATATGAACAGTAATTGTAAAATTGTTTTTTATTAATTGATTCACGTCTGAGTTGTGTTCTCTCTAATTAACTTGATAAGTAATTTATTTCAAATATTTTTTTTATCTATTAGAATAAAAATATTTCTAATACCAATTTTCATTTGTGCGTTATTAATAATAGTTATTATTTTTTATTATTAAATCTATTAGTAGTTTAATAAGATTTAAAAATGTAATTTACCTTTGCCAATATGTTTGAATAAGCCCAGGAATAATAATCTTAAAAAAATAATTCTCGTTACGGTATGATGTAATACTGATTAGTTTAAAAGTTTTTTTTTTATTTGTGAGATGTTATATGACGATTTCAGCGAATTCTTAGGAATTCTGGTGCCCAGATTAAATAAATTAAAAGCTGATTTCGTCAATAGCACAATTCTCAACAATTAATAGGCCGAGTTGATCAGGAAATATAGCTATGTTTTTAGAATAGAAATATAACTTTCTTCTTTTTTGACATAGCTTGATCAACTCACGCGCAGTTTATATTAGCGTGTAGAGGCCTAGCAAAACGGAAAACGTTATAATGGCGACCCAACTCGGGCTTCGATTTAACAACTACAACCTGAGATAAGTTGTAATGATAAAGAACGTTACAAATAAGTTGTAATGATAAAGAACGTTACAACGATGACCCAAAGAAACTCACAGCCGGAAAATAACTAGTATTTTTTTTTAAAAATTATAAAAACTAACTAACTAATTAAAGCCTGATTATTAAAATATAAAAAATATTTTTTTAATATGACTTCCAGAAAGAAAAAAAATGTATGTATATTTTTTTTGATATGTCTAAAAAAAAAAAAACACGATCGTGGCTGATGTAGATGTAAGTCACAAGTATTTGACCGGGTAGGCGGTTACTGAAGAGGGGAAAAACATAGCCCCAAGTCCTAGTATGCAGTATATTAACATAAGACCACCTTTATATGCCCATCAGACTATTTCTAGCAGGGATCCCAATAAAGGGGAAGGTGGACCAAGTTGCCGTGAGCCTGTAAGACTCAAAACAATGAGCAACGCTCGTTAGTGCTTATAACTTGGGCTTCTTATCGTTACTATTACACTTAAGCGGAAAGGACACAGATGAATGTTGAAATATTTTCCATTCCCACTGTGTTAGACCTAAAAGTGGGCGTTAAAGCCGAATGTCGCTTGTTGAATGAGTCTACGGAATATATCAGCATGCTACTGCTACAAAAACAAAACAAAACAACAACAACACGAATATGAATTTAAAAAACTTAAGAATAAAATTAGTATAAACCCCTATTTTATTCTCATCTCCTGGCACTGGTGGTATTGTAACATTTATTTATATACATTGCAAATATATTGGCATTTGGTAAAAGCTAAAAAATAAAAGTAAATTTAGGTTATTTTTTTTTACTATAATTTTTTTTTAAAAAAATAACGTACAATGAAAGTTAAATTTTTCTTTCGTATTTTTTTTTACTTAACTGGAAATAAAAGTAGAATTAGAGAGAACAAAAAAATTCCAAAAGCAAGTAAAAAGATAAGCTAAAAGAAAAATATTTTAGCTAATTAAACATGGCTGAAAAACTTGAAAAAAAAATATGAGAACTTAGTAATTGAAAAATCATAAAGACTGTATAAGATTATAAACACAAAATGCCATGATATTAGCATGCACAGAACTCGGAAAACTGGGCCTCTAGAGAGTATAAAAGGCAGAGATCAGTTTGAAGAACGTCTTGGTTTAGCTGATATTCTTTTGGTTGATTTTGGATTAGAGAATCCAGACCACTCTATGATGAAAAAGTTATTCATACGAGAGTAGACAGGAGCTTTAGCTGACATCATTACTGATGGACACCAGAGAAGCTTATGCGACTAACCTATGGAACCAGCACCAAGACCAACTAATAATCAAAGGCCGTGAGCTCAATTCAACCCCGAAAAACTATGCATAGTTATCTACTACTGAATTCACAAAACTTACCAGTAAGTTGTACTTCATTACTCCTGATTGTGACCAAATTAAACGTTTTTAAACAATTTCTAAAAGTATGTTTAAACAATCCCGATAGAGACATTAATTTTCTTGTACAAGAGATATTCATTTTTTTAAGGAAATTTCTAGAGGAAATTTAGATATGAACAGTAATTGTAAAATTGTTTTTTATTAATTGATTCACGACTGAGTTGTGTTCTCTCTAATTAACTTGATAAGTAATTTATTTCAAATATTTTTTTAGTCTATTAGAATAAAAGTATTTCTAATACCAATTTTCATTTGTGCGTTATTAATAATAGTTATTATTTTTTATTATTAAATCTATTAGTAGTTTAATAAGATTTAAAAATGTAATTTACCTTTGCCAATATGTTTGAATAAGCCCAGGAATAATAATCTTAAAAAAATAATTCTCGTTACGGTATGATGTAATACCGATTAGTTTAAAAGTTTTTTTTTTTTATTTGTGAGATGTTATATGATGATTTCAGTGAATTCTTAGGAATTCTGGTGCCCAGATTAAATAAATTAAAAGCTGATTTTGTCAATAGCATAATTCTCAACAATTAATAGGCCGAGTTGATCAGGAAATATAGCTATGTTTTTAGAATAGAAATATAACCCTCTTCTTTTTTGACATAGCTTGATCAACTCATGCGCAGTTTATATTAGCGTGTAGAGGCCTAGCAAAATGGAAAACATTATAATATATATATATAATCAATGCTCATATTATATTAAAATAGCAAATCATCAGTCTTTAATGTACAGGCTTCAATATGCTATACTCTCAAATTCTTTAGCCATCCATATTATTGAAAATCTGATGATATAATACTCAAAGCTCTAATTGATGCGAACATTGTAATCATGTACATGTTGACTTTAAGTCAATCTGATCCTTCATATGCAGGACCTTAATATTTCTATTTAGCAACACAGAAGTGGGATGGGTAGAATTCAGGCTGATTCTATACTATTTCAAAACGTAGAATATATATCCTGAATGTTAGATGTATTAAGAGGGAATTTGAACACAACCTTTATAGTTCTCTTCAGCTATCCATTCCATTTTATATAACCGATACACATGACCTCATATATATGAAGAAAAAAAATGATCTCAATATATGTATTTCATGCTGAATCAGCATTCATTCGTTTGTCTAGATCTTCATCTCTAACACAAATATGAAGAGTGGAGAAGATTGAAGCCTATCAATTAAATTTTGAAAGTTTTCTATCTTAATATAAATTGAGCATTGATTATAAATGTGTGCGTGGGGCAAATAATGACTTGCACCAAAGGATGAGTGCTGTTTCAGCTCCATATATATATTAAATTGATAAAAAATCAAGTCAGATGATCTAATTTTAATAAAGCTACTATTTACAAATGTTATATATAGAGTAAGTTAAAAACAAACTCTTATGAAGCTTCAAAAATACCCTCAACCTCAGACCGCGGTTTCTGCCTCTAGCGTCATCAGTGAGGTGCTAGGGAATAAAAATACTAGAACTAGTCCAGCATTTTATCAATGCATAACTATTGAGAAGAAAATCTGAAACTTTCAGACATTTAAATGTCCAAAAATCCAGCTATCCAACTCAAATAGCAGTATGGGACTGAACTAAGTTCAGATACACCATATATTAATAGCTCTAGCAATATAAAATTGCCAAAGCATTAATAGCAAAAAACTAAAATTAAATTGATAAAAAATCAAGTCAGATGATCTAATTTTAATAAAGCTCCTATTTATAAATGTTATATATCGAGTAAGTTAAAAACAAACTCTTATGAAGCTTCAAAAATACCCTCAACCTCAGACCGTGGTTTCTGCCTCTAGCGTCATCAGTGAGGTGCTAGGGAATAAAAATACTAGAACTAGTCCAGCATTTTATCAATGCCTAACTATTGAGAAGAAAATCTGAAACTTTCAGACATTTAAATGTCCAAAAATCCAGCTATCTAACTCAAATAGCAGTATGGGACTGAACTAAGTTCAGATACATCATATATTAATAGCTCTAGCAATTTAATTTTAGTTTTTTGCTATTAATGCTTTGGCGATTTTATATTGCTAGAGCTATTAATATATGGTGTATCTGAACTTAGTTCAGTCCCATACTGCTATTTGAGTTAGATAGCTGGATTTTTGGACATTTAAATGTCTGAAAGTTTCAGATTTTCTTCTCAATAGTTATGCATTGATAAAATGCTGGACTAGTTCTAGTATTTTTTATTCCCTAGCACCTCACTGATGATGCTAGAGGCAGAAACCGCAGTCTGAGGTTGAGTGTATTTTTGAAGCTTAATAAGAGTTTGTTTTTAACTTACTCTATATATATATATTGTAACCGGACCGCCATACAACCGTTTTATTACCTCAGTTGTAACAATTTTCTGATGAGCATGCTGTAGGAAGGAACTATCAATTGACATTCCTAATGCAGATGTTAATGGCACCTACAACAATATTTCCTGCTCATCAGAGGATGTAGTACAATAGAGACTGGGAACATCTAAACATTTGTATGTTTGGTTTTCCAAACAGCGCCATTAGAGTTCTGTCTTACTACAACCTGACTGGCCTTGGTCTAGCTATGTCTGACGTAGCTCAGAGAACATGAGATTCTCATGAACCAGTGCTATAATTGGTGAGTGATGTGATAGATAAACAAAATAGAATTGGATAACTGGACAACCAATTTAATTTTTAGTAACAAAAATTTATTAGATAACAATTAAAGAATAAACTTGTAAACATTCTGGTCTAGTAATAATTCATTCCGAATTTAATTAACAATTCATTTTGAATTCACTTGAGAGAAGATAATTATGAAAATCCTAATTCAATGACAGTTCATTAATTTTTTTATGAGAAGAAGCTTGTGATTATACTGATTTAATAATTATTCATTCCGAATTCAATTAACAGTTCATTTTGAATTCACTGGAGAGAAGATAATTATGAAAATCCTAATTCAATGATAGTTCATTAATTTTTTTTATGAGAAGAAGCTTGTGATTACTCTGATTTAATAATTATTCATTCCGAATTCAGTTAACAGTTCATTTTGAATTCACTGGAGAGAAGATAATTAGAAGCAGCAAAGCATTTATGGTTTATACAATGATTCATTTGTTCATTTAATGAATCATTATTGACTAATAAATATTTGAGCTCAACAATTCTTGGTTTATAGAGCATTTATCCTTTGATAATTGAGGCATTTATAACTTAGCCAATGTAGAAGCATATTTTTACACATAAACTTTATTACATTATAATAAGTCTAGAAGCATTTAAATATTCATGATTTATAGAGTATTCATCATTTATAGAGCATTTATCATTTGATAATTGAGGCATTTATAACTTAGCCAATGTAGAAGCATATTTTTACACATAATCTTTATCACATTACAAGAAACCCAGAAATATCCAAATATTTGTGATTTATACAGTATTTCATCATTTTTGAATTATTACTGATTGGTAGACATTTGAACTCAACAAATTTTTGTTTATAGAGCATTTCATTTAGAAGCAGTCAAGCATTTATAGTTTATACAATAATTCATTTAAGGTAAGAACCTTATAAGCAGTCAAGCACTTATAACTTATACAATAATTTATTTAAGGTAAGAACCTTATAAGCAGTCAAGCATTTATAGTTTATACAATAATTCATTTAAGGTAAGAACCTTATAAGCAGTCAAGCACTTATAACTTATACAATAATTTATTTAAGGTAAGAACCTTATAAGCAGTCAAGCATTTATAGCTTATACAATAATTCATTTTGTAATATTTGAGACTTATGTTTTAATATTTTATAAAAGTTACCTTCCAGTTTTACGGTCCATTTTATTCAAACGAAGGCAGGCTATTTCATTAATAGAAAGTCATGGTGTAGCGTGGAGAGATTGAAGCATTTAATTTATTCCAGTTTCATGATAATTTCTCTAGTAAAACTTTTTATTTTTATTTTCACGTCTTGTTAAAGCCCTCTGTGTAAAACGATAGAGAGAAAAAAATTTCTTCTTTCTTCAACGACGTGTCTAATTTGAATACTGCCTCAGTTTAACTCAAGTATCCTTTTTTTTTTTCTTTTTAATGATTGGATAATTAATTTCTTTCTTTTTTTATTGAGACAGATAAAAAAAAAAATAAAACAAGACGATATAACATTTTATTTAAATCCATCAATATTAAAAATCAAAAATATGATTTTAATTTCCATTTTTAACGAATCACAACTTTATTGCGTTTCCAATTAGACCGAATCATGCTAGACGTTATTGAATGGGGGGGTGTTCTTATGGATATTTATATGAGGAACAGTATTCCTGTTTCAATATATATATATATTGGAGATCATTTAACCTGTTCATATAAATGTGGTCACGTGTATTGGTTCTATAAAATACAATGGATAGCTGAAGGGAATTTAAAAGTCTGTGTTCAAATTTCTTCTAAATATATCTAAAGTTCAGTGTATTCATTATACTTGTATTCAAATATTATAAATATATATATACTAGTCTGGTTGTTCTCTTTATTCTTTGACTTGAATAATTTATTCCATACTAAATTATTGATACATATACAGTTGGCTAATCGCAATATTGTTGCTGTATAAGGCAATAATTTTGACCATTTTTTTTTTTATAGGAAGTAGAATACAAATTATAAAGCATCTATAATACTCAGATACAGTATTTGTTTCTTCATTTTTTTTTAAAGTATGATCTCTTAAAATTCACCAACATAATTCTTTCTTAGTACTTAATCATATATTTTAAGTATAGATTTATGAATTTAGGACTATCAACATTAGGGATATCAGGTTTATCTAACCATAATGAACTATAACAGTGAGACGTCTTTTCTTAAAAAAAAAACAACTTTTTTTTTCCATATGTCATAGCATCGGCCGGGACGCGAACCCACAACCGTCTGCAACCAACTACTTGCTTGTATGGAAGCTGCGATACCTCTCGGCTAACAACGCAAGACAAAAAGAACAACTTTAATTAATTTTACTGATAGCTTTTTAAGATACAATTATTTATATATGTTATGTTGAATCATCAGTATTAGATGAAGATTCTCAATCTGATATAGGAAAGATATATTATATTATTCCTTGTATAAAAATTGGTTCTATTAAATTCATCTATCAGCAATAAAAAACGGCTGATTCTTTTACACTAAAGCAGGGATGCCCAACCTTTAACTTGACGCGAGCCAGTTGAGAATGTAAAAAAATTTGGGAAGCCACAATTATATATTGCATTTTTCATATTCCATTTATAAACATAATTCACAAACTAAAAAAGAAAAAACCGGTGTAATATGTTAAAAAGAAAAAAAAATGTAAATACATTTTATTTATTAAAAATTTGTTAACTTACATATAAATTACAATTACAGGAAAAGTATATTTTAATTATTTTATTTAATGTGAAACCTGACACTGCATATCGTTATCGTTTGTATTGTAAAAATGTTTATTTTTTAGTGTGTGCATGTGGCATCAAAGAACATAAAATATTTTATCAATTTTTCTTGAAGAGTGCAATGCGAGCCACATTGAACGGTTGCGCTAGCCACATGTAACTCGCGAGCTACGGTTTGGGCAACCCTGCACTAAAGCATTTTAATTTTTTTTTCAAATAATAACTCAAAAATGATCAAATATTTATTTTGTGAATCACTAATTTCTTATCATAAACAGATCACTTCTCTAATTTAGAATTGATTATTGTATGCCTAACAATGAATATCAAGAGATATAAATATAACAAACACGTCCATACTTCCCCATTCTTTTCAAATTCACATACATAAAGATATAATAAAAGACAAATGACCTCCAAGATGCATTTCGAGATGTATAGCCATATAATAACTCTGTTTTCAATTTCTAAATCAGTACATCAACTGATATTTTTTGTATAATGAAGATACATGTAAAGTTAAAGCTAAAAGAAGTTTCCTTAGAAATTGTGAAAATGTTTTTATTTCTCTATCAAAAACATAAAAAAAAAAAAAGGAATTTAATATTCTATTTAAAGCATTGACCATATTACAATTACTTATCCTAATTTAATGGTATATCCTAAATATATAATTTGTATCTCTTTCGAAAAGCAATAAAAATTAAATAATTTAAAAGTAAAAAAGATTGTTTAATATTAAATGTACCGTTAAGCATATATATATGTGCAAACAGTTTTCTTGTATTTCAGTTACACACACAGAGGCTACCCTTTTTCCTCTACAAAAAAAGAAAGAAATAAAAAGTTACTAATTAATTCAGAAATAGTAAAGTAAAAACTTAGAAAAAGTAAAATGAGTAAATCAATGTCATTAATAAATAAGCTTAAGCTTGTACATATAAAATATGATATTTCATTTTACTATAATTTATTGATTAAATATTTTGTAACTAAGGTGTTTTGAAAATTGAAGACACAAACAAATAAATATAGTACTTCCGTTTATAATCAAATCTGTATTAAATAAAGAAAACATGAGTCGTGATTCTTATAGTATTAATTATACTACCGAAATTAATTGTAGTATCTTTAAAATTTTAAATTCTACAACCATATTTAATGATCATATTTTCTTTCGCTCAACATATCAGTTAATAGTAATCAAAATTTGGCCAGTTTTATGGGGCTTTGGTTTTATTGGTAACATTTTAAATATTATTGTATTTAGAAAAATTAATTTTGATATTAATATGAAAAAGATGTTTATTCTTGTTTCTGTATTAGATTTTGTAATTATAAATTCTCACTTACCTTTTTTCTTTCACATGGCCGACATTATGAAATTTCATCCATGGCTTTTATATTATAACAGTAAAATGTTATTTCCCCTGGAATATGGTTTAGCAAGTTGTAGCATAATTGCTATACTTTGGATCACAATTTATAGATTTATTGGAATATATCGACCACACGACTATAAAACATGGATCTCATCAAATAAAATTAAACTAATCAAGATTGCTACAATATTTTCCCCAATTTTATTTAGTATCTATTTAAAAGATCTTCATGTACTTTATGATGTGTGCTATAAAAATCAACGTATTACAGTATGGAGAATGGATTCTAATTTTTTATTTTCTTATTTATACATGTCAATGTTATTATGCCATCTTTTAATTCTATATGCTTTTCCTTTATTGATAGCTTTTATTTTAAATGTTTGTGTAATGACTAAATATTATCAAGTAAAAAGCAAAACATTCTGCAACAAATCATTAAATTTAAAAGAATTTAAGTCCATGTTCATTTTGCTAAATGGCATGTTAATTTCACTTCTTTTCAGTGGTAGTATGTTTGTTATGACTATGCTATCTATCGTTTTTATAAGATTATATTCTGTAAAAATTTCTTTGTTATTTTTTATTCAGCATATGATTTCCATCTGCATTATGTTTGAATACAGTAATTTTTGCCTTTCCTTTTACATTTACTTTTGCACCCACAAAGAATTTCGAAAGATTATATTGCAATCATTTTTGTAGCACAACATGAGACAATGTATCATTAAAAAATGAAATGAATGATTTAAAATCACATGATCACTCGATTTAATTAGGAATTTTTTTTTTTGCTAAGTTCACACCCATTTAAACATTAGACAATAAACATAAAAAAGTGTGTAATCTTTCAGATTGAAATGATCTGAACTCTTTTATATTTTTAAGTTTTATATCACTAATAACTGTGAACAAACTTTATTACTAACATTTGAATTATTGTGTAAATTATACTTAAATTGTGTTTTTTAACTGCCAGATATTAAATCTCAGTGGTGACTGAAGAAGATTAAAGAACTTCTAGCTTTATAAGACTATCAATAATTTATTGTATTAAATTAAATACATAAGAATGTAGCTGACAGAAAGGTATTATAATAGAAGAAGCTATTTTTTTCCATCTTTCATTTGTAATAATAATTTTATTAAAAAGCGAAGCAATGTATATTTTATTTTTATCAATATGGTCAAGCAATTTCATTGTTGTTTTAAAAGTTTTCAGATATTGTTAAAATTAATTTGTTAGTTGTAAAATTTATTCCTATTATACTAATTCTGCATATTAAAATAAAGTATCATTAATAAGTACACCATTCACTGTTTTAAAGAAAGAACTAAATTATTTTATCAAGGCAGTAAACATTAGTAGACATAAACTATTTTAACTTGAACAATGTAAATCTTAATAACAACTTTGATTTGTTAATTCTATGCATGTATATAAACATTATAATCGTAAACTTAAATTTGTCAATAAAACAATCAAGTTTACACTTAATTCATAAGTCAACAAGACTATCCAAAAAATAAATTCTAAAACACAACTAACTCTTTCCTTGAAAACATTTTTTTAAATTTATATTGTCCAAGTGAATTAAAGTTTTACATCTTTTGATTGGTCAATTAACAAACTCAGCCATAAAAATGTATTCATCTTTTAATATTATATTCATTTTAGTTTCGTTTGTAAAAAGTATATTAATAATTTGTCAGACAATTAAAGTGAATTAAAGTTTTTTCAAAAATAAATTTCTACTTATAATTATAAAAATATTTGATAGCAAAAGACTTAAAAAGAAAGTTTATAACAAAGTAGAAAGTGCTGTGGATGTCATTGATTTCTTTCTCAATTTATGTTAGCATAAAATTAAATAATTTTTTACTAAAATCTTACTATTTTCTAAAATAATTATATTTTCAGCATATTTTATGAAAATACATTACAATATGTAAATAAATGCCAGCAAAATACTCTAAATTATTCATTTTTGTTTGAAATTAAAATAAAGACCTTAGGTCAATGAAAATTGTTGATAAATGTCAAAATTGTTGTTAATGTGGGTTTCTTTTTCAATTTATGTTCATGTAAAAGTATACAATTTTTTACTAAAATCTTACTATTTTTCTAAAATAATTATATTGTTAGCATATTTTATGGAAATAATTTACAATATGTATGAAAAATAAAAATAAAAAACATTTTAAGACATTAATTTTTGTTTTCAAATTCAAAAAAGTTGGAGTGGTGAAAATTATTGACAGATGCTCTTCTATTGTCTGAAATGTGAACCAACAAATAAGCATCTAGGAAAGCCTGCCTTCTCTTTTTGTTGTAGCTTCTCAAATCAATGTTATTGATTTTTTACTTGTAAAATAATTCAGAAAGGCAGCATCTTATGGTACATTTTAAGCTTTGAAATAAGTGTAAAAACACTACTGTAGCTCAAAAATTGACGTTTTTCAAATGACTTGAAGCCATAAATGTTGATCCATGCTTGTTTCTCAGAAAAGGATAATGGATTAACTGTTACAAGAAAACTTCTTAATTGTAAAGAACTACAAAATAATAACAAATAACTTTGTAGTTCTTTATATTTGGGAAGCCAGCTTGCAGCAATGAAACCATTGGTTGTGTTTTAGTTTTTTTTAAAGTCTGCTTTAGTTATGAATTTGGGAAAATTTTGATATATATAAACAATAAATATTTTAAAATATTCGTCTACTGGCATATGACAGTAATCGACAAGTTTTATGCGGGGTTAGAGAATATTTTTTAATACTTATTGTTTGGTGGTATAAGTCATAATCTCAATTATAATGTGACATAGAGAACTGGATGTATTTTATTCTATACTGTTTTTATACTAATTTTCAGTTTCTCTTTATTATTTTTTTCAACTTCTGCTCTTTATCTACACTTTTAAAATTTTACTGTCTTTTGTTGTAATAGTTAGTACTGATCTTTGCAGCATGAGAATGTAAGTATAAATATTTTTGCTTTTCTTCTTTCTTTTCCAAATTTACAATTGTCATAATCATTTATGTGAAGCTATAAATCTTAATGAAGTTTTTTTTAAAAAAGATATAACTCAAATAATTATTTTTATTCTTCTGTTTAGCACAGATATTTAGAGATTGCTAATAGCTTTATTAAATTTTCAAATTTTGCAACTAGCAATAAGTTCAAAGGCAATATAATATGGTTCCTAATTTGTTTTTGCCTACATTTAAAAAAGATCAGTGACTACACATTCTAATTTATGAAGCATAAAAGCACAAGGGGCATTTGTTGTCCTCTATTTGTTGATAGGATTCCAGTTGCTACTAGGAAGATCAAATCCTGCAGGCATTATCTGTAGGAACTAGTAAGTACATTTCTTTAAAATTTTATCAAAATTATTTTATTATGCCATAATTCTTCATTTGTAGATTTTTGATTTGAACATATGCATCACAGTCTTAGGTGATGAAATTATGCCATGAGTTATTGGCAAGATCGATTTGTTTTCAATCTTACTATTGATATTCTAAGATGTAATATCACTTTTATATTTGACAGAGGAAGATGTGAAATAACAAGAAGGTAATGCAGAGGAATAACCTAAGTCTACTAGTAATATTTTTCATGATAATATTCAATTCAATTATTACAGGACCAAATATTACTAAATATTTATTTTTGATTTTCAAAATCAATAATTTTATGTAAATGTCTTATTTTTTAATGTACAAAATAAAAAAAATTATTTCAACTTTATGATCTTTGAATTCAATATGTGTATCTAATATATATATATATATAAAAGCTTGTTTAGAGCGTTAGCATGCTCTTAAGTTTATATATATATATATATTGAACTGGGTGGGAATAGTAGATCAAATTTTTAAAAAAATGGAATAACATTTTTACTGTTTAATAGAAAACAAATTGTAAGATAATGTTGCCTTCTTATTATAGAAATATGACAATATTATAAATTATTTATTATAAATTCAATCTACTCCAATTGCAATTTATAAGTATTGCACCACACCGGTCCCTTAAGCAAAGAAGCATAATACTTAGAAGGTACCTATGACCAGGCCAAAGCTATATAAGATACATAACTACAACCACTACTCAGGCCATATATCTTCTCGACTTCTAGATTCAACCCCTGTCATTCAGAACACTTTATTTGTTTTGAAGTAAATTTCAGGCACCAGCTAACTACCAGAAGTAGTCAACATGCCCTGAATGTCGGCAACTAATTCAGAACCTTAGAAATCCCAACTAGCTTAATCGAACTATAATATAACAATAAACTGCTTATATAACTTCTCTGCTAAGTTGTTATTAGTGGTATAATTAAAAGAATTGACTGACAATAATTGATAATAAATACTTTATTTTAACTAAAATGTTTACTGTAATTGGTAAACTAATTATAAATTTCTAACTAATATAAACAATGATTTTTTTATAATATTTCAGGCAAACATATTAATAAAACACAATATTAATAAAATATAAACATAAAGCATTAAAATCAGTACAAAGCATTAAAACACACACATGTATTTTATCATAAGCTATTTGTATGTTTGAAAAAAATATACAAACATCTGTTCATTTTTTTCTAGATCTGGAAATACTCAAAGAGTGCAATGGCTATATATCAGGAATTGGAATAAGCAAATGTTATTACCTATAGAATTTTAACATTGTGACATCTTGTTCTTTGTTGCTGCATGTGTGTTTTACCAACTCGTTGGATTTTAGGCTTCTGATGCAGTCATGATGATTGCGGTTCTGGGCCACTTCTATTTCAGGCAGTAGAGACCTCTGTAAATCTTTAACACAAGATCTTATGTTAAAGATTTGCAGAGGTCCCTACTGTCGTTTTTTCAGTGCAAAGTCTTAAGGTTATAGCTTTAATAAATATTACATAAATGTTATAAAAAATAATTTTACCAATAATCTTTAAAAAAAAAAAATTAGTTCTTCAGCAGAACTATTTCCACAGTGAGCTACCCATCAAGGGCATATGGTTCCTCTTCAGCTGCTTGTCTAAAAAATGAAGCATTAGCAGTAAAAAAAAAACATTTTATTTAAGGAAAATTTTATGGCAACTGTAACACTTTGAAGTTAAATAGACGAAAATATACACTAATTAAAGTTTTATTTCTACCAGGTTTGGATCCAAGTATGAAGACACACATATAATATAAGCTAGCTATATAAATATTCACAAATATTAAAAGGTGGTCGGAAAATTATTACACGATAACCACAGTGGCATTGGAGATAAATGAAATTTTCAAATTTTGTTTTTGGTGTTCTTTTTAAAATGCATATGATGATTAATTATTGATTTTTATATCTCAAATAATTATACAAATATTATTGAAGCAACTTTTATCAAGTATTATATTTTATTTCAAAAGAGTTCATATTTCTTCCCTCTTCTGGAGAATGTGTATATATCTTTCAAAGCACATGCTGTAAGTTTTTCCATAATTTAAGCAAATTATTATTTTTAATAATTTTCTTCATAAATGGTAATAATTTTACGAGTCTGCAAATTAAAATGGTATAATTAAACACCCGTTATTTATTAACTTAGCAAAATGTTCATTAATATTTTTAAAGTCAGCTTTTACTCACCTTCTTAGCTTAACATTTTTTTAAAAAAAACATTTATAATTTTCTCTCCAAACGAAGAGAAACAAAACATAAATTGAAAATTATCCTGGTTATTTGAAGCAAGTTATTTTTATTACATTTCATATTTGTAAATTTAATTAAAAATTATAATTTTTTAGCAATTATATAATTAGTATAAAATAATTAAGTTAAATTATACGTTATCAGCAATATTTTAGAGTTCTTCTATTTTTGTGATTTAATTAAATTTGGAGCCATCTATTGTCATAAATACAAGCGTTAGCAAGTTTTAACTTGTGTTTTTTTGTTTTTCATAAATGTACCTTTGAGGTCTTTCTTGCAATGATATATACTGCAGAGGCTTCTACTATCTGGTGATGCTGAACTGATATCAGACCCCTGTAGCTATCTGGCTTGCTATGCTGAGTTTGTTTCTAAAAGATCCACGCTTGCAAGCTGAATAGAAACTGTTTCATAAACGCTTAGAGTTTGTGTTTAGATCTAGTTTCTTATTCCTGTCCTTCACTGATGATAGCAAATAGCTTGAAATCATGATCTGAAGGTAGAACTAAAGTTAGAGATAGTGAATGCTTGCTCTGATGTTTATGTAAACAAACTTACGCTTGACGGTGTTTTTGGTAGAACGCCATCTATTGTCATAAATACAAGCATTAGCAAGTTGTAACTTGTGTTTTTTTGTTTTTCATATATATATAATAACAATGGGGAGAGGAAAATAGAGAAGGAGAGAACATATAATTCAATATGTCACAGAGCCAAATTGTAACTTTGAAGGAACAGCTGCTACATCAATCCGATGTTATCACCATGTTGTGAATTTACAAGGGAAGCAACTTATTAAATTCTAAATAATTTTACTTATAAATATTTGGAGTTAATTCTCTTTTCAAATTAAGTGACTCCTTAAATCAAGCCAGCCAAATTATAACTCATAAAAGGATTTGGGCTAACTTGCTTATCACATCCTTGCAAATATGTCACACAAATCAATCACATCTGTATTTATCGTATATACAAATAAAATACCAATTCCCTATCTATGATGCCTAGTGAGGTATAAATGATTTGTCAATTCATGTAGAGAATACCAAGAATTATACCACTAATAAATATTACAAATTATTACTACTAAATTAAGAGAGGGGGATAAACCTCAACTCACACCCTAACAACCTTGGCATCCCCTCACATAAATTCCCAACTAAAGTTACAATTAATTAATTTCTGATGTTAAGGTTTTCTCCAGTCTCCCCACTTCACCAAAGCTTACCACCTCCACAATGTTATATTTCATGATCCATGATTCGCAAAATAAGAATCTTATCAATTCAATCACTCTTATTTATCACCTTAATCCTGTAATACTAAATTTATAAGCTCTTATCTTATAGTTGAAAATCCTCAGCATTCAAATTCAGAATGTGAAGCTTTTGTTAATTTAAAATTTATTGTTGACAAATGAATGCTAGCCCAGTGATTGTAATTCAAGTAGATATACGCTTGAGCTCTCTAAGCCGATATTTACTTTTCACTGATCAATAATAATATTAAACCTTATAAATTACTCAAAATCAATTACAATAACACATTTTAACTACTTTAAAATTTAACTAACTTATTACCAACTGGGAAAACATTCAAATACCAGGAGTGGGAAAGGGATTTTATGTCAACTTAAGATATTAATCATAACACAATAAACCTATGAAAATGATGACTGACACTAAATCAGATCTTCTTCCAGATGTTTGCCAATATAATCATAATAATTTATAGCACAAGTTAAGAATGTTTCTTTAAAGCATTTCTCGAATCTCAAAACAGGATATTAATAATTAAATTTTTGTAATGTATCTGTACTGAAATAAGCATTAAATATTTCATTAAAATTGCATATAATGAGATCTCTGTATGTTATGGGTACCAAAAACATTAAGACAACACCAAAATTTTTAATTAACATGTAATGTTTATTAATAAAGTTAATGATACACTATAACAACAATATAATAGAACAAATCTTTGTAGTTATCCAAATAACAGTAAAAATAAAATATGTATAAGGGATTTATAACTGCTAAGGAAAATGATCTCTTACTTGTGCTTATATTTCTAGAAACATGCCTCTCTCACTGTAAATATACCCTGATTTAGGAAACTGTAACAAAGTAACTAATAATAGTTTGAAAAACAATATTTTGACCAGTTCGATTTTTCTGGGATGACAACACTTTCTTGGGAGGTAAGCTTCAATAAACATTTATAAAAATACTTATATGTAACAACTAAGAAATTAACTTGTTAATTTTATTAAATAAGATAAACTTACTCCTAAATGCTACTGAATTGGTAAAATTAATATTATGTCTATATGTATGTTTGACACCTATAACTACTTGTATAAATCATTGCTTATCCATGTATTAAATTCCTCAACTTCTTATTTTCAAATTATTAACTGTTTTAGAGGTCACATTCATGCACATATATACTTTTAATGTTTTCTATGTCACCAACATGAGTATTACCCTTTTTTTTTACCAGTCCTTGACTGTGGGCTGGGTCTGATGCACATTGCTTATCTCAATTTTCTACATTAAATCTAAATTTTGAAGGATTATTGTTTCTAGAAATGATCATGAGCAAAGTTCAGCTAAACATTATACATCAATTCTTAAGTCATCATTTAAATCTAAAGTACCCTGAAGTAGATAACACACTTCAAAAGACTACACAATGACCCATTACAAAATTAAACAAAGTTTCAAACCAAAATATGGCAATAAAATATACACCTGCAAAGAAAAGAAATTCATGAAATGACAGTGTATGAAACCAGAGTGCAGATTCTACCTGAGGCCTATGAGCTATGTTAGGATTTAGTCCCTACACATATTAAGATGGGCATGCACAATACTACTAAAACTTATGAAAATACCTCTTATGTAGTAGATAAATAATGGAGAGGGGGGATATACTCTCGATCTCCAAATGCATTAAAATCCTTAACACATATCATTATGAGAGAGCTATGCTCCATCTCAACTTTCAAGGCAGTGAGGACTTAGCATATCTTGATCAAACAAGAGTCCTTCACAATCTCTCATATTCCTGAGGAAACAGGGTTTGAATTCTCATAAAAAACTATATTATTGATGTATGAACCGATAATTTAATAATAGTCTAATATGATTAAATAAAAAAAAATCTAAGTTTTAAATATTATGAAATAAGAAATGTGCATCATTCATTTTCTTTAACATATAACGATTTTAAATCTTTCAACTTCTAGTACATAGCAATATTAAACTTTTAAAATACGTGAATAAAATAAAACATTAAAATATCAATCTTAACTATAAACATAAAAAATGTATCTGTGAACCTCTTAGACAAACGTTCCACACTTTTACATAAATATCTCATTCATTTCACGATAGCATCAGGGATAAGCAATATTAAAAGATAATAATAAAATAAAGGCATATTTTACCCTACCAAAGCCTAAAATTAACACCAGGAATATTTCACAAAATGTTTAACTAATACTCTCAATAAAGTAATCTTCTAACATATAACAAATTAATAAACAATAAAATAATAGAGAAAATTATACATGAGTTCTTTCTTAGTACAGTTCATTACATTTGATCACCATCCTCTGTTCAACAGTTTGTTATCCACACATATTAGTAGCATGCACATATTATCCAAATGTAATATTTTTTAAAAATGGCCATAATTTTTGGAAATCATATTATTCTCAGTATTATATACTAGTTACATGATATTGTGGTACCCTTCCGAATAGATAACATCCTGATACAATATCTCCATTTTCTTCTGGATACAATAAAGACATATACATTTTCTTAAGATGCACTTGATATTTCAAGTTAAGAAATTCCTATCATTCGGGGTTAAACTTCAAACTTAGTTATAAGCTTAAATACATAATTCAAACTTTCTATAACATTTCAAATTCACGATTTCCATAGGATATGTACTTTGTTTAGCATTTATTGTTTCTTATACTAAAGCTTTGGTTTTATTCAATTTTTACTTGTTTTACTTTTCATTCATAATTAGATAATAGGTAAAACTGACTGTTAGCGGCCCCAACATTTCACCCTCTATTTTTAAAAAAACTGAACTATATTTTTTTCATACAAAGTGCATCTAACTATACTAAGTGTATCTAACTATAAATAAACTATATCTAACTATAAATGTTTTTACACAAAGGTTAATAATAAAAATAATAAACTTACATTTTTATGCAGACTTTTGAGCTATGCACATGAGGAAATTCACAAAAATGGTGTCATGTTTGTGCATACCCCTAAATGCAAATTCCTGCAGGTAGTATGGATGAAAGAAGTACGATAAAGTGCATTGACAAATTATTTGCCCAACAAAATGTTATATCAACAATGGTGTTCAAAGACAGATGACTTCGGGAAAAAAATGACCCACTTCTTAATCCGGAGTTTGAAATTGTTTAAGCAGGTGATATGTATTCCACCTTTCTGCTAGAACAGCTACAACATTTAAAATTTCATTTTGGAGAACCAAAGAAGTGATAGAAAGTCTGTCTGCAAAAATTACACGTGGCAAAAGTAGTTCATAATTTTGACAGCAGAGACTTTTTTTGTGACATTTGTTAAGTTTTGACACATAACCTAGCGCAAAATTGCTCATAAAAATGTAAGTTTTTTTTAATTTTATTTATTAACCTACATGTAAAAAATTCATTTATAGTTAGATATACTTTACAATTACATAGTAAGAATAACATAGTTTGAACCATGGATAGTGGAGATCGATGAATCATACTTCTTTCATCCATCCTACCTGCAAGAATTTGCATTTAGGGGTATGCATGAACATGTCATCGTTTTTGTGAATTTCCTCTTGTGCATAGCTCAAAACTATACATAAAAATGTAAGTTTATTTTTTTATTGTTAACCTTTATGTAAAAACATTTATAGTTAGATATAGTTTATTTATAGTTAGATACATTTAGTATAATTAGATATACTTCGTATAAAAAAATATAGCTCAGTTTTTTAAAAATAGAGGGCTAAATGCTGGGGCTGCTAACTGTCAGTTTTACCTTTTGGCTTTTTTAAAAATTCCTTTCACGCAAAGTATCAGCATTTCTTTTATGATAAACATTCATACAATACATAGGTAGCTTAGTTTATATTTGGGACTAGATTTGCAAACTATAAAATTATAACTATATTTTAATACAAAGTTGTTCTTTTCATACTTTCTCAAACACCATAGCTCCTTAGCATATACTATAATATTAAAACAATTCTTAGGCCCTTTTTTTACATTCCAGTAAAGCATTTCTCATTACCTTTCAGATAGGTTCTAGCATTTCAATGCAAAATTTAAATAAAGAAAAATATAGTAATTGCATCACTTTATAAAATTAATTACATGTGTAAATTAATTAACATAAGAAGTAAATGCAGAATGAAATTTGTGATATTTTTAAAACAGGTTTAATAACAACTTATACTACCATGACTTGGCATTTATTTATCACACAATATTAACAATTATTTCCAATAGTATGCAATTAAACAAAAAAAAAAGCAAAACAATTAAGAAAACGTAAATGCAAATAATTAAAAAAATACGTTCATATTTACATTTAGAAAGTCCTTCATTAATTAATTAATATTAATTGAATAAGATATCTTACTAATATTTTTATCACAATCAATTCAGTCCTTAATATCATTTATTTATATGTATTTTTTTTTTGCTTTGATTATGTAGGATGATTCCTTAGTTTCTTTACTTTATTGTATTAGCTAATTTCTTCAGTTTTGTTCTTGAGTCAGAACCCATCTTTTTGCAATATGTCTGAAGAATATTAGAAAATGAACATATCTTGCATTTAGTGTCTGGATGACTATTCTGCAGCAGACCATGGTGAGATATATTTAACTGATAAGACTAACATTCCTCTACCATTCAACACATAGTGTAGCCAGTAGTGATGATGCATTATGTGAAACTAGATCTGATTAACCTGAACACCTTCTGGCTGTTTTTTAATCAAAAGAACAAAAGAAACTTCTTTTGATGTTAACCACAGACCAAGATTAAGAGGTGCTTTAAGCTGTCCATATAGAATTTTTTCAACCTAGTGTTATTGCTTCCTTACTTTTATTTAATGACAATATAGGGTATATGAGCACAGACTTTCACACCACCCACCTCTCTCCACTCTATCTAATAACACTGATACACCTAAACACATATATGCTGAAAAGATAAATAATCACCAATATACGTATTTCATGCTAAACCAGCAATCATCAGTTGGTCCAGACTATAGCCTTTGAGCATTCCAACATCAGATTTTTAATTGGATGGACGGTTGAAGAGTTGGAGTGAGAAGTGGATTGAATCCTGTCCATTAAACTATGAGGATAGTCTATCTTAATATATATCTGAGCACTTATACTATATATGTGTGTAAAGATGATAGTCTGGACCAACTGATGATTGCTGGTTTAGCATGAAATACGTATATTGGTGATTATTTATCTTTTCAGCATATATGTGTTTAGGTGTATCAGTGTTATTAGATAGAGTGGAGAGAGGTGGGTGGTGTGAAAGTCTGTGCTCATATACCCTATATTACATATATATAGCCACAGGTATATAACAAGCCTGTGTTTCAGTTATTAATGACAATCAATTTTTCAGTATTTAGTATCAGATATATTGCAGGTTATCAGTTTTACCACATCCATAATTGCAGCATTCTCTTAAGCATATTCCTCTGCTAATGATCAGCTTCATATATAGCAGAGAAAAAGAAATAAAAATTTGCTTGTCATAGTCTTTCCATTTTAGTTTTAACTTTTATTGTAGAAGATAAATTTGTATTTTAATCTGTAATTATAAATATCTCCAGACTAACATCTGATATCTGTGTTCCATTATTTTTAATCTTGTAAAGTTGCTTAGTGACATATTCCCTCTTAAATTTTTTATAAAGTAGGTTTAAAATTATATATATGTTTCATATTTTAAAGTTGTTCTATTTTATATACAAAATGTATCATGTACTTGTATTTACAATAAAACACATTTTATACTTGAAATCTTTTTAGTGATACTGTTACTATTATTATTTATTTTTATTTTACTTTTGATTTAGTTTGAGTAATATTTGTTTGTCAATGTCACTCATTATTACAATTTTATCTATCTTGTTATTTTCCCTATTTGTCTTATTATAACTTTTATAAATTAATGGGACCGAATATTAAACATCAATAATCTACAAAAACTTTTTTTTGTATTTTAATATAATTTCATATATATATATTATGCTAGTCAGTGGTACAAAATCTATAAACACGTATAGTGGGTGTTGGATTGAAGCTGAATTAATAAATAATATTTGTGAATTTTCGTTAGATTTTTATTATTTACCCATCAATTGATTAATAGTCTATCCAGAAATAAATAAAATATTTTCATTTGAAAAAAAAAAAACAAATGAAAAGTATGAATTTTTGATAATAGATACATTGTATAAAGCTTCTAAAGTGTATCCTATAAAAGTATCTTTTTAATTTGTTAAAATTTAAAAAGTTGTATGTTATTACAAATTTAAGAACAGATCTTGTTACATACCAACAGTAGTAACATTTAGGTGTGAACAATTTTTCCATGCCAAAAGGAACATCTGAATGTTAAAAAAAAATGAAATTGAAGAAGTAATGCCTATTGAAAAACAGTGGTGACTAATTAGAATGTTTTGTACTGCTGAGTCAGTTTCATTTAAAGAGTTCCTTTTAATTCATTCCTTTATCAGTTTCCTAAAAAAAAAATAACTCAGTCTTCAGACTTTAACATCTGGAGCAGTTTTAAAAGCTGAGATAAATGGAGTGGTCAATATCAGTCCCGAAAAGACTGATATTATGGAAAAACTAATGCAATGTGAAAGCCTTAAGAAGTAATGATAAAATATTATCAATGACATGCTAAAGTTTAATACATCTGATATTGCGATATTTATTATTTTCTATTTATCTACTTCTTTTTTGCTGCCATTTTAAAATACAGATAGAATATTTGTTTACAAAATCATCTCCAGCCAATCCAACTATAGTTAAATAAGAACTGAAAAGAAAAATGAGATCACTATTCAAACATTCCCAGCTAATGCCAGAAAACAAAAAGATTTTTAAAAAAGTACCTATATTTTTAAGACTGATTGGAAAGCCATTTATATTTTTCCTAATAACTAATGCTTAATAAAATATCTTTGATAATACTGTTGAACTAGAAAGATTTTAAATTGGACATTGCTAAACTATCTAAAAATATTTTTCTAACATATATAATTTTAATGTATTCTTATAACAGTTTCTTTATTTTAGTTTTAGTAAGAAAATATATCTTTTTGTTACTATTGGTTAACATTTTTATTCATGTATGTATTGTGGAGGGGGCAAAAACTAGGTTAACAATATGTGTTGCTTTTATTATGATGTTATTACAACTAATTTGTTTTTTAAAAAAAAAAAAAAAACAAAGGAAAAATTTTCAACAGCTTCTTTCCATAATTCTTTACTAGTTAATAAATTTCTTTCTTTTACTAAAACAACTTGTTAATGAATCTTATGTTAACACTGGTGACCATAATTTAAACTGTCTTCAGATAAAAGTAATTATTGTTCAAACACATTTAAACAAAGTCTAACAAAGAGGGGTTTAAAAATAACCAAGAAGTATAATTGTGGCTTCTACCTATTTTTTTTCATTTATTATTAGAGACCATAATTTCATTGCCTTTAGGAGTATATATTATAGAATGTCAGTAATGTAATACAAATATGAACTAAAGCCCGATGCTATCCAAGAATGATGTGATTAAAGACCATAACCTGAAATGAGCTAATAAAATGTATAAATAAATAAATTGTTATCATTTGTTAATAAAAATATTTTTGATAAGGAGAAACAAATAGATGCAAAAATTGTTTATTTTTTGAAGAAAAAATTAATAATGAATTTGGAAAAAAGTTTTCAATTGTTAATAATTATAGATTGTAAATGAGAAAAGTGGATTTGGCAGATACTGATATATATATGGAGCAAAACTTAGAATAAAAGGGTATAATAATAATAATAATAATAGCAACAGTAGTAAAGAATGTAGTTGGTAAACATATTACTTACATGTATTGAAAAAAAAATAGTAAAAAGTAAATATTAAGTTATGATATAGAGAAATAAACAAATATTTAACAAATATAATTTACAAATGATAAACTGAATAACCAAGACTACCAAAATCAATTAACATGGAGATGGGTAGGATCAGTTGTTATATGATAATGGACAAATTAAGAAAACTCTTAAGTCAAAATAAACAAATAAAAGGATTAAATGGCTAATGTTTACTTTTTATATGTTTGTGTAACAATTCATGCTCCTTTAATCTTTTTTTCAATACTGCATCTCGATTAATCTATATATGATTACATATATCGACAAAAAATTTCGTACACAACATTACTTTTATGCCTAATAGGTATAACATTTTTAGAATTATTCACTGACTTATTAATGTTATTTGTATCACAAAATGAAACATTAAACACATTCTTATATATATCCTTAAAAAATTGCACTTGAGCATTTGAAATATATGGAATAGCTATACATTTTTTTATCATCAGCCTTCAACTCCTTTAAATCATTATAACTCTTTTTAAATTGGCATAAAGTATTGTTAATCTGTTTAATGTAATAACTAACATCAAGCACAATAGCTTTTAATTTACCACACTGATAATGACAATTTTTCATTACAAAACAAAAAAGATCTAAAACTTGCCATATTATGTATACTTGCTACTTTTGATTTATTAATTTACACATGCCATATTTTGCAATGATTTGATTATTAATTTATAACTCAACATATTATTATCAGATATAATAATTAAATCCAAATACTTAATGTTTTTGTCCTGATATTTTTTTAATAGTCCATTTCAAAACATTCAAATTATTTAACTCCTCTACAAGTAAATTTATAGTATTGGTATATCCACACACAAAAACATCATCCACATAACTTTTGTAAATTTTAATATTTTAAAAAGTACACATATCTAAAATACTCTTCTCATATGTAACAAAACAAAATTGCAAACTTGTGCAACAATCAGCAGACGAATAGGCCAACCTTTAGACATTTTATAATATCCACCTTCAAAAGAATCAACAATGTTATCAACAAAAAAATTGTAAAAAATCAATAATAAAATTTATCATATATTTAAAAACACCTTTACCTTTTAATGCATGTTCAATTATTTTTCTGAAATGTAATCTATCAATAGAACCATGCATTTCTGTCACATCTAATAACATTATTATCATTAATCACTATATTTTTAATTCTATATACAAAGTCAAAAGATGAAGCAATAGTATTTTACCCAATCCTAAAAATTTTTATAACAGCTTCGCAATATATTTAGAAGTTTGATAAATAAATGATTCACCAAAAACAATCATAATTCACAAAGGATTACCTTTTTTATGTAACTTTTTACTTTCAAATATATAAAGATACATAGTGTAGGAAGGATATAGCTTATATATTTTGCAACTTGCTGAAATTTTATTTATTCACTTACCATGAATAATAATCAACAAATTATTAGGAAAGTAAAAAACAGAGATTTTATCATTGCATCAAAATTCATATATAATGAAATGTGAAAGTTACTTAATATACAAGATCCACCAAATCATTAGTAGCTAAGCAAAAGACGAATAATGGATTCAATTTGCATCAATGCTGATAGGTGAATGGAAAAGCTACATCAGTTTACTATTATTTATCAGAAGATAATCAATATACAAATGGTCCCAGACTGTTGATGATGTGTAAAACATAATTTTTTTCTATCTTTTATAAGCATGTAAACATTATTTTTCATAAATAAAAAGCTTTTGAGATTAAAAGAGACATAATTAAGCTTCAAATAATCAATTAATAACCAATAAAGGACTACTAAACTTTTTAATGTAACTAAAATGCTATGGTATTTAAACAATCATGATACCTAGGGTTAGTTACAAAAGTAATGAGTTTGAATACTGGATTTATACAAAGTATTTCTCTAATGACAAGGAGTATTGCAAAATATATCACATTATGATATATTATTAACTATTTCAAAAATCTTACACCAAATCAATGACTAACTTTACTAATAACAATTTACCTTCTATTATATTGGAATAATGTTTTACTTACTTAATAATCAACATACTTCTAAATAATATCTTATTCCTTTAATAAGTTTAAAATCAATTTTACATTTTAATGCAAAATACTTTCACAAAATCTCAAGGTTTACTATTTATTTATTATTGGAATAATTGTAACCCAGATAGTGAAATAATAAGATGAATTTTATTGAGTCCACTAACTATAATATTTTAATAACAATAATCCAATCATTAAACAGGAAAAACTCACTATTGCCTGTTTAATAACAGTTATAAGCAAGCATAAGAAATGGTGATCATGTGATGTTTATTGGCTTAAAATAATCCAATCATATTACAATCTTAATATTTTAAATTATATAATGTTCATTAATTATTCATAAGATTTGATAAAAATTCATAGAATTACAATTAACTTAATTAGCCTTATTATTTAACTTTCTATAATAACAATCATACTGAATAATTCTTTTATTGGGATTTCATCAAGTATTCTATAATTTCTAATTATACAACTTATTTATTTCTGAAGCAATATTCATAACATTCAACCTTATCCCATATCAAGAAACAAACACAAAGAAGTGAAAATAATAATTTTATTAATACATTTCTTTTTATAATTTTAAATTTATTAAAATATAAATTATTACTTTTAACTTATAAATTATATAATATAATTTTTTATTTTCATATATGGATCCATTAGATTATCCTTGCTCTTTTAAATTATTACTAAAATATACATTTATAATTTTGCTTTCCATTTATTCATTTCTTTAAGTATAATTACACTATTAAGACATTAACATTGATTTGGCTTATTAATATGGAAATAAAATATGTATCAATTCTTTTTATAAATATATTAAATTTATTAAGCGCAAGCAGTTAACAATGTAATAACGTGAAAGCTAAAACCTTCAAAAGATATCCCTTAAACATGCTTATGTGACAGCCAATCACATGTAATAATAACTGCATGTGGAACTCTCAATTCTAAAACACAAGTCAGAACTATAAGAAAAAGATGGATCCCACCTTCTTCTATGCCTAAATTTATATATAAATAAGCCAGACTCAAGCATTTTGAATTAAGAGTGTAAAGCTTAAAATACCTTCACATTTAATTCACTAAACATTATATACAAATAAACAATGTGAAATCTTTCGATTTACTACAAAGCAATTTTTAAATCTAATGAAACAATAGCAACAAATGTAAATATATCAAATTTATTACGGGAAAGCAGTTAACAATGTAATAACGTGAAAGCTAAAACCTTCGAAAGATGAACCTTAAACATTCTTATGTGACAGCCAATCAGATGTAATAATAACTGCACGTGGAACTCCCAATGATAAAACACAAGTCAGAACAATAAGAAAAAGATGGGACCCATCTTCTTTTATGCCTAAATTTATATATAAATAAGCCAGACTCAAGCATTTTGAATTAAGAGTGTGAAGCTTAAAATACTTTCACATTTAATTCACTAAACATTAGATTTAAAAATTGCTTTGTAGTAAATCAAAAGATTTCACATTGTTTATTTGTATATAATGTTTAGTGAATTAAATGTGAAAGTATTTTAAGCTTCACATTTTTAATTCAAAATGCTTGAGTCTGGTCTATTTATATATAAATTTAGGTATAGAAGAAGGTGGGTGCCATCTTTTTTTATAGTTCTGACTTGTGTTTTAGAATTGGGAATTCCACGTGCAGTTATTATTTCATCTGACTGGCTGTCACATAAGCATGTTTAAGGCACATCTTTCAAAGATTTCAATTCTTTTTATGTATCTTTTTTATTATTATCAATAACTATCCCATGGTAATATGCTTTTAATGTAAATAATCATACAGTATTAAGATCAAATAAAATTTATACATTCTAATCAGAAATAGAATATTATAAAATAATATTGTGTGCTATTGTTTCAAAATGGACGATTTGATGATAAGACCCAAGTCTATAACTTTAGTTTTTAAAAAAATAATTTATTTATGACATTTTATCAATTTTACTTTATTAATTTTATTCAATACAAATAATTATAAATTTTAAAAGAAAAATAACATTAATAAATTAAAAGTAATAATTCTTATTTTAGAAATACATTAATTAAATATCACGTTAAAAAATAATACATTTTAAATCATTACTATTTTCTTAAATACAGTTCCTTATAATATCAAACTCACTTTTATTATATCTTACATTAATACTTAAGATATCATTGTTTTGATTCTTATTCTATATTATTTTTTCTTAAATATAGACTTATATATAATATACATTAATAATCCATTCAAATATTATATTTATTATTAAATGAAATATATCAAATATAAATTATGAACTAAAAAAATTCAGTTTTACTCCACATATTTACCAATATCATCAAAACATTTTAAGCCCAAGTGATTCCTTTTTCTTTTTTAATTGCATTTAATGGAATTATTTAAAACACATAACCACTTACAGTCTTGACCATTTGCTTTATACATGAATATTATGACCTTATATGACTGCCTCTTCTTCTGGTTTTGATGGAATAGGATTCCAATCTTTTAAAAGAATAATAAAATACAAATGCTATATCATTCCTGGTGCATAGTTTGATAAAATATATAAGTGTGTATTATTCAACGAGATTTCATGAATCAATTAAATAAAATAGATGTAACCTAAGTGCTTTAATTAACATTGACATGAAATATCCTTTTTTTTTATCTTGGCGTATATTATGGATTACCTACCTACCTATATGGTCAATGAATAACATACTAAACCATTGGGCTCTTATCAGAATTAATCATTTACTCACTATTAATTGTATAAAGATTAAACAAAACTTTCCCTGACACCATAATAACTAATACCCTTTTCCAGTAAGAAATACTATCAATATGAAAACGCATTTTAATATAAAGAAAATAAGAAATCAATACATCCTTAATCCCAAAAATGGACTTCTCTACTATGAAAGCAACCAACAATACAAAACAAATATCAATAACATAATAAATGTTATATTACAAAATATTTTATAATAGTAAATTATTAAATCATATTATGCTTTCATTAGAAATAACAACATTTTTTCCATGTATTATTAAATACTATAATTTATACTATTTTTTTTATCTATTAGTAATATTTTTAATGACAAAATAAAATAATAAATATACATCTATCTAATATATATCATAATCTATTGCTTTTAGTATATCAACATGGTCATGCATAAATATAAAGTTAAAATAAAATAACTAAAAAAAATTAATTTTATCTTAATTTTATACTTTGTCTAAAAAACAAAATATGAATTCAAATATCTTTCCACTTTTTATCATATCATTATAACAAATACTGTCATTAAAATAAGTCAAATGAATTCATTTTATTTATAAATAAATATATGAATAGACCTCTTCTTTTTGAACTTTTTTCTAAAAACATTAATATTACTGACATGTATTAATTTCTTTGACAACAAAAAATATGGGGAATTTCATTGAAACAAACTGTATGTTACATTCAACACTATTTTTTCTTTTGCAATAATAATGAAAAAAAATTATAAATCTTTCCATAATTATAAAAAAACTAGTATACTGATAAAAGTTTTAATATATTGTAGAGCTAATCATCATGGACTTATTAGAAAGTATGGCTTGAACATGTGCCATCGTTGCTTCAGGCAGTATGCAAATGACATTGGTTTTAAAAAGTTGGACTGATATTACAATTTATCAACAGATGTTTTGAAGGATTGTTTTAAAATTAGTCAAATATGTTGCTACTCTAAAGGACAATTATGTAAATTTGTCAAATAAACATTTTTATATGCTTAATTTTATTTTTTACTTTAAAAAAATCCCTTTAAAAAAATTATAAAAATTTTTCTCTTAGGATTTAAACATGTTAATTTATATGATAATGGAAATTTATCGTATTTTGTTCTTATATCAGTTCAATTATATTTTAATAAAGTTATATTATCATTTTAAGTATCACTTTCATGCTTCTGTAAAATATGCTTAATTCTTTTAATTAACTTAAATAGTTTTAATCATTATAACAAACAACATTTTTTATAATAAACTAGTTCATTAATTAACACTTCTTTAAGATTTAAATCAGGTTTATTATTAAACAAACAATGGATTAATTTTAATTACTTTTTAAAACAAATAAAACAAACATCAATAGTTATGAGTATCTTTCCAAAACTGTTCACCCATCTATATTCCAATATTTGATCTAAATGAATCATTTTTCTTGAAATCATGGTAGAACTTTTGTTTTGAGCAATACATTTATCCGAAAGTGAACGAATAGCAGAGGTCACAGCCTTTCTATCTGATGAAGTATTTCTTAATTTAATCCATTATTATTATTATTAAATTAATATATTATACTTTACTTAGACATATTTAGCAATACTTATCATGTATCAGAAATTTCAAAATCAAACTTTAAATAGATTTAAATTTTTCATGATAATTAATGATTACCTTCTCTTAGAATTATTTTATATCTTTTTTTTTTTTAAAAAAAAAGTCGGCATTTTTTTATATTAAAGAGTGACATAAACGTTAACAATCTCTTGATTCTGATTGGTCATTTATTTTAAAACTAACTTCAAAGTCAAAGCTTTAATAAATATATCTATTTATTTTTTCTCACATACAATATTTGATTTAACGTATAATATTACTAATGTTTCTTAAACATTTTATACTATCTTGTAAAAATGTATAATATTAAATTTAAAACCATATACATTTATTTTTAAATATTATTTTATTTATTAAAATGATTTATTCACATTAATTTTTATTTTATCAACTTCTTTTAAATGTAATAAATTTGATTTTCCAAACTGACGAAATAAATTCAATAATTATTAAAATTAAAATTGTAATCACATTAAGACTTCTCACACACATAATTTAAAATAACACTACTGACTAACATATATTATTGATTTTATAGCATAATTATAAAATCATATTGCTAATTAATTTACTAGTAATGTATACACTACATAATAGTAAATGTGTGATTAATTCCATACAACTCACCCCACATGAAATACTCTAATTCTTGATAAATATTTACTATAAAATATATACATTTACTGTGTAAGTAGATTAAATTTAAAATTTTGATAATTTTAAATAAACTACTTGTCTTTTTAGAGAACCCATCAAACTAAAAGCTTACAATATATATATATGCTTCGTGATTGTTTTTGAAAGTTATAGTTTGGTTATGTTACAAAAATATGTTAGAGAATATGTGAATGACCCCAAGTAACTGGTAACCCAGTATAGATACTAATTAAAACCGGATGTAAAGATGGGCGGAGCAATTCAATATATATACAAATTTAAATAATATATTACTTTATGTTACCATCAAATAAATATTAATATATTTGAAATAAAACAAACATCCTTTTCATTTACAAAATACTATGTTTTTCAAAGATAGAATTTAGATAAAAATCAAGCTAAACTTTTAAAAAAGTAAAACACACTTATCGAAACTGTTACTACTAATTTATTAAACCTATGTTTTATGTAATTAAATGCGTTCATACATACACTTTTTCATTTATACTTGTGTATATAATACGTGTTTAAATATAAAAATGAATATTCATAATAAGCTAAAATAAAAACGTATATAATATGTTAGCAATCATAGATATTGAAACATCAAAATAAAATAACATTTCAGAATGGTATAAAAATCAGATTTACAAATTGATATAAAATATAGTTTATAAAGTATTCCAAAAAATTGCGTCTGAGGTATCAATGAAATATAATAATTCTTTATTATTTAAGCTAAACAATGTCTAAATATATATATATAATTATAGAAAGCTTAAACTCGGACTTTCAAGCTCCCTATAGCTATCCAACGCATCTTATAAAATTGACACTCATACTACATACATGACACGTGGAAAAGATAAATGATCTCCAATATTCATATTTTGTGCTGCAACAGCACTCATCAGTTTGTGCAGATCACCATCTGCCTCACACATATAAAATCAATGCTCAGCTTATATTAAGATAGAAAATCTTCAAACTTTAATGGACAAGCTTCAATCTTCTCCACTGTCCAACTCTTCACCATCCATATCATTAAACATTTGAGATTAAAACATCCATAGTCTTTGCTATTAATATTACTGTCAAACCCATATTGACTTTAAATCAGTCTGACCCATCCCACATACTAGCTTAATATGTCCATTTAATTATAGAGAAGAGGGATGGGTAAGTACAGGCTGAATTTGTAATATTTTAAATATATATATATTTTCTAATGTAATTATAAGAGACACGATCTCAGATTTTAAAGCTCCCTACAGTTACCCATTTTGTCTTACAAATTTGATAGCTATAACCACATAGATGTGAAAAGATAAATCTTTAATATACATACTTCTTTACTAAATCAGCACTCATCAGTTAGTTTAGATTACTACCTCCCATACATATGTACAATCAGTGCTCAGTTTATATTAAGCTAGCAAATCTTCAAACTTTAAGACACAAGCTTTAATTTTTTCCACTCTCCACTTCTTCTGAGTAATTAAATGGGCATATTAAGGTTGTATGTGTGAGGGCTTAGTATGACAATAATATTATAGCATCAGGAAGGGCTTTGAGAAATCCATTCTCAGATTTCCAATAATATGACTGGCTGATTTGTTGGAAAATTGAGATGATTGAAGCTTGAACATTACAGTTTGACGATTTGCTATTTTGATATAAACTGAGCACTGATTGTATATATGTATGGGAGATCATGATCTGGATCAATTCATTCATGCTGGCTCAACATGAAATATGTATAATGGAGATCATCTATATTCTCACATATATATTGTCATGTGTATCAGTTGTACAAGATGAATTGAATAGCTATAGAGAGCTTGAAAATCTGTCACTTATAATTATATTAGAAAATATACATGTGTTTAAAATATTACATATAGCCCTTTTTCTGACTTTCCTCTTATGTATAATTAAATAAACATATTAAGGTCCTATGTGTGATGGATCATACTGGCTTAAGGTCAACATGGGTATGATAATGATATTGGCATTAGCATGGGATTTGAGCATTTCATCCTCATATTTTTAATGATATGAATGGTTGAATAGTTGGAGAGTGGAGAATATTGAAACTTATCCATTAAAGTTTGAAAATTTGATATCATACTATAAACTGAGCACTGAAATTATATGTGTCATAGATGGTGACCTAGATCAACTTATGAGTGCTGGTTCACTGCGAACTATGTACATTGGAGATCATTTATCATTTTCACATATATATGATCATGTGTATCAGTTGTATAAGGTGTATGGGATAGGTGTAGAGAGCTTGAAATGCCATATTCATGTCCATTATAATTACTTTAGAAAATATACATGTATTTAAAATATTATATATATATATTGTAACCCTCCCCCAACACCTCTCATACCTTTCCTTCGACAAATATCTGGAGTGCCATTTCTATTGATAATAGAATAAACTACTAATCTTATCTTGCTTTAAATTATTAACGAGACTCTTATAATGCTGTCCTACCATATCATAGCTCAGTTGGGGGCTACAGATATCTATAAGGTGTAAAATGCATATTAAATATAGGAGGAAACATTATGATTAATAGGAATAAAACATCTATTAAGTTTTAAAATAAATAATTAAAATTGATAAAGTTCTACCATTTAAATTTACAAGTTATAGTTTAACCTTATCTCGCCCCATCATCCAAATGCATTGAAGAACCTCTACTGTATGATAGAATTAAATTAATAAAATAAAGATGTACTATTGATTAACTCTACTGTAAGGTAAGTTAGAATTAAATACAAAATAAAACATAACACTATTTAATCTATATTTTACAGCAATTTAAAATAAAAAAAATAAATTAATGTCTAATCTAAATAATAATGGAATATCTCAGGGAATTAATTTATTGCATGGCTTAAGTTTAAATCTTTACTTTCCAACAACTACTAATTACTATCATAAAAGTAATGACATAAATTAAGCATTATCCTAATAAAAATGGTAGTAGTTAGATAATGAAAAAATAGGGTGCATTTTGATATCAATTCATCATCTAAATAATAACTGAGTAATAAAATGTTCAGAGAATCATTATACAATCAAACATTTCATATAGTGTTTGGATAAAAAAAAGCAACATCATCAGATCTGGACATGTTCATCATTAAATTATGGAATAGTGCAATCATATCATATTGGATATGTAAGTGTGTATGCATGTGTGGAAACATAGTACATGAATGCATGCCAAAGAAGAATTCTGAACAAAGCTTTTAAATAAATAAAACATTTAGTACAAGATAATTAAATAAACACTTTCTTAATTCTAATCCTTTAAATAACAAAACACAGTGACTCCCTAACCTAATTCTGAGGCTTAAATGCTGGTGTGGACATCATTTCATCACTGAAAAACAAGGGAAATACACTACTTTACTTCACATACTATAACTATCATAAAATACACAATTGCTTAATTTGGAAAATATAATCCACTCCTGACAAATACTTCAACAAACTAAGAGAGAGCTCTCTCAATCCCTGACAATACAATATATAATCCACTCATGACAAGTATCCAAATAAATGAACAGAGGGTTCTCTCAATCCCTGACAGTACAATATTTAACACAATTTCTTTCTCTATAGCCACAAAAATACATTTCAATCTAAGCATAAAAAATAAAAAAAATACTCTTAAATAAATCCCTAATCCTTCTACTTCTTTTTGGTACATCACATCATCCGAAAATCATGGAAATTAAATTATTTCTACTTTCAATTCAACAATTATATAACTGGATAAAATAACAGACAACTATACAAGCATAATAATGAATAAAATAATTTCAAATCATATTCAATAAGGAAATACTGTAATGACATTAATTAATAAGTTATAAAAGAAGGAAAAATGAATCTCTCATTTTTGATGAAGTATAATATTTTAACTTTGAAATGTAATAATTATTACTAAATAATCCTCATTATTTCTAGCAAAGCAAAGAGAAAATAACTCTTTAGTGTTTTTGGCATTAGCCTATAAATTGAAATAAGTCTGGTTTTGGGACAAACAACAAATCTTTAAATTTGAAGTAAAATAATTATTGAGAACTGAACCTCATAACTTCTTAAAAACTCAAAGATAAAATAATAAATTTTATGCAATTACCCCTTCTCAAATGAGCTGTTAGCTCCCTAATAGAAAACAGATATTTCTATTGCCAACACCACATATAGAAATACATGTACACAATAAAACTATATTAAAATAATAACTAAACACCCAGTATAATATTTCTTTATTTTATACTTTTCCAAGATGTTCTTGAAGAGAGAAATAATAATTAGATTTTAAAAAAATATAAGACAAATAATTGGTCTACCTATCTATCAAATGCTAACAAATAATAATAATCATCATTAAAGCTTTTGTCTTGGCTGGGATGTAAATGTTCATTTACAGTCTGTAGATAACACATTTTGGTCATGTACAAAAATGATGATGATCATTTATATAACAATAAATATGGATAAACACATAACAATTTCCTACAGGGAGACAAATAATATTAATTGGATTCAATTGGAGAGCATTTCAAAGTTCTTAGCGATAGCTGATGAAACTGCTAGCAATATCACATATGAAATGCTTATTAAACAATTGCAGCCATATGCTTATATCATTCATTTATTTATTTTAAATTCACTTATAACATAACAATATTATAATTATAATTATGTAACTTGCAAATAATCAAATTAAATATTATATTAATCATATAATAAATATCTTAGTCTCCTAGTAAACCTTCAGACTTACAAATTTAAAACCATTGGGCCTACACATTGACCAATCACAACCCAAGTATATGTCAAGCCTACATGTTGGTTATCACAAACAATATCTGTACACATTGTGACCCACACATTAGGACTGATAAAGGCCTACTCATTGGGACTCATCATAAGCCAAATATTAGAACTCACCATAGTTATTTTCTTACACATAATGCTCCACACATTGGGTGATCACAAATTTACTGTACGCTTACTGGGAGCTCATTTACTCAAGCAACTGTTACACAAACTAATCAAGGAAACTCAAGTAACTTAATCCATGGTGGATTAAACTCACTACCTTAAAAATAATATAATAACTAGATCATCTAAATATAAATAATATAATAAGCAACTAGTAAATAAAATGATATATCATTTCTTTAAAAAAAAAATCCATAACATAACTATAAACTTAATCTCGGGTTCTTATTATTATGTTTAAAACTAATACATTAATTAATATAGCTAGTAATCATGGGGGATTTTACATACACCTAGATATATAAAAACAATAATAATCAATGAAAATAAAATTAACTAATTTACTAATCAGCTAAAATAAATTATAATTATAAACCATTACAAATAATACTGCTTATCTTAAATAAACTCAAAATAATTTCAATCTTATTGTGCATTATATTTATAATTGTATTATCTATATGTCATATTAAAACAGATAAAGCTTTATTGTAACTATTATATCCATTAATGAAAATTAGCATGATACAATTCTTAATGCTCACTAAGTAATATCTTCAATAATCATAATACAATTAATAAAACTTTATTTTCCTTAAATTATGTGCAATTATACCAAGACATAATTAATTGTTATAATAAATGTGTGTGGTTAGAGTGATTCATAATAACTTGAACACAACCAGAAAAGAAATTCTCAAGACATTAAGTTAATTCAAAACAAACATTAACAATTTATTATAACAACTATAAAATTTCTAAATTTACAAATATAATATTTACAAAATTAAATTATTTAAAATTCAAAATAATTAACTTAGAAAAATATTTACATAAAAAAATAAGTAATTTCCAATTCAAATATTTTCTATCATAAAGTAATGATATCTATTACTTGAATCTTACACTTATTAAAATACTCTAGCACTTTTATTTAGATTACACATTTAAGAGTAGTAATTAATTTACTGAGTGCACAGAAAGCATATGTAAATACTTTACACACACTTTAACCTGTGTTCAATGTGCTTTAAAATTCATAATCATCAAGCATGTTTTGCCAATAGAGGGACCTTCCAAACCATGACCCAAGATTAAACAATGGAGAAAACAACAACTTCATGCTTCCAAACCAAGATGCTTCAGGTTCACCTATATAAGTGGATATTTAGGTTAAAGAGAAGATGCCACTCTTATCCTTATAAAAGTCGACATCTTGTGTCGTAGTTTGGAAGGTCATCTATCGGCAAAATATGCTCGATGATTACAAATTACACATTTAAATAATTTGAACACTTTCATAGAATTAAAGATACTCTTCTATGATAATCATAATTCCTTTTTTAGATCTATAAGCATTATTACATTTTAGCATTATTATTGCAACAAACATATTTATCAAAAATTGCAGGTTCACAAATAAAATATATTTTGATAATGAAACATTTATCTAAGTATTTCTATGAAATTTTCATGGTCATTGTATAAATAAATTATGTCATATTATGCATTACAGAAATAGATATTCTTCAATAATAAGTTCTTCACTCCAATATCCCATCATAATTAAATTTTATAAAATTGACTCTATAACTCATATGTGTTCTTATGTTTATTTTATCTACCAAAATAAACATATAATTAATTTAATAATATAAAATAAATATAAATATATGGTATTTATTTACTTCATATTTCATGATGTTCATTATACTCAGGTTTACTTTCATTCATACCTTTTATAAGACTTTAACATACACACTATAACATTTTTACATTTCTTGGAATAATTTTGGAATATCAAAACACCCCACAAAACTTTATTCAACACTATTGGTATATCATTTGTTATAAATTTTGCTCTTCTTGCCTTACACAAATTTTAAATATCAGTTAATAGTCTAGCTATTATTCTGCATACATTTTTAACAATATGAATCACAATGTAGGGGTAGTGATGATAGTAGTGATTAAAAGTGAAGGTTAAAAACTATAAGAACTAGGAAAACAATGAAAACATGGACGCAGAGTTTAAAACCACATATTCTTATGTCTACCTTAAATTCCTATCATGGCTTCTTTCTGAGGGCTTACTGATTTATGAAAAAAACATTACTGTCCATCCATCACAAAAAATACAGACCTATGTTAACTGTATTATAATCAATATTCAAAAGATCCCTTACACTACATAATTTTTTAATACTACTCTCCATAACCACAAACTGTCTATCATAAATACTTTGTGAAACCCCTTAAAACATCACAAAGAAATTCTAAAACATCTCTTCATAAAAAAATTTCTAAACCCTACAACATAGCATTCATTAAAATACCAAGAAGATTAAATATAGCACACACAAATGATTTCAGGTATTTAATTTATAATAAATATATTCATTTAATTTTTTATAACACAATCCAGAAATCAGTTATGCGTATAATCTTTAAACAGATACTGCTTACAACATTTTATTCATACATTCATATGGTATCTAAACAGAACCACTATATTTCAAATTATAATAAATAAACAGAATGAATATAATATTCAGTTTATCTGATATGTCACTTGCTTAAATAAATACCAAGATGGAAATTTAAATACATTAATAAAATTTTATCTTAATCATATCAGTATAATAATTATGGCAATTCTATCTCATTGATTTAATTTTATTGAAGATATAGATTTAATATTATTACAGAAAAATATTAATTTTTCTTCCTTTTTTTTACCAAATATTATATTTCCATATTATATAAAGCTTAAACTACATCTTAAAGCTAATGATATATATAATTACTAAATTACGTAGATATATTTTTTAACTAAGGAAAAAATAAAACTTTTTTTAATTTTCCTTTCAGTTGACATTCCTAGGAAGTGCTTGTTACCATAAAAACCATGTTCACTTACTTCAATGGATATTTTTCTTCCCTCTCCCCACCTTGCTTTCTCAATTTTGTGTAATATAAATGCAAAAGTATTAAAGAAAAAGTCCACTGCAAATATTGTTCATCAATGCAGGATAAAACATACTTATATAATAAAAGTTCATTCAGCTTATCTGATTTGATAAAAGAAATTTTACAACAATTAACAAAAAGTATTTACTAATAAATTTCATAATTATCATATTTTAAAAGTTTCTACTTTTGTCCATTTTTAATAACTTACTGCAGAATTATTTCATTTTTAATCAAAACTCCAAATATTTCCACATAAAAGCAATATAAATAATTTTAACAATATCACTGGTGAGTCCATCCAATTTTATAACTCTTCTCTCATGTATATCCATTTTCACACCAACAATTTGCAATATTATTTTTAATGACATTATACATGTTAGTACATTTTTAAACAATATTTATAAGTGAATTATAATTTGTACAGCTCTTCTTTTAATAGTTTACATTTATCCTTCTATTATCCTGTAAAATACTTGATAAACACTATTTCATTATATAATTCTCATTTAAGTTTAGTATATATTTCTCATATTAAAAACATTTGTTGAATTATACATAACAGACTACTAGATAATAAATTTGTTTCACTAAATAATTAATTAGTATTCCTTCTATTTTTGTAAACTGAATAAAATTTCTTAAAAAGTTGTTAATAAATTTCTGATAGCAAAGATTAATATCTTTATCAAACAAAAGTTTACTCTCTTTATTGTTGTATATTAAAACTAAATAATACTGTTCTTTAATGTACAACATTCAAATATGATTAAAAAGAAATTTCTTACAAATCCTTCATGTTGCTAGTCAATCTAAATAATACTCTACAGCATAGTTCCCACACAAATAGCATTTCACTCTGATAATGTATTTTTTACCAATCATCATCATAGTTTTTAGTTACATTTTTATGCAGTACTGACAAGGAATCTTGCTTGATTTACTTCATATTAAAATAATTTGAGTAAAATTATTATTCATAATTTTATGAATTACTTTTAACATTCTACTAATAAAATAATAAAATTTAAAGAAATTTATAACTTTAAATTTAGACTATAAGGAATAAAGTTTATTCATTCATTTTGCTTAATTGATTAAGAAATTTTAACAGATGAACACAATGACTCATTTTTTTAATCATCTCCTGTATTTAAAGCCATATTTGATCCTTATCTGATTGTCCAATTAAATCTCAGAAAATAAAAACTTTACATATTAATTATTTCTGTCTAGCTTTTTTTTTAAAAAAAAAAAAACTAATTTAATTAAAAAATCTTATTAAATAACATATTTTAAACTTTACTTAAATAATATCTCTAAATACACATTTAAATAAAATACTTTTTATTACACTTAAATTTGAAATATAAAAACTATTGTTTTTATATAATTATATTAAATAATTTTAATACATTTTAAAAATAGATTCCAAATAAAATACAATAAAAAGTTGATACATGTCATAAATTAATTTTAGCAACAAGGAAGCAATCTTAATTAATTTTAGCAAGAATGTGTGTGCACAAAAATCAGCCCACATTCATTTAATATAATTTAAAACAAATAAAAAATTTTAAATTAGACTGTTAATAATTATAATAATGATTTTATTACTAAGATTATTATTGTAGCACTATATTACATAAGTCTGATAATTATTTACTAGTGTTTAAACTATAAATAATAATCTATAACTTAACTTTATTATTAAAATTAAATAATATAATTTTAACATAATTTAGATCAGTTGTACAGATAAATAAACATTATATTTTAACTTAATTTAGATAGAAAAATACTATATTATAAAAACTGTCATATAGACTTTAAAATTTTCTATAAAATTTATTATTTTACACATTTATGAAGTCATATAGCAAAATAGAAACCTATAAGATATATAAGGTGAGGTACCAGCAGTGCATTACCATAAAATGATGTGCATGCAAACAATAGTGCATTTAATTGCAAATTTGAATACAGTGATGAGGGGGTGCAAGGATGCTCTCTAACTTTGTTGACATATGTGTTTTGTAAACAACATTTAAACGAACTAGTTTAATTACCAACGATATACTTTATATATTATATGTAATTAAAAAGGATTTGAATACAGACTTTCCAACTCCCTTCAGTTATTTACTTCATCTTATATAACTGATATATATATATATATGACAACATACATGTGAAAAAGATAAATGATCTCCAATATATATATATAAGGTTCAAAAAATTAACTGAAAGTACTTCTGTGAATTTAAGGATTGTTTATAATAGTTTGTTACCGTTATTATTATTATTTTTTATTGTAATTACAATTTTGTTTTAAAGTATTAAAGATTTTAAGACTTCTCATTCGATAATTTAATATACAAAATTAACAAAGCGTATGCCACACTTGAATGAGAAGCTATAAAGATACACAGAAATTATTACACGCTAAGCGCTTTCGAGGTCTTTTGCCTCATATTCATAGCGGTACTGTGAGCTGCAGAATGAAAAAATAGGGCAAGGGAAACAAAACAGTATGCAAAGCATATGCAAATGAACTAGATAGTCCAACGTTTGGAGATGTCAAAGCAGGTATCTTGTCTATTGATGGAGTTATTATTGCCATTAATAAAATATGCTTCTCTGATTTTCCGCTTGATGTCATTTTTCTCAATACAGACTATTTTAGGGCTGGAAGGTTCAAACAAATGTCCTGTCTTCAGAGAAGCATATTTTATTAATGGCAATAATAACTCCATCAATAGACGAGATACCTGCTTTGACATCTCCAAACATTGGACTATCTAGTTCATTTGCATATGCTTTGCATACTGTTTTGTTTCCCTTGCCCTATTTTTCATTCTGCAGCTCACAGTACCACTATGAATATGAGGCAAAAGATCTCGAAAGCGCTTAGCGTGTAGTAATTTCTGTGTATCTTTATAGCTTCTCATTCAAGTGTGGCATACGCTTTGTTAATTTTATTTCAATTAATGGACATTTTATTTTTATATTATATATATATATGCTGAACCAGAACTCATCACTTGGACCATATCATCATATCCAAAGTATATATATATATAATCAATGCTCATATTATATTAAAATAGTAAATCATCAGTCTTTATTGTACAGGCTTCAATATGCTTTATTCTCATATTCTTCAGCCATCCATATTATTGAAAATCTGATGATACAATACTCAAAGCTCTAGTTGATGCGAACATTGTAATCATGTTCATGTTGACTTTAAGTCAATCTGATCCTTCATATGCAGGACCTTAATATTTCTATTTAGCAACACAGAAGTTGGATGTGCAGAATTCAGGCTGATTCTGTACTATTTGAAAATGTAGAATATATATCCTGAATGTTAGATTATTAAGAGGGAATTTGAACACAACCTTTATAGTTCTCTTCAGTTATCTATTCATTTTATATAACCAATACACGACCTCATACATGTGAAGAAGAAAAATGATCTCAATATATGTATTTCATGCTGAATCAGCATTCATTAGTTTGTCTAGATCCTCATCTCTCACACATATATGAAGAGTGGAAAAAATTAAAGCCTATCCATTAAATTTTAAAGGTTTTCTATCTTAATATAAATTGAGCATTGATTATAAATGTGTGTGTGGGGGGTGGACCAAAGGATGAGTGCTGGTTCAGCACCAAATATGTATAATGGAGATCATTTATCTTTTTCATATAAATGTGGTCATGTACACTGGTTATATAAAATACAATAGATAGCTGAAGCGAATTTAAAAGTCTGTGTTCAAATTCCTTCTAAATATATCTAATGTTCAGTATATACACTATACTTGTATTCAAATATTATAAAAATATATATACTAGTCTGGTTATTCACGTTATTCTTTGACTTGTATAATTTATTCCATACTAAATTATTGATAAATATATACAGTTGGATAATGCCAATATTGTCCCTGTATAAGGCAATAATTTTGACCATTTCTTTATAGGAAGTAGAGTACAGATTATAAAGCATCTATAATACTCAGATACGTTATTTGTTTCTCCATTTTTTTTATTTTTAAAAAAGATCTCTTAATATTCACCAACAGAATTATTTCTTAGTACTTAATCATATATTTTAAGTATAGATTGATGAATTTAGGACTATCAACATTAGGGAAATCGATTTTATCTAATCATAATGAACTATAACAGTGTGACTTCTTTTCTTCAAAAAACAACTTTAATTAATTTTACTGATAGCTTTTCAAGATATAATTATTTATATATGTTATGTTGAATCATCAGTATTAGATGAAGATTCTCAACCTGATATAGGAAAGATATATTATTTTTCCTTATTACTTGTAGTATCAAAATTGGTTCTATTAAATTCACCTATCAGCAATAAAAAACGGCTGATTCTACTACACTAAAGCATTTTAATTCTTTTCAGATAATAACTCAAAAATGATCAAATATTTATTTTGTGAATCATTAATTTCTAGTCATAAACAGATCGCTTCTCTAATTTAGAATTGATTACTGTATGCCTAACAATGAATATCTGAGATTTATAGCAATATAATAACTCCATTTTCAGCTTCTAAATCAATACATCAAATGATATGTTTTTGTATAATGAAGATACTTCTAAAGTTAAAGCTGAAAGAAGTTTCCTTAGAAATTGTGAAAATGTTTTTATTTCTCTATCAAAAACATAAAAAAAAAAAGAATTTAATATTCTATTTAAAGCATTGACCATATTACAATTATTTATCCTAATTTAATGGTATATCCTAAATGTTATTTTATAATTTGTATCTCTTTCGAAAAGCAATAAAAATTAAATAATTTAAAAGTAAAAAGATTGTTTAATATTACATGTACCGCTAAGCATATATATATATATGTATGCAAACAGTTTTCTTGTATTTCGGTTACATACACAGAAACTACCTTTTTGCCCCTACAAAAAAAGAAATAAGAAATAAATAAAAAGTTACTAATTAATCCAGAAATAGTAAAGTAAAAACTTAGAAAAAGTAAAATAAGTAAATCAATGTTATTAATAAATAAGCTTAAGCTTGTACATTTAAAAAGTGATATTTCATTTTATTATAATTTATTAACTAAATATTTAGTTACTAAGGTGTTTTGAAAATTGAAGACACAAACAAACAAATATACTACTTCCGTTTATAATCAAATCTGTATTAAATAAAGAAAACATGAGTCGTGATTCTTATAGTATTAATTATACTACCGAAATTAATTGTAGTATCTTTAAAATTTTAAATTCTACAACCATATTTAATGATCATCTTTTCTTTCGCTCAACATATCAGTTAATAGCAATCAAAATTTGGCCAGTTCTATGGGGATTTGGTTTTATTGGTAACATTTTAAATATTATTGCATTTAGAAAAATTAATTTTGATATTCATATGAAAAATATGTTTATTCTCGTTTCTGTATTAGATTTTGTAATTATAAATTCCCACATACCTTTTTTCATCCACATGGCCGATATTATGAAATTTCATCCATGGCTGTTAATTTATAATAGTAAAATAATATTTTCACTAGAATATGGCTTAGCAAGTTGTAGCATAATTGCTATACTTTGGATCACAATTTATAGATTTATTGGAATTTATCGACCACACGACTATAAAAAATGGATCTCATCAAATAAAATTAAACTAATCAAGATTGCTACAATATTTTCCCCATTTTTTTTTAGCATCTATTTAAAAGATCTTTATGTACTTTATGATGTGTGCTATAAAAATCAACGTATAACATTATGGAGAATGGATTCTAATTTTTTATTTTCTTATTTATACATGTCAATGTTATTATGCCATCTTTCAATTTTATATGCTTTTCCTTTATTGATAGCTTTTATTTTAAATGTTTGTGTAATGACTAAATATTATCAAGTAAAAAGCAAAACATTCTGCAACAAATCATTAAATTTAAAAGAATTTAAGTCCATGTTCATTTTGCTAAATGGCATGTTAATTTCACTTCTTTTCAGTGGTAGTATGTTTGTTATGACTATGGTATCTGTCGTTTTTATAAGATTATACTCTGTAAAAATTTCTTTGTTATTTTTTATTCAACATATGACTACCATCTGCATTATGTTTGAATACAGTAATTTTTGCCTTTCCTTTTACATTTATTTTTGCACCCACAAAGAATTTCGAAAGATTATATTGCAATCATTTTTGTAGCACAACTGAGACAATGTATCATTAAAAAATGAAATGAATGATTTAAAATCACATGATCACTCGATTTAATTAGGAATTATTTTTTGCTAAGATCACACCCATTTAAACATTAGACAATAAACATAAAAAAGTGTGTAATCTTTCAGATTTAAATGATCTGAACTCTCTTACATTTTTAAGTTTTATATCACTAATAACTGTGAACAAACTTTATTACTAACATTCGAATTATTGTGTAAATTATATTTAAATTGTGTTTTTTAACTGCCACATATTAAATCTCAGTGGTGACTGAAAGAAGATTAAAGAACTTCTAGCTTTATAAGACTATCAATAATTTATTGTATTAAATTAAATACAAAAGAATGTAGCTGACAGAAAGGTATTATAATAGAAGCTATTTTTTCCTTCTTTCATTTGTAATAATAATTTTATTAAAAAGCCAAGCAATGTATATTTTATTTTTATCAATATGGTCAAGCAATTTCATTGTTGTTTTAAAAGTTTTCAGATATTGTTAAAATTAATTTGTTAGTTGTAAAATTTATTCCTATTATACTAATTCTGCATATTAAAATAAAGTATCATTAATAAGTACACCATTCACTATTTTAAAGAAATAACTAAATTATTTTATCAAGGCAGTAAACATTTGTAGACATAAACTATTTTAATTTGAACAATGTAAATCTTAATAACAACTTTGATTTAATTTTAATGCATATACATAAACATTATCATCATAAACCTAAATTTGTCAATAAAATAATCAAAATTACACTTAATTCATAACTCAACCAGACTATCCAAAAATAAATTCTAAAACACAACTATTTCCTTGAAAAAAAATGTTTAAATTTATATTGGCGAAGTGAATTAAAGTTTTACAACTTTTGATTGGTCAATTAACAAACTCAGCCATAAAAATGTATTCATCTTTTAATATTATATTCATTTTAGTTTTGTTTGTAAAACGTATATTATTAATTTGTCAGATAATTAAAGTGAATTAAAGTTTTTTCAGAAATAAATTTCTATTCATAATTATAAAAATATTCAATAGCAGAAGACTTAAAAAGAAAGTTTGCCACAAATTAGAAAGTGCTGCAGATGTCTTTGATTTCTTTCTCAATTTACGTTAGTGTAAAAGTAAAGAATTTTTTATTAAAATATTATTTTTCTAAAATAATTATATTTTCAGCATATTTTAAGAAAATACATTATAATATGTAAATAAATGCCAGAAAATACTCTAAATTATTCATTTTTGTTTGAAAATGAAATAAAGAGCTTGGGGCGATGAAAATTGTTGATAAAGGTCAAAATTGTTGTTAGCGCTGGTTTCTTTTTCAATTTATGTTAGTGTAAAAGTATACAAATTTTTACTAAAATCTTACTATTTTCTAAAATAATTTTATTTTCAGCATATTTTATGAAAATAATTTATAATATGTACAAAATATAAAAAAAAAAAACATCCAAAGACATTAATTTTCATTTTCAAAGTCAAACCAGAAGTTGAAGTGGTAAAAATTATTGGCAGATGCACTTCTAATGTCTAAAATGCGAATCAACCAATCAGCATCTAGGAAAGCCTGCCTTCTCTCCTTGTTGTAGCTTCTTATGTCAATGTTATTGATTTTTTACTTGTAAAATAATTTTAGAGAGGGCAACATCTTATGGTACTTTTTAAGCTTTAAAATAAGTGTAAAAACTCTACTGTAGCTCAAACATTGTTGGTTTTCAAGCAACTTGAAGCTGTGAATGTCAATCCATGCTTGTTTCTCAGAAAGGACTAATAGGTTAACTGTTACAAGAAAACTTCTCAATTGTAAAGAACTACAAAATAACAATAAATAACTTTGTAGTTCTTTACATTTGGAAAGTCTGCTTCAGCAGTGAAACCATTGGTTGTGTTTTAGTTTTTTTTTTTGAATGTCTACTTTAGTTATGAATTTGCGATAATTTTGATATATATATACTACATGATAAACATTTTAAAATATTCCCTTACTGGCATATGACAGTAATCAACAAGTTTTATGGTGGGTTAGAGAATATTTTTTAATATTTATTGTTTAGTGATGTGAGTCATAATCTTGATTATTATGTGTAATAAAGCACTGGAAATATTTTATTCTATACTGGTTTTTATACTGATTTTCGGTTTCTCTTTATTATTTTTTTCAACTTCTGCTCTTTATCTACACTTTTAAAATTTTAGACTTTTGTTGTAATAGTTAGTATTGGTCTTTGCAGCATGAGAATGTAAGTATAAATATTTTTGCTTTTCTTCTTTCTTTTCCAAATTTACAATTGTCATAATCATTTATGTGAAGCTATAAATCTTAATAAAGTTTTGTCAAGCTTTGATGGTCGAGAGGTCAGTGACAGCTGCTTTACAAGCAGTTGTCCTGGGATAGTGGTTCATTTTCCGGCTGATACTATGACACATGAGAAAAAAAAATCTTAGTGAAGTTTTTTTAAAAAAGATATAAGCTCAAATAATTATTCTTTTTTTTTGTTTAGCACAGAAATCTAGAGATTGCTAGTAGCTTTATTAAATTCTCAAATTTTGCTACTAGTAATAAGTTCAAAGGCAATATAATGTTTCCTAATTTGTTTTTGCCTACATTTAAAAAAGATCAGTGACTACACATTCTAATTTATGAAGCATAAAAGCACAAGGGTCATTTGTTGTCCTCTATTTGTTGATAGGTTTCCAGTTGCTACTAGGAAGATCAAATCCTGCAGCCATTATCTGTAGGATCTATTAAGTAAATTTATTTAAAATCTTATAAAAATTGTTTTATTATGCCATGATTCTTCATTTGTAGATTTTTGATTTGAACATATGCATCACAGTCATAGGTGATGAAATTATGCCATGAGTTATCGGCAAGATCGATTTGTTTTCAATCTTTTTACGGATATTCTAAGATGTAAAATCTCTTTTATATTTGACAGAGGAATATGTAAAATAACAAGAAGGTAATGCAGAGGAATAACCTAAGTCTACTAGTAATATTTTTCATGATAATATTCAATTCAATATAGAATTGACATTATTACAGGAACTAAATATTACTAAATATTTATTTTTGATTTTCAAAATCAATAATTTTATGTAAATGTCTTTTATTTTTTAATTTACAAAATAAAGAAAATTGCTTCAACTTTATGATCTTTGATGTTGATATATATGTTGATACAAAGATTTTCACAGGCTGCATATATAAAAGACATATTTTGCAGGTTCATCCATGTTAAAAAATGTAAATATTAATATACCAATGTTTCGACTTGATCGCTGTCTTTTATATATATATACATTGAATAAGGTGGGGATAGCAGATCAAATTTATATATATATGGAATAACATATTTACTGTTTAATAGAAAACAAAATTGTGAAAACATTATAAACAAATTGTAAGATAAATTGTTGCCTTTTTTATAGAAATATGACAATATTATAAATTATTTATTATAAATTCGATCTACTCCAATTGCAATTTATAAGTATTGCACCACACCAGTCCCTTAAACAGAGAAGCATAATAGCCAGAAGGTACCTATGACCAGGCTGAAGCTATGTAAGGTACATTTCCAGACCATAGATCTTCTTGACTGCTGGATTCAACCCCTGTCATTCAAAGCACTTTATTTGTTTTGAAGTAAACTTCAGGCACCAGTTAACTACCAGAAGTAGTCAACATGCTCTGAATGATGGCAACTAATTCAACACCTAAGAAATCCCAACTAGCTCAATCGAACTATAATATAACAATAAACTGCTTGTATAACTTCTCTGCTAAGTTGTTATTAGTAGTATAATTAAGGGAATTGGCCAACAGTAGTTGATAAACAAATATTTTATTTTAACTAAAATGTTAACTGTAATTGGTAAACTAATTATAAATTTCTAATTAATATAAATAATGATTTTATAAGATTTTGGGCACACATATTACTAATAAAACACAATAGTAATAAAATATAAACATAAAGCATTAAAATAAGTACAAAACATTAAAACACACATATATTTTATTACAAGCTATTTGTATGTTTGAAAGTTTTACAAACATCTGTTCATTCTATGCTGGCTCTGGAAATACTCAAAGAATGCAATGGCTACTTTAATTAATATCAGGAATTGGAATAAGAAAATATTATCTATTGGATTTTAACATTGTGACTTCTTGTTCTTTTCTGCTACATGTGTGTTTTACCAACCAGTTGGATTTTAGGCTTCTGCTGTGGTCATGACCATTCTGGTTCTGGGCTACTTCTATTTCAGGCAGTTAGACATTTTGGTGACTTCAAATTATTAGATGGGCATTGCTTCTATTGTGCAGACTGCTGATGTTGTGTTGGACTGATGCTGGAATCTGGCTGCATGCTCTGATAACTGCTCAGCATGCCATTGTATTCATTGAAAAATGTCTAATAGATGATTGTCTCTAGATATGTGAATGACTGACTGACAAAATTTTTGTCCCTATTTATGTGATGACCTTGTTATCTTTTTAATTATTTTTTTTTTAAATCCACTGCTTTTGTAGATCAAATTTTGGATGATGCATTTAATTAGTCCTGTTGTTTAAGGATTCTAATTAGTTAATTAGTAGCCATTGCTAATTCCATTCTTATGTAGCTTATCAGTATATGCAATCTTTGAGGGAATTTCTTAACTTCAATTATGAGATTTCTTTTTATATTTAACTTTCATATTTTATTTTTAACATGCACACATTTTATTATTTTTTTTATATTTGAAATCATCATTATTTATGCACACACATATTTTTTTTTAAATAAATGGAAAGAGATAATTTTTTTTACTTTTTAAGATTTCTTTTTTTTTTCTTTAATAGTTGTAAATTTTTTCAGTTAAATTATCTCGGGCTAACTGCATTTTCTTTTAATAAAACTAACTTTCTAAATGCAATTTTCTTAATTTATTCTTTAGTTTTTGCCAAGTTAAGTTTTTTCCCCACTGTAATTACTCTTTAAACTTGCTGAATTATATTTCTCTTTCTTAAAAACTTTTATACTTTATTCTTTCAAACGAGTTTTTTTTTTTTTTTACTTTAATCATTTCTTGATAAAATAATTCTTTGACATTAAAATTTTATGATAAATAAAATTACAATGTATTGCTGGCCAATAGTGGTACTATATATATATATATTCTAACTGAAATAGAGATGCAATAATAATATTAAAGTTGCCCAGGCCATTCTCTAACCCAAAAAATAATAAGAAGTGAAATATAAAAGGTCTTCTATCTTTTTAGCATTGTATCTGTGTCATTTCTAACCAAATTGAGAGAGTGAGAAATTATGTTACATTATAAAAATTATGAGAGACTCTTAAAAATGAATGAATGAATGGAACAATGGGTTAATAAAATGTGAGCTAAGCTCAGTGGTTGGTTAAATATAAAATAATTTAGCTACAGAGATATGCATTTAAAATAAAGGAAGAAATTTTCAAAACAATATGGCAATAAACTATCACAAATTAAACAGCCAATTTGGGAAGAAAGAAAAACTTCAATCATTCCCCAATTAACAATTTAAATATAAAATAGACTTCTCCCTCCATTCAAACACATTCTCTGAGCTATTAACATTTGCACTCTTAAAAGCAGTATCTTCTCATAGGGTCTCATGTCTTCTTTAATATCTTACAAAGCATTTAATAATTTGCCAATATGATCTGATACAAACTCTTATCTAAAAGAAAAATGGAAAGTACCTTTCTTATGGTACATTAGAAAAATAAATACTAAGATTCTTATGTGACCACCACATTTGTAATTGGAATACTATGTTGATAATTTACAAAATAATAAACAATGATTTCAGGGTTCTTTTATCCATCTTGTAAAAGTTCTATAGTGTTGTGTTGCAACAAATGACTGGTATCCCGGTAGGCCATAGGAGACATTCACTTCTCTTACAAGCTAATGTATCCTAACATATAACAGTAACAAAAATAAATATTTAAAGAAGGGTTTAATATGACTATTATTGACATCAAATAATTAACTACAAATTTGGAATAATTATAGCCTTTTACCCAGGATATCATTCAGAATAATAGGAAAAAAGAGTATGTTTTATGTCCCTCTACTATCCTTGACAACACAATAAAATAATTAAAATTAACTCATAATTTTATTAATAAATGGAATAATGTGCAGAATGAACAATGGGTTAAAATAAACTCATTGCAAAATTAAATAAATGTTTGTTCTTAAAATGGTAATCCTAATCTTTAATTGAAAATCTTATGAAACATTTATCATAAACAGTAAAGTTTTGCGGTGTGCAAAAGCATGGTTTAGATGATATATTAAGATTTCCGGCATTTTAAGAATTTAGGACTCAAGAAAACATTTTGTATATAGAAAATACACCAACAATGAAAATTAAATAATTAACAATAATTTTATTAAACAAATATAACATAAAATATGTATTCAAAGATTTGAAACCATAATAGGTGCTGTTACTGAATTCTTAAATGCATTTGTTACAATCCTGCCTTATAAAAAAAATAAATGATGATTGTTTATGTTACAATTACTTCTTAAACAGTACATTATATTCACATACTTTTAAATGAAAATATCAAGTTAAACAGACTAGCTGTAATGTACAGCTGGTATATTTCTAAGCTATTTTTATTTAGCTGCTACATTAAACAAACGTTTAATGATAACTTTAACAATAAAATAGAAGCTTTAATTTTAAATGAATAGATTTTCTAGAAAATATCACCTATTCCAATTATGACTTAAGCTATCTTCACCATTATAAAAATAAATGATGTCTATCTAATCACAATAGACTGGGTTTAAACTATTAACTACCCTTATATAATAGCAATAACTTTATAAGTATGGTGAATCAATTAAATTATTGTCTGTGCTATTGAAATAAATTAGAAAAGGGGATATGGATCATTCATCAGAAGTCATACACATGTATAAATTATTTAACTGATGTCCACATGAAAAATTCTAAAATGTTTAATCTAAATCTCTTACAGATCCAGCAATATCTCACGGGCATTGATGAAAATAAACATTGTGTATGTGCATTTCCATTATAATTAAACATTTTAAAATATGCAATTTAAAATTAATTTTGTTCTGTTGGTTTGCTTATGGACTATCAGCAAGGCTCAGTCACAAAATACAGATAGTGACTTACTTAAATAAGGCATTACAAAATGATAAAGAGCACTCTGAGGAACTAACACCTCAAAACAAATCTATCATTGCCATAACTTTTAATAAACACAATAATCTACACCTTCAATGGTGGAAAAATGTATATTTAATTCACATGAGGGACAAAATACTAAATAAGCTATTTAAAGCAAAAACTTCTAATATTGGAATGGTGGCTTCCAAGTCTTTCTCTCAGGCAAAAATGTAAGTGTGGATAAAGTCTCACCACCTAAAGAAATGGAAAAACTATGCCAAAAATAATGCTCTCTTGGCATTCAGCTGCATCAACTATATTATAAATGTAATTCAAACTCTATTGATGATCCTCTCCTGGGATCTGGTCACATTGGCAACACAATAAACAGACTATGAAAATATACCACAAATCCTCATGGAAAAATACAAAGTACAATGGGGAGAGCATGTCCATCCCACAAAGCATAAAACAAACAATATCAAATAAAGTATGCAGGTAATATGCATATTCCAACACTAAACACTGGCAAGGTAGCAAAATATCACTAATAATAATAACTTCAAACCTACATTAAAATTCATATGTTAAGCAATGTCTGAAATCAACAAGTGACAAATATATCAGTCAAACAACTGTAAAATATATCTAACATAGCACAATAAAATTTAGCTTTAAATAAGAAATACACACATACAATGAATAGCATAATACTTATTTTAAAATAAAGTGGACATAATAAAAATAAAGAAAATTACTTGTTAAAATGGTTAAGAACGAAATAACAATGATAAAATTTTACTAACAAATTCTATTTTTAATAATTTTTTCAATTATTATGTGTGAATATAAATTAATGTAATTCATTTCATCTTAATAAAATTGCACCTTGACTTGATATAATAGATTGTTCTATTATGAGATTTATTTCATTAAAATTTTCTATTAAAATGAACTATTTCAGTATGATAATTATAAAATATGTACTTCTGATAAATTTAAGCAGGCTGTTTTACCTATAAAAGATATATTAAAATATAAAACATTCCTCATATGAGATAAATATCTCAAATTGCATAAAATATAAACCACAAAGTTTACCCATATCACTTCATACTAGGACAGATTTCACTCAAAATTGTAGAAATACCTATACATTTTGTCATAAACTCTTTAAAATAGTACATAATAAAGATAAAAACTTTTACAAATAAATGTTATAATAATTATAAATGTTATAATAATTATATTTATAAAGTGCATACTCATTATGTAAAGTAATATTTATTAAGGCTATAACCTTAAGATTATGTACCTGAAAAACCAGCAGTAGGGATCTCTGCAAATCTTTAACACAAGATTGTGTTTTAAATAAATCTTGTGTTAACCACTTGCAGAGGTCCCTATTGTCATTTTTTCAGGTTTACCTGTGCATAATTGCTGAGATATTCTTCACTTCATTTAAGGAGAAGCAATAATACATCACATCACATAGTCTTAAGGTTGTAGCCTTAATAAATATTACATAAATGTTATAAAAAATTTTTTTACCAATAACCTTTTTTTAAAAAAAAATATTTAGTTCTTCAGCAGAACTATTTCAACTGTGAGCTACTGATTAAGGGCATAAGGTTTCTCTTCAGCTACTTGTCTGAAAAAGGAAGCATTAGCAGTAACAAAAGAAACACATTTTATTTAATGAAAATGTTATGGCAACTGTAGCACTTTGAAGATAAATAGAAGAAAATATACACTAATTAAAGTTTTATTTCTACTGACAACAGGTTTGAATCCAAGAAAGAAGACACACATATAACATAAGCTAGCTATATAAAGATTCATGAATATTAACAGGTGGTCCAGAATATTATTACACGATAACCGTGGTGGCATTGGAGATAAATGAAATTTTCAATTTTTTTCTTTTAGTGTTTTTTTGAGAACCCATATGATGATTAATTATTGATTTTTATATCTCAAATTATTATAGAAATAATGTTGAAACAACTTTTATCAAGTATTTTATTTCAAAAGAGTTCACATTTCTTCCCTCTTCTGGAGAATATGTATATATCTTTCAAAGCACATGCTGTTTTTCCATAATTTAAGCAAATTATTATTTTTAATAATTTTCTTCATAAATGGTAATAATTTTACTAGTCTGCAAATTAAAATGGCACAATTAAACAGCTATTATTTATTAACTTAGCAAAATGTTCATTAATATTTTAAAAGTCAGCTTTTATACAACTTCTTAGCTTAACATTTTTTTTTTTTTAAAACATTTATAAAGTTTTTTTTCCAAACGAAGAGAAACAAAACATAAATTGAAAATTATCTTGGTTATTTGAAACAAGTTATTTTTTTACATTTCATATTTGTAAATTTAATTAAAAATTATAATTTTTAGCAGTTATATAATTAGTATAAAATAATTAAGGTAAATTATAAGTATTCAGCAATATTTTAGATTCTTGTGATTTAATTAAATTTGGAGCTTTTAATTTTCCTTCTCCTATATATGATGACTGATAATAATAATAACAGATAAAAAGTATATAGTCTGTTATAATTTTAAATATAACTATTTTCACCTGGTTTGTTAAATAATTCACTTTAAAATAGAATTGTACCATTCTTAAATTAAAATTCCCTTGAAGCATTTAATTATAAAATAGAATGTTTCTAATTGAATTAAAGGCAACAAAAGTAAGAGACCTTAATACTTGCCTAGCCATTCATTGTGGACTGTAGAGATGTGAAAGTAATAATTTTATACTGTTTTAATATAAAAAATATAATGATCATAAAAATGTAATACTATTAAAGATGCAGTCAACTGATGGTCCCACCAACAACAGTAAAAACGATCTTTATGTACCCCCCTTTTCTGACATCTGTCAAAATTAATTAAATCTTCTCACTCAATCATAAGTGTCACCATAATTAAAGTATGAAAGTTAGAATCTGGAAATAATTACATAAAAATTATATAACATGAAATCCACGTGAATATCCAAGGTTACAGACAAATAAAAAAATATCAAGTGAAAGTTATTAATTAAAGATTTATTAAGTTAAAATAATAAAATTAAACCAAATATTAATTATTTGTAATTATTACTTAAGATAAAACTATTATCTTTTTTACATTTAAACTTATCAGAACTGAAATTTATGTTAATATATTTTTTTAAACACTGATTTAAAAGAAATTATGTTAACCTTTAAAAGTAAGCAAATAAACTAAAAATGCTTGCATGCATTCCAACTTCTCATGCACACACATATATATTCAAAAAGGGAAGTTCTTTTTTATTTAAAGTAACTCAATTTAATGTTAATTAATCTGCTAAACTTTAATAACATTTTCTTGCAAATAAATTACACTTTTAAATATTTATTACACTGAACTATTTTAATAAAGCTATCATTTATAATAAACTATTTAAATAACTGAGTTTTAATGCTTAAAATGACAATATTAAATTTTATCTAGCTTTACTTCTTATAGGCTATACAATTAAATATCTTTCTTTTTATTGTTTTAAACATCTTTAGTTTGTATTAGCTTAACTATTATAGTAATATTTTAAAATAACTCTTCAAGTTATAAAATATTAGGTAGTTGGCATTAATATTGATTAATGAAATAAAATATTGCTAGACAAAGTGGATAGCACTACTTACAAGTTAAATATTATTACTCTATTTTATTTATTTTTTTAGAGAAAAATAGTACAAATTCTGTACATAGAAAACTTAATAGAGGCCATGTGAAATAGCACAGATGCACATTATGTATGTATCATCAGATTGTCAATGGATGGCTGAAAAGTTGCAAAGTGGAGAAAATTGAAATTTGTCCATTAATGTTTCATGATTTGCTGTTATGGGTAGGAGAGGTGATCTGAACTGATGAACACTGGTTGAGCATAAAAGATGTATATTGGAGATCATTTATATTTTTCATATATATGTGTTCATGTGTATTACTAATATAAGATGAAGTGCATATCTCTAAAAAACTTCAAAGTCTTAAAGCAAGTCCCCTCTAATTAAATGTATTATAGGCAATATATATATAAAACAATGGGAAGAGGGAAATAGAGAGGGAGAGAACATATAATTCAATATGCCAGGGAGCCAGACTGTAACTTTGAAGGAACAGCTGCTACATCAATTCGATTTTATCACCATGTTATGAATTTACAAAAGAAGCAACTTATTAAATTCTAAATAATTTTACTTATAATATTTGGAGTTAATTCTCTTTTTAAATTAAATGAATCCTTAAATCAAGCCAGTCAAATTATAACTCACAAAAGGATTTGGACTAAATTACTTATCACATCCTTGCAAATATATGTCACACAAATCAACCACAGCTGTATTTTTCATATCTACAAATAAAATACCAATTCCCTATCTCTGATTTCTAGGAAGGTATAAATGATTTGGCACTTCATGTAGAGAATATGGAGAATACCAAGAATTATACCACTAATAATTATTACAAATTATTACTACTACTAAATTAAGGGAGGATGAGAAACCTCAACTCACACCCTAACAACCTCAGCATCTCCTCACATAAATTCCCAACCAAAGTTACAATTAATTTATTGCTGATGTTAAGATTTTCTCCAGTCTATCCACTATCACCAAATTTTACCACCTCCACAATGTTATATTTCATGATCCATGATTCACAAATTAATAATCTTATCAATTCAATCACTCTTATTTATCACCTTAATCCTGTAATACTAAATTGATAAGCTCTTATCTTATAATAGTTGAAAATCCTTAGGATTCGAATTCAGAATGTGAATCTTTTGTTGATTTAAAATTTATTGTTGACAAATGGATGCTATCCCAGCGATTGTAATTCAAGTATATATATGCTTGATCTCTCAAAGCCAATATCTACTTTCCAGTGATCAATAATATTAAACCTTATAAATTATCCAACAATCAATTAGAATAACATATTTTAACCACTTAAAAATTTAACTAAATTATTACCAACTGGGAACACATTCAAATACCAGGAGTGGGAAAGGGATTTTATGTCAGCTTGAGATATTAATCATAACACAATAAACCTATGAAAATGATGACTGACTCTAAATCAGATCTTCTTCCAGATGTTTTTCATATAATTATAATAATTTAGAGCACAAGTTAAGAATGTTTCTTTAAAGGATTTCTCAAATCTCAAAACAGAATATTAATAATTAAATTTTTGTAATGTATCTGTACTGAAATAAGCATTAAATATTTCATTAAAATTGTATATGATGTGATCTCTGTATGTTATGTGTACCAAAAATATTAAGACAACACCAAAATTTTTAATTAACATGTAATGTTTATTAATAAAGTAAATGATACACTATAACATCAATATAATAGAACAAATCTTTGTAGTTATCCAAATAACAATAAAAACATAATATGTATATGGGATGTACAACTGCAATGGAAAATGATCCCTAACCTTTGCTTACATTTCTACAAACATGCCTCTCTTCCTACAAATATACCCTGTTTTAGGGAACTGTAACAAAGTAACTAATAATAGTATAAAAACAATATGTTGACCAGTTATATTTTGCTCGATCGACAACACTTTCTTGGGAGGCAAGCTTCAATAAACATTTATTACAATATATATATATATATGTAACAACTAAGAAATTAACTTGTTAACTTTATTAAATAAAATAAACTTACCCCTTAATGCTACTGAGTTGGTAAAATTAATATTATGTCTAGATGTATGTTTGACACATTATTCATCAATTCTTAAGTCATACTTTAAATCTAAAGTACCTTGAAGTAAATAACACACTTCAAAAGACTACACAATGACCCATTACAAAATTAAACAAAGTTTCATACTAAAATATGGCAATAAAATATACACCTGCAAGGAAAAAAAATTCATGAAATAACAGAGTTGGCATGAACCAGAATGCAGCTTCTACCTGAGGGCTATGAGATATGTTAGGATTTCATCACTACTCATATGAAGATAGGCATGCACAAACCACTACTAAAAATTATGAAAATACCTCTTATGGAGTGGGTATATAATGGAGAGGGAGATATACCCTCAATCTGCGAATGCATTAAAATCCTCAGCACTTACCAGTGTGAGAGAGCTATGCTTCATGTCAAATTTCAAAACAGTGAGGACTTAATGTACTTTGATCAAACAAGAGTCATTCACAATTTCTCATAATCTTGAGAGAACAGGGTTTGAATTCTCATAAAATCTATATTATTGATGTATGAACCGATAATTTAATAATAGTCTAATATGACTAAATAAAAAAATATCTAAGTCTTAAATACTATGAAATAAGAAATGTGCACCATTCATTTTCTTTAACATATAACGATTTTAAATCTTTCAACTTCTAGTACATAGCAATATTAAACTTTTAAAATATATGAATAAAATACAACATTAAAATAGCAATCTTAACTATAAGCATAAAAATTATATCTGTGAACCTCTTAGACAAACGTTCCACACTTTTACATAAATATCTCATTCATGTCATGATAGCATCAAGGATAAGCAATATCAATAGATAATAATAAAATAAAGGCATATTTTACCCTACCATAGCCTAAATTTAACATGAGGTATATTTCGCAAAATGTTTAACTAATACACTCAATAAAGTAATCTTTTTTGTCATATAACAAATTAATAAACAATAAAATAATAAAGAAAATTATATATGAGTTCTTTCTTAGCACAGTTCATCACTTTTGATCACCATCCTCCATTCAACTGTTTGTTCATCCACACATATTATTAGAGTGCACATATCCAAATGTAATATTTTTAAAAATGGCCATAATTTTCAGAAATCATATTATTCTCAGTATTATACAATAGTTTCACGATATTGTGGTACTCTTCTGAACAGATAACATCCTGATACAATGTCTGCATTTTTTTCTGGATCCAATAAAGACCTTTACATTTCCTAAGACGCACTTGATATTCCAAGTTAAGAAATTCCTATCATTCAGGGTTAAACTTCAAACTTAGTTATAAGCTTAAATACATAATTCAAACTTTCTATAGCATTTCAAATTCACGATTTCTACATGATATGTACTTCGTTTAGTATTTATTGTTTCTTATACTAAAACTTTGGTTTTATTCAATTTTTACTTGTTTTACTTTTCATTCACAATTAGATAAATAGTAGTTTTAGCTTTTTTAAAAATTCCTTTCATGCAAAGTACCAGCATTTCTTTTACTATAGACATTCATACAATATGCAGGTAGTTTAGTTTATATTTGGGATTAGATTTGCAAACTATTTATATTTCAATTCAAAGTTGTTCTTTTTATACTTTCTCGAACACCACCGCTCCCATTTTTTTATCCATCATAATTGTTCTAATGACAGAATTATTAATAATAATTAATACCTGCAACATTGCACCTGGAGAATATTGGAGAGTCTATCTCAGATGCATCATTTTCTGCATGGTCATTGACTTATAGCGTTCTGGGAATCTGATTCATGGTTAACTTCAGGAGTCAAAATTAAATGTGCCTAATTTGATGGCTTTACTATACATTTTTATAGAATACAATACAATTTTTAAATCAATATTAAATCAGAAGATAGTCAAGCCTAAGATTACAAAATTTACTAGAATAAATAAAATGAAACAAAAACTGGGAGACGTGAGTTAAGACCAATAACAACAATGAAAGCACTCCCCCGATACCCCCCAAATGTGTGTGTTCTTTTTATAACCTTCGGTTGTCAGTCTCTTCAAATTCATCTCCTTAACCTTACACCATTAGTATTAAATTTTTCATTGGCTATTAAACACAATTTTTATTTACAATATTAATAATCACGTGGTTTGCTTGAAAATTTTCCGGGTGTAACTTTTAAAAAAAAATGTATTGGTGGTCGAGAGATCAGCGTGACTGCCTTGCACTTGCAGGCAGTTGCCCGGGTTGTGGGTTCGCATCCCGGCCGATGCCATGACACTTAAAAAAAAATGTAGAAACTAGAAAGAAAATTTTATAATAGAAAATAGTAAACTAAGTTATAATTTAAAATTTATGACGGAATATTATTGAATATTTATTTGAAAAACTATTGTTCTTTCAATTTGCTATCGAATAATATCCTTCATGAGACAAAAAACCGTTATAATTATCCTAATAAATAAGATTTTACATATATATATACACACGCTTGTTCACACACTTCGTAACCTTGCTAGCTAATCGTATAAATTCCAACTAGCACTGTCTATTATATAATATTTAAGATTTTACAACTATTTCCCTGTCATTTACTATTAAGTGAGTACTCTTATGAACAAGCTAAATTTTTGCGATCTAAATTTACATCGATATTTTCAATTATTTATTTTGTTTTATTAAATAAATATTTCTTGTCGATCTCAATATTTAACTTTTAACAAAGTATATCTAATTTATTGTGTGTTACACTTCAAAATTACCTCCACACATTTAAAACAAACTTATACATTACTTTTCTCTCAAATATTTTACAGATAGGATTCTTTTATACATTGTACAACTACCAGAAACTTTTCAATTGCCCTGTTTCTTTAAAATTTTTACTTCATTAGATTTCTTCTATGAGAATTTTTTTTTCTTATTTATTAAAAACAGCATCTGCCATGAACTCACCCATCTTTGGTCACAAACAATGGCTACAATATATATGCAGGACTTGACATCAGACTTTCAAGATCCATCTTATAAATCTAACACACATTACACAAACATGACATGTGGAAAAGATAAATGATCTCTAATATACATATTCTGTGCTTAACCTGCACTTATCAGTTGATCCGCATCACCATCTCCCTCACATATATACAATGAGTGGTCAGTTTATATTAAGAAAGCAAATCTTCAAACATTAATGGACAAGCTTCAATCTTCTCCACTCTTCAACCATTCATATCAGTGAAAATTTAAGAGTAGAACAATCAAACCATTGCTGATGTCAATATTACTGTCAAACCCATGTTGACCTTAAGTCAGTTTGACTCATTACATATAGGACTTTAATATGTCCATTTAATTATACAGAAAAAGGGTGGACAAGTACAGGCTGAATTTGTAATATTTTAAATACATATATATTTTCTAATGTAATTATAAAAGACATGAACAAAGATTTAAAATTATAATTTAACAAAGATTTTTAAGCTCCCTACAGCTATCCAAGATAGATGTGAAAAGATAATGATCTTTAATATACATATCTTGTGCTGAACCAGCACTCATCAGTTTGATTAGATTCCTATCTCCCACACATATATACAATCAGTGCTCCCTTTATATTAAGATAGCAAGTCTTCAAGCTTAAACCAACAAGTTTTAATTTTGCCACTCTCCAACTCTTCTGTGTAATAAAATGGATATATTAAGGTTGTATGTGTGAGGACTTAAACTGACTTAAGGTCAACATGAGTATAATAATAGTATTGGAATCAGGAAAAGCTTTGAACAATCCCTTCACAGATTTTCAATAATATGATTAGCTAAATTGTTAAAAAATTGAGCAGATTGAAGCTTGTATATTAAAGTTTGAAGATTTACTATTTTAATATAAACTGGGCCCTGATTGTATATATGTGTGGGTGATGGTAATTTGGACCAACTGATGAGTGCTGGCTTAGCATGAAATATGTACATTGGAGATCATATCTGTCTTTTTCACATGTACATTGTCATGTGTATCCCTTGACTAAGGTGGATTAAATAGCTACAGGGAGCTAGAAAGTCTGAATCATGAATTTGAATTATGAATTTGGGGTAATCTTGATTATATATATTATAATCTTTATAATTGGTATAGATAGTTAGGTAGGGTTGGATAAGTAGCTATATTAAAATGTTAAATTTAGGTTATTTTCTAATATATAATTTTGACGTTAAAGATAACAGGGGTTCAAACTCAGTAAATAGCAGCTTATAAAGATATATTAGATAGTTTGAACTCATTTAGAGATTAATTAAATAATAAAATGATACAATAAGTAGTTTAAAATATAATATTAATTTTTATTATATTTAAAAAATACTACAGAGATAGAATAGCTTAATTATAGCAGTAAATATTTTATATTATAGGTTTAAAGTAATTATTTTGTTTAAAACATTGTTTAAATGATAAGTTAATTTAATATTAGTTAATGTTTTCTGAAAGTCTCACATGATTAGTGATGATTGTGTGAATATGTGGACTTTCAAAGTTAGGAAAAGAAAGCATAAATTTTAGCTTGTTAACAAAAATTTGATACATAATAATGCGTAACAAATTTTCAAGTCTAGAGATAATATTAGCAAAGTAATACTTAAAATTATTATCATTTTATTTAAATATAATATTTATTTAAGTCAATTTCAGTTTATTTAAATAATTAAAAAATCATTTTAATAAGGATATTTCATTTTTAGATAAAAATATTTAATATTTAATGTATTAAATAAATTGATATTTAATAATTGATGACTCATAGTTTTAAACTTAATTTTAAAGGTGCTATAGATGTAGTTATGTAAATTAGATTTACAGATAAATTATTTACCAATGAAATCATTGGATTAAGACCAGTATAAAAAGAGAGGTTTAAGCCAGACTAGACTGTGATTTTAGTGATTTAGAGGGTTTCAGTGAAACAGTGACTTACAGATTTGGATTAAGGCAGATTTAGTTTAAAATGTATAAGTATTTATATATTATATTGTGGCAGTAGTAATTTATTTTAAATTATTTTAATTTTACTTAAAAGTGTTTTAATTATAAATTTATTAAACGCACATTGATTACGTAATATTTACTGAGGCTATAACCTCGATAATATGCATATAAAATGTAATAGTAAGGACCTCTACAGGTGTTTTAACCACAAGCTTATGCTATGGAAGGAAAGAGGGGAACCTTCTTTACTTCAACCTACTTTCTATTTAAATAGGTGAATCGAAAGATTTCACGAGTATTAATGTGTAATAAGAAATGTGGACTTAATCAGTGAAGTATTGAATAGCTTCACGCTCAAAGATCTAACCGCTTCAGCTTCACCTATTTAAATAGAAAGTAGGTTGAAGTAAAGAAGGTTCCCCTCTTTTCTTCCATAGTGTAAGCTTGTGGTTAAAACACCTGTAGAGGTCCCTACTATTGCATTTTATATGCATATTATCGAGGTTATAGCCTCAGTAAATATTACTTAAAAGTGTTTTGAAAAATATAACTGGAATAACTTTTTATGACAGTCTATTCTTATTTGAACTTAGGTTAGGACCTCAATAATTCTATGGACTATAAAAGTTATGTAAATATTGGAATAATAAATACAAAATGTCAAGAAATATACTGCAACAAAACTGGAGATTTATGTAAGTATTTTGAAATTGTTATAAATACTATGTCTGGGATAAGTGAACATTTTTTTGCAATAACTTTACCATATTACAATGAAAATAATTTATTAAAGTTAATTAAAAGGAATCAGATAGTTATTAAAACTCTTTATGATAGTGCTAATTTGAAAAATAAAGTAAAATTAAGACTCTCCATCTAAGTTTTAAAACTAAATTTAAAATGTTTTATGGTGTGATGAATGTGTTTTATTATATAATTGATAGTAATAATTTATTTAGTTTGTCTTTAAAGAAATCCAAATGGACTCACATTTTCAAAGCAATGTATTTAAAGACAAATTGAGGAAGATGACTTTTGAATGTCTTTTATGCTTTTAAAAGGACTTACTATTGATCTAATCAATAAATAAAATATGCTTTCAAAAATAACTTTATCTGGAAATAATAAGCTCTCATGTCTTTTTAAAAGATTGAGATTATATCAGTTAATATATGCTTTGAATAATGTAGCTGTTTTTTTACCTATACAATAAAAATATTTAGTGAGAAGATATACATTTAAAATAATAAAAATTGTAAATCTTTTAAAGAAGTATTTTTTTAATTCATAAACTTTATGTCTGCTGATAAACATATTAAATAAATATTATATCATACAATATTTGTATTAATGTTTTTGACTGATACTATACGCAACAACCAAAACACATGTCAGAAAATATTTCTTAAAATGGATTTTGAATTATTATATGAATATATTAAATGCCTAAATAAAACTTTTAGAAAGGACTGAAATAAACATTTTATCTTACAAGATGGTTAATATTTTCCATGGATTTTGTTAGATTTTATTATTATTTATACATTTCTTCAAATGGTGCCAGGACAAAAGTATGATTTGTGCATGAAGCTGTCCAACCATAACTAGGCAATAGTGCAAGATGTGTGACAAGCAAAATACTGATGAGGATTCAACATACTAGCAGGAGGAGAGACAAAATCTTTTCATAACTAAAACATTATCATTTTTTTATTAAATCTAATATTAATGTTTAGAATAATACATTTTTTTAAATTTTAAAACATTTTTTATTATATTTTAAACTTAATCTTAAAATAGATTAATTTTATTTATTAGTAGTATGTTAAATAAAAAATGGGTATTCAGAGAAGTAGTTTTCTGAACAAGGTAAATTACAATAGTAATTGATTTTTCTGAATGTATGTAACAAGAAGTGGATCATCATAATGATCTTGATGTTGATTGAGATCATTAGTAATTTTTTTTATTACTTAGAATACTTTTTGCTTAATAATTTGTCTTCTAAAAATTATATAATCTAATTAGTATTTAAATTAGTATTTCATATTGCTTGAATACAATATTAAACAGTGGAATGAACCATTGATAGAAATTATCATTGTGTGTATTTTTTATAAAAAAAAATGATGAATGTGTATGAATGTTTTTGAAAAACATCCAAGGATATTTAAAATATTTATTTAATGTGAATGCTTGAATATGTGTACATTAGATAACATCTTTAATTAATTAATATTTTATCATTGTGAATGTTATCTGTTGAAATATAATAAATAAATAAATGCATAGTACTGATGTATGTTTTATCAAGATCATTTGTCCATGAAAACTTAAAAAAACGATCTTGAAATGAATTTAAATTTTTTTTTTTTTAATATTGTGTTTTGGAAATTACTTTATAATGCAGTTTGTATATTTTACAAATGTTGAATGAGTTATTTAGTGTGGGAGATATAAAATGTTGGTCAGGAGAGTAATATTCATATGAAATCCTCGGTGTTATGGATATGTTGAAAACTGTTGTATGTGAATTACATTTTCATACTTTAAAATTATTAAAATAGACAGATAACATAGTATTGTATATCTTTTTCCATAGACAGTTGCATTTTGTTATCAATGGATCCATGACTTGAATCTTAGGTGCCTGATGAATATGGCCCTATTATTATGATTTTCACTGTATCCATGATATTATTTTATTCCTTTGAGTCATTATTGTTAATATTTCATACCTACACTCTAATCAGTATATATTCTCACAGGAATCATTGTAAAAGATAGTTCTGGAAGTTGGTAAAGTAATGACTAAACTGTTTGCAGTTGATAATTTGTGAAAGGGCAAGATGAAGTACATAGAAATTTCTTTTGCAAATGATGTTGAGATGTTTAATGATTGTCATAGTATATAATAAAGAGAAGAACAATTGATACTCATACAAGTATTAGATATTAATAAGCTCAGACAGATGCATATTCAAATTGGAATGAAATTAAGAATTGTGAAAATGATTTTTTGATATGATGAATGTAACAGCACAAAAATGAAAGAAATACAAACATCAAGCAATATAATTTATTGATAGTTCTTTAAATTTTATTATAAATAATTCAAACTCATTTAAGTTATAAAAATTTATGAAATTATCTCTTAAATATTTTTGCATAATATTACATTTTTTATAGAGGGAGATATTTATATTTTTATTTAAAATTTTCTGATATTCAAATATTAGGATACTTTGATAACTACAAAGAAAGACTTTAGTAATTTTTCTTTTAATATTTTATTGGTTGGACTTTAAGAAGTGAATTTTAAAATATAAACTTATATTAATGCACTACATCATAAAAAGTATATTTTATAACTGTATAAATGTGATATTACATTTTCTTAAAAATTGGCAAATTTATTGTAAGTATTCCAAAATAAATGAAATAGTACTATTTTAGTGAATGAGTATTACATATTGTCATTAATGTTGTAAGTTTTATTTTATTTTGAAATGGCCAGAGTGAAGGCTAACATTTTATTTCTTGTATTTATTGGTAAGATTTATTGTAATATATATATACTTCTGTTAAATAATGTTAATTCTTATTTTACTTTTGTAAATATTTTTTATATTATGTTGGTATTATATTGTAATAGTACAATATTGTATAATTTATAAATAAATTTGTTAATTGTTGTTGTTGAAACTTATCTTAGTTGAGTTGTGATTTATCTGTGTGTTATTTATTTCATTTTTCATTCTGCATGCATGATCCACAGTTGATGTTATTATCATCATTATCATCATGTAATTATTATTATTATTATCACCATCATTATCTTTGTTAATTATTCTTAAACTGATACAACACCAATGAAATATATACTTGATATTGCCACAATATTCAAATATATTATATTTTTAAGAATGCCACATTAAACAAAGAAAGATTGTACAACGTTTTACTTATAATTTTATTATATTATGTTTTATTGCTAAACTTTAACCACTAAATAGTTATTGTTGTTATTATTTTGAAAGAGTAGTTAGATATCATGTAAAATCCCTCATCATATTTATCTGTAGGGTGTTAAGTAATTAATTCATTTTGTTATTAGTTTGTTAGAAATGAAACTGAGATTATTATTATTATTATTTTGAAGAATTGTAAATTTCTTATTGAAAGATGATGAGTAAAATTATTAGTTAATATTTTACTCGAGGAATATTAAGTAATTTATTGTTATTTCTGTAATAAATTTATAAATCACACTTTAGGATTAATATATGTGTATATCTAAAACATGGGAGTATTACATAGTAGATTTGTTATGTGAATTTGGTGGAGTAATATTCTTATGCCATTGGGAATATATCTTTAGGGATGCATTCTCAATGTTTAATCTAGTGAATTTTACTGAACCTCTCATGTTAAGAGTTTCATAACTGTATTTATTATTTTTAATATAACCATATTTGTTTATAATAATGAGCTAATTATAAATTAAATTTAATATTGTAATTAATAGATTAAGTATTCTAGTTGGAACGCTGATTATTTATGTTGAATATTAAGTCTTATAGTATTTCCTTTAATAAGTTTTCTTATATTGAATTATTTGCAAGATATTATTATATTAGATGTTGTATCTTAGTAATGTATCTTGAGCTAGTCAGAACAGTATTATTTTAATACTTTATGTAACCTAATTGCAGTTCACTATAATTATATCCTAGTTAGCCAGATTCTTTTGTCCAGTAGTTTTTCCTTTAAGGAAAGGGTACAACATATATATATAATTAGGATCTAAATAGAGACTTTCAAGCTCCTTTCAACTATTGACTCCATCATTTTTAAAACTGATACACATGACAACATACATGTGAAAAAAATTAATGAGCTCCAATATATGAATTTTATGCTGAACCAGCTCTCATCACTTGGTCCAAATCATCATATTCCATATATATATATATGTGTGTGTGTATGTGTGTAACTATATAATTAAATATTTAGAAATACAGTAATATATTTTTAAATTTTATCCACTTAGTAGTGCTTTTGACAATCCTTGTAGTCTTTGTCAAGTAACACTTTGAAAGGCTAATGTTCCCACAATTCCTTAATATTAACATTTGCTGCATGTTGTTAATTAAGTCATGTTTGTATTTGTATATTAGCATAGCTTCTTTTATTGTTATTTTTTTCAAATTGCAATATTTTAATGTTCTTGTAATTGAAGTTAAAATCATAAATACATGAATTATTATGGTTGTAAAAAACAAATGCTGAAACATTATTATCTACTTTGCAATTTTGATTTGATTTCTGAACTCTATTTAACAATTGCAAGTGTTGTTTAGTTCTTTTTTCCAATGTACATATCAATTCACCTATATATCCACTACCATACCTACATATCCATTTATAAATGATACAATTTGTATTTATAAATGAGATTTTATCCTTAGAATTATTTATTAATTTGTTTAATGTAGAAGGTGTGTAAAATGCAATATCACCTATACTTTATAAATCTTTCTTATAAAATTTTCTTGATCATTTGAAATGTATGGTATTGATATCCATATTTTTTATTAGCAAGGGAATCAATATTATTATCAATATTTTTATTCTTATATCTCATATTAAAATCTTCAATAACATTATATATATGATTATAATTGTAACCAACATTTAACAATTGATTCGAATATATTTCAATATTTTTGCCTTTATCTGATAAATATTTGCAAAGATTATTATTTCTAAACAAGAAAGACTTCAAACCTTCCATTTCATGTGACATTGGCACTCTATGGAATGTAACCTCTTTTACTATTGGTTTAATGGTCATACAGTAATACATCAAACATTGATTTCTACTTATTTTAAGATCAAGAAATTATACATGCATTAAATGTTCATCTGTTTTTATCCATTTTAAGCCATTTAAATGATTCAATTCCCTGAACAATTCTTTAATTGTATTTGGCCTAATTGTATTTGGCCTGCCACATACAAAAACATCATCAACATATCAATAATATACAGTGATGTTTTTTTGATAATGTTCCTTTTTTTTAGAATATTAGTTTCATATATAGAAATTACAAAATTACATATTTGAATAACAGTAGGTAAACCCATTGGCCAGCCATTACCCATTTTATAAAAATCCTTTTTAAAAACTGACTCAATTAAGAAAAATTTCCATCATCCCAACGGGAGATATTCTGTCTTGGAATTGGTGAATATTTTGCAGAAGGAAATATTCAGACAGAGTCAGAATGTGTTGCACAATAGATTATTGATAAAAATACATATGTCAAAGCCCAAATTTGCACATGCAGTTATCAGAAATTGTTATACAAATTTTCATGGTACTGACTTTCAAAAACTATGGCAAGACTACGATGTTATCACAGCATTCAAATACCTTTCCAAAAGGTTTGGACTGGAACTTTCATCAAATACATCAACCTTCTCTCTAAAATTAGGAGTATCACTCAATGACCTTCCATCAGTATTAGAGGAAATAAATTGCCCCATGTTCCTGTTCATAAATGGCATTCAGCCACAATGTTTCATCTGTGGGGGCAGAACACATCTTGTCAGGTCATGCCCAACTAAAAATTGTCAAAGTTGTTGTATTAGGAACAGCAGATTTCACAGAAGTGGGGCAAATTCCATAAATACCAAATTAACTCAAGATTCTGCTAATGTGAGTAAAGGAATCATGGATCAGCAACAAGTAGCCTTTAGTGTGCAAGACATGCTAGAAAATCATAAAGAAGTAAGCTTAATTTATATAGAGGTTGAAATTGTCACAGCACCTACCATTTAGATGTCAAGTGAGGAAGCAGAATTTAATGCACATAAGGTGAGTGACAAGCAGCCTATAACTGATGGAACCAGTTTAGAAGATTCTTATTTGGTCACTGAGAGCAAGACATCAATCCTAATGGCATGGCATATAAAAAGAAATCACACAACTCTTCAAGTTCTCAACTAGATGATGACTCAACTCCAACTTCAGAAACTGGTTCTGATGATAACTATGATAGCAATAAAACAATAAGATCCAGAAGTCCAAGATTAAAACCAACCAAGAGAAGATTAAAAAGAAAAAAAAATGGAAGAAAATAACAAGGTAGTTATGAAGCAAACTTGTAAAGTTTCAGAAGATACAGATATTACTTCTGAAAAGGTCATGGAACAGATGTGCAATGACCCAGGAAGAGTAAGTGTTGGACAAATAAACAGCAGCAGACAATTGAAAAAAATATCCCACCAGATAATGTGTCTGGGGATGGGTCCAACATTACTCTGTTGGATTTGGGAAAGCTATAAGATGGTCAGATTAAATATATTGTGGAAGTACCACATCTTCATCTCCCAATATAGCAACATCAGTTAAATGCTTATCAAAATGGGGGGGGTTTAAATGTCAGTGGGATAAACTCCATGTGAAGAGTTTACACCCACAAGAGACGGATAGAAAGCAGTGATCTGGACATAGTCTGCCTGAATGAAACAAAACTTCACTGGCAGTCCAATGCAAGGATCAACCAAACTCTTAGCCAATCTGGGTTTCTAATATATCATCCAATAAACACAGTCTCATCTGGCATAGCAGTAATTATTGAGCTGTAAATTAAACAGATGCAGAACTTTATACCTTAGTCAAGATCTATTAATCATTGAAATTACAATTACAAATGTATCAGTTATCCTTATATATACTTATCTTCAAAGGGGCCCCAGATTGGTTGAATACACAATTAATAGGATTAACTCAATCTTGGTCTCATCAGTGTTGCCAATAATATTATTTGGGAATTTTGACATTAGTTATCATCAATTTAGTCAGAGATATCTGAATATGATTAATAGGATGCTGCTGTGCAGCGAAGAATGTTTCCCACAAAACACTTTTTTCTTCACACATGGTAGCTCAGAACTCTAATTGGTATACTCTATTACAGTGGGGAAATTTATCATGATTTAGAAGCTGAACTGCAATTGGTAACTTATTCTGATCATTTAACCATGTTAATTTCCCTAAATGTAGACCTTCTATTACTGACTCCCATGATCAACATGAAACAATCAGAATGGTAAATAAAGAAAATACATCATATTCTCCAAGGTGCCTCTTCTGCAAAATCCAGCTCTTTTCCTTGGATCCATTGTAGTCATGGTTGTTGTTTGTGGAAATGTTAGGTTCTCAAATCAACACCTTCACTAGCAGAACCAAAGGGCCCACAAGACTGCTAAAGGAGCTGGATGCCATAGTAGAAAGTGTCAGTTAGTTAACAACTATGGAAGGTGGGGTGAAGAGATCCTTAGCCTTAAAAAAGCAGTACTGAGATAAACAGAATGTGTTTGCAAATTATATTGCAGTAAGGAGAGCACAAGATCTATTTATCCATAAAGAACAATTGGATGCAAAGCTAACTGAGGTGGGTCATTGGTGCATGGAGAAGACTCACACTGTCAATGCTGTCTGTAGATAATTATAACTACATATGAAGCATTATGTCAGAGAACATAAATGATCACTGTAGGGAGAAGTTGCAGAATTCCAGTTATGAGATTGGAAATGTTTGGCAAGGTGACCCAGCATTGCAAGATCATGCCATTACTGAGGAGCAATTTCTCCATCCACTGGGGTCTTATCCAGAACGTGTACATCTGGGCCTTCACAGGATACCATGATTTGTCTTGTTACACCTGAGTAATGGACTTTCAGATCATCCCTGACCTGTACCCCATTGCACTTATACCTTTTTTCAAAAATCTATTGAATCCATCTCCATTAATTAATTTAAAACCCATTAATAAAAATCATTAATCACTTGTTAAGGATAAGATCCAACAATGGCTGCTCAGTAAAATTTCCTCACACCAATTTGCCTGCAAGGGATAATCCACCATTGAGGAAGTAAGGAGATTTGACTTTTTGGTGGAGTACATAAGGACCAAAAACATCAGGACCTATTGTGGTGCAGGTGGACTTTGCCACAGCATTTGACTCCATGGTGCCTGTGAAATTATTCTCAATTTTAGAGTGATACAGGATATTCATAGTTTACATCAGAATTATAGCAAATCTGCTACTAAATATATCAATATATACATCATTGGATGGCTCTTTGGCCTCAGGGTTTAAACTGCATCTATCAATATCCAGGAATCACCTCTTAGCACCTTGTGTTTCACAGCCTATGTAAACCCCGTATTAACAGCTATTGAGAAACATCATCCTGGGGTTTTGTCCCAATGTTGGGGGATGAAGTTCATCACATATCATATGTCGATAACATTATAGTCTTCCTCCCCTCACGTAAATACCACCCAAACTTCTGGATGAATACACTGGGAGATATGGGATAAGAATAACCTCTGAGAAATCTGCTACCTGGAAAATCCATTGGGCAAATTTCTGATATTTATCAAATATTATCTTTAAAGGAATTAAGTATTTATCTTTTAACTACTTAAAGATAATCAACATATAATAAATATCATTTGTAGATAAAAAATAAAAGCAAACATATCTTGCAGCATAACATGCTCTTCTATGCAATAGTAATCTATCTCTAAAATTTAATGCCTTCTTTTATTTGTTTAACTATTACACTTTATAGAAGACTTGAATAATGAAGAAGTTTTCATTGTATAAAATTACATTCAGTCACTTTCCACTTATAATTTTGACAGTAATTGGTAAATTTAATGCTAACAATATCTGTATTGATCATGGCCTATTCACACTCTTTGGTGATGATTCTTTATTGTCCACTTTTACCCCATCTAGTTACAATATTCTTAATTTGTTAGTAAAAAACAAACCGGGATTAAATACATATTTATACCATCTTTATTTGTGGCACCAAAAAAATTAATAATTATGACCAAACAAATAATAAGAACCCTTCTCAATACTATTTTATTATTCACAAAAACTCTCGAAAGCAATATATGATCTTAAGTGAACATAAAAAAAAAATTGCTAATATTTAGTAGCCATTTTATATGGAGTTTTTATCTTCTTTTGTCAGTCAGAATCTATTGAAATATTCAACAATAATCTGACCCATTTTAAACTGATGGTGAGAAATATTCTTTAACTAAGATTTCTAAGAACATTTCAGAATGATAGTTTTTTATTCATTCTTGAAGTATTTACTACAGTATATGTATACACAAACAAGTAAATGTTTAAATAGTTTATATATATATGTCTGCCAAATCTATAATTTAAAAATATATTTTTTGGTAAAAATTTCATAGATAATCCAGATATCTTTTTCATTTATGATCGGTAAATGAATGTTTAGAAAACTATAATTAGGAAAAGAGTAAAATAACTTAGAATATCCATAAAATTATCCATCAAACAAATGACTAGCTTTGTAAAAAATTGTTTCTTCACTATTTTTTTATTATAAAAACGTCAGGAGTAAATTGATATGCAACTATATAAGATATGGATATTATTATTAACATAATATAATGATCTTGTCAATAGCTTCTTAACAAGCTTTTCAGAATATTCCTATTGCTATTGGCAAGCTCATTATATAACATTTGTAACACAAGCTTATTTCCTTGCCATTATTATTAAATTAAATATTTATTCACCATCTATTTTTCAAACTACTATTACTCTTCCTGTTTATTTAATTAATTATCTGATTATTTACTTATTTATTTTTAGCTCTCTAAAATTCATCTATCTAATTGTCTGTCTGTCTGTCTACCTACCTACCTACCTACCTACCTATCTATCTATCTATTTTCATACCTACCTACTTACTTTTCTATATATCTGATTATATAACATAATAGATAAAATATTTGTATAATTTTTTGAAATTTTTTATTCTAGAAAAACTGTTTGTATATCTGTATACAATTCAATCAAATATTAATAACATTGAATTTTAAAAAAAAAAATATGTTAGAAAATATTAAAAATTTAGAAATCAAAACATTTATTAATTCAAATTTTTCAAAGTTTATTTTATTTTATTGAATTCATAAATAATATTATATACATTTTAATGTGGGGATCATTTCGATATGGTTATTATCAAAAATATATACAACATATGAAAAATGAAAACATAAAATCAATAAAAATCTGACCCTATACCTTTTCTAAAAATGAAAACACTAAATATGCATTCTTACATATAGAAATAATGCAATTACTTTTATCGTTCTTATTTTCTACTATACATATTTAAATTTAAAACAACTATTTTAATAATTGAAAATTTCATTAATAATGATTTCATTAGTAAATTATTCTTTCTTTTTGTTTTTCAAAATGGTTCACTAATTTTAATACATAAATACTACACACATTATTTTTACAAATCTCACTTCATTATATAAATGATTTATTTATATATCATACTTTATCATGTCTGGATTACATTTTGTAAATCCTCTATAATATATAAATATATACTTGCACAATTGTAATATATAATATACAATATTTAGAAGATAATGTTTCCAGTAATGTATAATAATAAACCAATGAACTATCACATTATCTATCACATGACTTCTGCTTTCACATTACTGTTTTAGTGACACAATTTTTCATCTTTTCAATGTCACTAAAATGAGAGTGCTTAATGATTTTATCATACATTATTCTCCCAACATCTTCAGACTAGTTTCAAGTTTATGGTCTTTTATCTGCGAGGGGCTTTGAATCTTGGAGCAGTGTATTTACAACTCTATGATATAATGCTCTTTTACTTTCTGTATTATCATTTACTTCTTTGTTATACTATCAAACTAACAATCCAAATTGCTCAAGATATAAATAATTTCAATATAAGCCAACTAGTTTGTATAGTCATATAGATATTAATCTGTTTGTTTTTATGGATTATAATGTATTAAATACTAAATGTTCAGCTGCTCTAATCCAAGTTCCGAACTTTCTCTTGATGATAGTTATGAGCTTGAAACTAATCTGAGGATTTTGGATAGGACAGAACAGGATAATGATTTATTGAGCACTGCTGACATCTATCACTCTATAATAAAGCTTAAAATTAAGTGGGATAGAAAAGGTGAAAAATTATGATGCTAAAATGTATACTAATAATTACATTTCCCCCTCCTAATTGATATCTTCTTTTTTACATAGTTATTGTCATAAATCTATTTGCTATACAGTGAAGCTACAATATGTGTTATTTACTATGCATTACTTCACTTATAACTATTCAAAGAATGTAATTAAAGAAAATGTAAAAAAAATATTGAAATTGGTAAATTTCAGACATTTCATGATACAGTGGCAGCCATTTTTCTATCCCAGAATGCTGCATATGATCATATGTCTTAAACATGTTTTTCAGGTTACACTGAAATTACATTAAAAATTTTATTCTTTCCTTAAAGTAATACAGTATTTCAAGCAAAAAAACGTTTTTTTAGACAAAATTAAAAGTTTTATATACTTTAAGTAAATCTGTATAGTATCTTTTTTAAGCAATAGAATAAAAGATTAATTTTGTTGTAACAAAAAAAAAAGAGTACAACATTCTAATATTGTTTCAGAAAACTTAAAATATGAAGAGATTATCTCAGAATCTAAATGGATAAAGTTGAGTAGAGTTGTTTGTAAAATTCTGAAGTCTTTATAGAATTAAAAAAACATCAAAACAATTAGCAAAGTCACGATTATATTTATATATGGAGAAAAAATAACTAAAGAAAAAATCATCTAGAATGTTTTAAATAGGATTAAAACCTTTTAGCTGACTAATTTCATTGGGAAAACAAGGAATTAATTTTACTGGTCAACTACATAAAAGTTTGATTTAAACATTACTTGTCAATTACATTTAGAGCATGTTTTTCTTCAAAAAAATGTAACCTTCAATAAACAGAACTGTTTTAATTCAGTTGAATTGAATTGATAAAAAATCTAGTCAGATGTTATATGACCTAATTTTAATAATAATAATAATGTTTTAATTCAGCTTCTAAAAATTGAATTACTTCCCATTCGCATTGTTTAAATGTAATGAAAAATTTTAAATAATTTTAATAACTGAAGAAAAATATAAGGAAAACATTTGAAAAAAAAACATCCAGTAAAATAAAAACAATTATATTTCAAGCAATCATTACATGACATTGCCAGTGATTTTTTGTGTCTTAGAAAGTACGATTTCTGATTATTCATCTTTGTTGTTTTTTCTTTATCGAATTTTAAATAAATATCTAAATCTAGACACTTTATTAGTCAATATAGTCACATTATTAGTCAATATAGTGTAAAAACAAATCATAAAATACTTAAATCTTTATGAAAAATAGTTGCATTTTTCTAGAACATCGAATGTCAAAAGCTATACTCTTTCCCTTGATTATTTTTCTCCTAAAATTTAAAAGTTTTCAAGTCAAAATTTATATTTAAGTAAATTAATGTAAAAACTTAATTATCAATGTAAAAAAAATATATAAAATATATTTATTTACATTCAAAATCAATTGTGAATGCATAAAATATTTGTAAAACACTTTGGTTTGATATCTGACAAATATCTGACATTGACAGTTAGAATATCTACTGAACAATAGCTGAAGCTCACTATCAGTGCTTACCAGCTCCTTATAAGGGAATAAGGCTGTACTATATAAAAATAGATAGCAAAAAAATAGATTTTTTTCAAAAATTATTGCCAAATGCAGATTTTTTTTGGAACTAAACTTTTAAATACATGATTTTCTATAAAATAACTGTAGAATGATGATTTTGCAACCAAAACTGGCTGTGAGATGGTGCAAGGACAATTTCTAAGCATACTAAACAGTTAAAGGGTATAACATCTTTACATGACTCACATTTCTCTATCAATCTATTTTTTAAAAATAAATGCATAGAACAACAGTTTTTATTAGTTTTATTTTTTTATTGTGTGCAGTTGATATATACTTCAATCCCTTCTGAGAAACAAGTGGGGATCAATGTCATGGCTCAAAGTTTCTCGAAAACCATCAATTTTTTAGCTAAGGTAGTGTTTTTATGCTTATTTTAAAGCTTAAAATGTACCGTAAGATGCTGCCTTTTCTAGAATTATTTTACAAGTAAAAAATCAATAATATTGATGTAAGAAGCTACAACAAAGGGAGAAGGCAGGCTTGCCTAGATGCTGATTGGTTAGTTTACATTTTGGATAATAGAAGAGTGTCTGTCAATAATTTCCACTGCTCCAACTTCTGTTTTGATTTTGAAAAAAAAATTAATGTCGTAGAAATTTTTATTATTTTTTATACATATTGTAAATTATTTTCATAAAATATGCTGAAAATATAATTATTTTAGAAAAATAGTAAGATTTTAGTAATAAATTGTATAATTTTACACAAACATAAATTGAAAAGAAACCAGCGCTAACAATTTTGACACATGTCAACAATTTTCATCACCCCAAGCTCTTTATTTCATTTTCAAACAAAAATGAATAATTTAGAGTATTTTTCTGGCATTTACTTACATATTGTAATGTATTTTGGTAAAATATGCTGAAAATATAATTATTTTAGAAAAAATAGTAAGATTTTAGTAAAAAAATATATACTTTTACAATAATGTAAATTGAGAAAGAAGTCAAATAACATCGACAACCCTTTCTAATTTGTTATGAACTTTCTTTTTAAGTCTTCTGCTATCAAATATTTTTATAATTATAAATAGAAATTTATTTTTGGAAAAACTTTCATTCACTTCCATAATCTGACAAATTATTAATATACTTTTTACAAATGAAACTAAAATGAATATGATATTAAAAGATAAATATATTTTTATGGCTGCTTGTCCAATAAAAATTAAAAACAATTTTTTCAAGAACAAGGTTAAGATCATATATTGTTTTTGAGTTTTGTGAATAAGATACTATTGAGAAGGATTCTTATTATTTGTTTAGATATAATTCTTTTTTTGGGGGTTCTGCAAATAAAGCTGGTATAAACGTGTATATAATCCCGGTTTATTTTTTGCTAACAAATTAAGAATATTGTAACTAGTTGGGGTTAGAGTACCGGATAAGGAATCATCACCAAGAACAGTAATAGATCCTGATTATTCTCTTGAACATTAAACAATAGAGATATTGTTAGCATTAAGTCATATTTTTTTTAGTTTTACCAATTAAATACTTTCAAAATTATAAGAAATTACCTGACTGTAATTTTATACACTGAAAACTTCTTCATTCATTATCCAAGTCTTCTATATGAAAAAAAAAATAGTTAAATAAAGGTAAAAAAATTTATAACCATACAAACCACCTGATTGTGCTTTTTGTGCCAAAACACATAAAAATGCTGTTTACATGGCCAAACATACAGTCTCTAGAACAGTTCTGTTCATATTAGCCATTAGCAGGCCTAGATGACATTGCACACCAATCTTATGGCCCATTGATATGACTTGCAAATGCACACAATCATGTGAGGGTATCTAGAAATCAACTGGCTATAACTCTTGAAATGTACATTACAAGTAATGATCTTACATACTACCTGATTTATATTACATAGTAATAAATTTAAACCTGCTTCCGCACTTCGATACACAACTTTGAAGGTTTTTAACAATTGTAAAAGGATTTGGACAAGCATCATCACAGAGAACTCATGCAAAAACTCAGCTTTATATGAAAACACATGAGACAAATCAAAGGTCTGAGTTTGCATTGCTACTGCATCTATTGGATGATCTTTCAGATCACCAAAACCATCGCTTCCCTCCCTGCACATCCCAGTGCTATGCCCTGACATATTCACCCTTCCTAACCCTGAAATCACACAATAAAAAAGGCTGGTATGGTAAGGTTATTAAAAGAAAAAAAAACTTGTTCGTTTCCAATAATAAATAATTAGATAAATTAATTTATACTTTGTTTTCAATCCAAAAGAAGTGTAACAATGAATTTATACATGTATTATTTATTTATAATAAATTTAAAAAGAATACCTGAAATCAGACAATAAACACAAAAAAGTTCAACATGGTAATGTTATTAAAATAAAAGTGTGGTTTTAAAAGCAAAAACAAAAAAGAACTTGTTCATTTCCAAAAAAAAATAAGTAGATAAATTAATGTAGCCTTTCTTTGTTTTTGCTATAAATATAATACCAGACATCGGACAATAAAGAAATGGGACAATAATTAATGTAGAATTATTTTTTGATAATACAATAAATCAGACAATTAAGATAGGATGGCCAGGTAACATTATATTTATGTGTATTAAACAATGTAAAGAACAATCACAAACTTGTATGGTCTAAAAAAATAACCCAAATAAAAGTAGGCATTAAATTTTACAGACAGATCATTATTGCATTGAAGAGCATGGTATGCCACATGATATGTTTGCTTTTAGTTTTTATCTATACATGATATTTATTATATGTTGATTATCTTTGTGTAGTTAAAAGATAAATACTTAATTCCTTTAAAGATAATATTTGATAAATATCAGAAATTTGCTTTGTTAATTATTAAAAGTAAATACACAATAAAATAGCCTAACAGATTGGAATTTCTTATAAAAAAATGAGTGTTGGTTGTGCCAAAACTGGAATAAATTCTAGGTGACTGCCATTCAACCACTGCACTAATCCATGCAGAGCTTGTTAATCATTGATTCTTTTTTAGTAATATAAATACTATTCCCTTATAATATAATTTAAAATCTTGGTAAAACAAAATTTAGATCATGATAATTTAGTTCTATATTGTCAGTGTTTTACTTGTATTTTTTCTTTCAGAGTCCAAAAAAATTTAAGATATCTATTAAAAATCAAAATGGTTCATTAAAATGCTTACTGCAACTATATATAGATTGAAAAAGCAGAATGTTCAAATTCTAAAATTAATTAAAGTGCTCTTCTAAATTGTTAGTAGAATGGTAAGCAATGAAAAACTACCAAGATTTGACATTGATATATATATATATTGTACCAATATTGATATTGGCACATATAATTTTATCTAAAAAAATTATTAAAATAATCTTTCATAAAAGAAAAATGTAAAATTAAATGTTGAAGAGTTTATTACAGTTTGGTGTCAAAAAAGATAAGAGTCAAATAGTTTTCTATCATTAGTTTTGAAATAAAAGTTAGAAAAGTTAAACTAAAAGTTTTATAAAAGGAAATAGAGTTTATTATTATTAGTTGAAATATAATTTAAAAAGTTTAGAAATATAAACATTTTTTCATTCGAGTTTAAGTAAAATAAAAGTCATCTTAAAAAACTAAATAGTAAATTGTATTAAAATATATGTGCGTATATATGTGCGATTGTCAATAATAGAATAAATGTATGCATAACAAATGTTATTATAAATAAATGAAAGTTAAAGAAGATTACCATTAAAAAACATGGCAATGGCTATTAATTAATTAAAAATATAAAACAACATGTTTTGCATGGCTATTACTAATTAAAGAAAACTTCCAAAACACGTTTATCAAAGGATTAGCAATGAAATTTTGACAACAGATATTGCCGGAGGATATCAAAAAGAAAAACACTTCACAGGTATAAATAGTAAAATTTTATCGGATAATCAGTTCAGTTCAGAAATTAATTGAGTCAGTTAAGTCAAGAGAGGACAATCAGTTGAGTTAATTGTATCCAGAAACAAAATGCAGTACTGAGTAGGCTTTTGGAACACACGTTTTCTCCACAGTCTGATGTCCGATGAAAACGCAAGATCTGCCCATGAAATAATGTCAGCTTAACAACTTGGAAATCTCCATCAATATCTAATTGTCTCCAATAGTAATAATAGTGAAAAATAAAAAAACTCATCAAGGAAACATCCCGGATGGCTGAAAGTATGCGTAATGAAAGAAGAAAACAAAGTTCTAAATCTACATTCAAAATCCTAGATAAAACATTTGCTTATTTTCATTTATACCATAATAGCCATTGCATTAAAATTCATAAAGCCTCCAGAGACAAGTAATTTAAATTCTATAATCATGCATAAAATGAACTATTGATGTGCATGTTTGTGAATGTTAGATAATTTATCAATGTCAAATTATATATATATTATAATGTGTTAAATTAAAATGTGCGTGTGCTATATTAGTTAAAAAAATTATAAAGATGTTTAAATTTAGTAAATTAATGTTAATTAATAAATTGTCTTAAAATTTAAACTCTATTTGTCGGTCGATTCTTTTTATCAATTCTTTTACAAATCTTTTTATCAATTCTTTCACCACTAATTATGTATAATGTTAGTGATTACCAACAGCTGAGCTAGTCGTGGATGCTTGGGTGTTGAATTAGTGGCCATTGTTCAAAGTGCGTTATTTATTCATTCTTGAATAGATAGCTGGCACCCGTGTTTATACACAAACAAAAAAAGTGCTTTGAACATGATGTTGAACCCAACAGCCGAGAAGAAGCTATGTTCTGGAAATGTAATGCTAGTTATATATTTTATAGCTATCGTTTGGACATACATATTCTCAGAATATGTTCTTCTCTGCCTAAGAGGCCGGTGTTATGATGCCACATATTCAAACCTGGTACAAATGGTGCCCACTGTGGGGCTGGACCTAAGAAACAATAGTAATTACTTTGTTTATTGTTTAAAAATAAAAATCATAAATAAAAGCTAAATTACGTATTTAAAGTTGTTTAATTTTAAAAAAAGAATTGACCGAAAACTTTTTTTTTTTAATGAAAAGAGATTCATGCTATTTAAGTTATTTAAAATACATCACTCTGTTAAATCAGAGACAATTGGGTATTATGGGCAGAGCTGAAGTGTTAAGATCGGGTAGAAAAATGGACAAAAGGGGTGGTCAGCATGTGTTTCCGTTTTAGTAAGAAATAAATAAATGTCATATAGTAGATTATGATGAATGCCATTGGGCTTCTAGTGAATTCCCTCTGCAATTACATCAATGACTTTATATTTTGATCATGTATGTTTATGTTGAAATGTTTTTGAGCATGTAATCTGTGTAGTCGATCTATGCTCAACCTTAAACAACAAACTTTTATAAAATCCATCTGTGTGAATTTATATAAATGTTAAATTTAAGTTGGGCATGAATGGCTATATAGATTTGTAAAGTTATATTAATTAATTAGGGGAGGGTAATCTTAGTTTATTTGTTTCATAGTTAAATTAGGTCAATGGATTAGATATATTGGTGTAATTAGTAGATGTAGTATGAGGTTCACTATGTGTAGGATCTCCATTATATGCTGCACACCTCTTTTTGCCTATGGAAGGAAATAGTAAGATGGAAAAAATGCAGTCCCTTCCTATGGAGTTTTTTTTTATTGTTCTTCTTGCCATACAGAGGTAACATTCCTGTATTGGACAAGAGTCAATGTCTTCTCTAACCATGCTGTTCAGATGTACATTCCTGGACAGGATGGTATATATTTGTGCGGTTGTATTTTCATTCTACATTGAATACATCAATGTATCGGATTGATGCCGGTTTGACTGCAAACTTTTGGCCTAAGTTTAAATAAGAGATAAAATATTTTCTTTTCAATTGCAAATCTATGTAGTTTATTCATACTCTACAATCTTAAAATAAATATAAAATTCATCTGTGTGGATGATTTAAAATCTTAAAATAATAATTTAAATTAGAAGTTAATATTAAAATCTAAATAATTCCTCAAATTTAAAATGATTATATATGTGTGTAAATAAATGTTTGTGTGTTAATTACTGGCAGTGGCTTATTTTATTCCTTTTTTAATATTAAAAATATTCTTAGATAAGAACTTATAAAATATATCCTTATGAAAACTTATAGAGATGTTTTAAATCTCTGCTACTCTGCTGAGCTAGTGACAATGGGATAACGGTCTGAGTCAACCAATATAAATAAATAAAAAAAATAGAAAAAAAAATTTTTTTTTTAACTTATGTATCTGCCTACTGTATAAATTTTCTAGGTTCAAATGCCTAGTGGCTCCCTGTAGTGCAGATGCATTAAGACTTTCTTTGGACTGTCATAAAGTATATAAACTGATTTAAGTATCTGTAATATTGTGGAAGCAACTATTCTTCACATGTGCTAAAATTGAACATATTATGTTAACAATAATTGTTTTAAAACTATGCATGATTTAGAACATTTAATAATGGAATAATGTTTCAGTTTTAACACATGCATGGGTAGTAGTCATTTCCACATTAGCATTATATATTGATATATATCGTTGTAGTTTACACACATATATAATGAAAATTACCCCAGATTGATAACTCAAACAAACACCAAACCAAACATAAAATAAACTTCAAATCACCATCAGTGGTTTCACTGCAACAAACAGTTTTCTCAAGTATAAAGAACTACAATATAACAACATATTTAAACTAAACTTAATATTAATATTAATAATGTGGCCATATCTTTTTATAGATATATGAACAAAATACATCCAACACTATTAATTTTAATGAAGATAAGGTTTTCTTCTTTGAGAGAAATGAAATAAAAAAAAGAATTAATAAACATTATTATTAAAAATTTGATTCTGAAGGAAATAGTTTATTTAGAAACACTTTTAATATTAAGGATGTATGGGACATAAGTGGAATTGTTGGTAATATTTAGTTTAAATATGTTATTTTGTAGTTCTTTACATTTGAGAAGTCTTCTTGTAGTAATAAATCCATGGATTGGGTTTTTAAGTTTATTTTTTATCTTGTCTTGTTGAATTGTGAATTTGTAATGTTGATTATTTATTGATTAGCTAATTATCCTGCCCCCCCCCCCCATCCTCTTATTTCGAGTTAAATCTAATACGTCCAATTGTGGTTGAAGAAACAATTATTTTATTTCTTTTTAGTGCAAAGTTAATAAAAGAATTTAATATATTTAAAAGAACTATATTATTTTAAGTTTTTAGTCTTGGCACAGTATATAAATATTATTCCTCTATTCCTAAAATCATAATACTCTTTAAGTTAATACTTTAGCTTTTAGTATAACAACTTTTCATTGGTGATTTTCAAAAATATTCTCCAAAATAAAGACTAATTTTTCAAAAGTGTCTACTATTAACAATCTGCATATTCTTTTGCTAAGAATAAAATAAAGAAAAATATTCACTTGTGATATGGAATATTTAAAAAATAATATCTGAGTTATTATTACTGCCTTGATTAGATTATATGGAAACAATTTACTAAAAAAAATTAGTATTAACATAATATAAACATTGATATTGTTCTCAGTAATCATTATCATAATATTAAATATGTGCTATGAATTAATTGATTTATTTGAAATTTTATATGTTCATAACAAAAAAATATTAAATATAATAATAATAAATAAAATTTTAATTACCTCACAAGGATTAATTTTTTTAGCAATGTAGTATAGAAAAAAAATTATATATTAACTTATAAGTCAAATCATATTTTAGAACTTACATAAAATATATAATACATATGTGTGTTTTTTTTAGCAAAAAACATGAGTCTTTAATGGATTATTTTTTCCACTTCCCTAGTCTTTTCCTTATGTCCTTCAATAATTATTGAGAGAATGGAAGAATGATGAATTCCCAAACAATGCAATACGATTTGGAGATGATCTGCCTTTTAATAAGCAGGAAAATGGTGATCTCACTTTTTGACATCCAAAAATATTTTAAACTTTCATTATCCTTCTTTTTGACATGTCTTGATGGAATGGCAATACTGACAGCTAGAGTAGTATTGGCTCCCAGATTCAAATTTACCCTTATCCTTAGCCTCTCACCTCTTTATTTAGCAGCAGCATAATAAATATTGTTTCATTCATGGAAGAGATGGCAAAAAAATGACCGCCTTCTTTTCTGATTACTATGAAAGTAAAAAACAAGCATACAATGAATTATTTTCCATAACATTTTTTATGACTGCATGTGAAATGCAAATATATTTTTTGGCTTGGAAATTCATGCACTAACCAGGCTCTAACATTTAATATTTATTATCGTTATTTTTTTAAACATTAGTAACAAAAATAAATTGCAATAAATATTACTGTACATTTTTAAAATGTAATTTAATACAATAAATTCAATAATCCATAAAAAATAATATCATAAATGTTTATTTTTTTGAGTGTTGAGTATTTTTTTAAATAAATAACCTTTATTAATACTTACCAGATCTATAATTTTATTACATTAACATTTTAAAATTATTAATGACAATAAAGCATTACCTAGACAAAGCATTTCTTTACTTTAAAAAAAATAACTGAGTTCAGATTCTATCATAAACCTCTTAATATAACTTCAGGTCTTTTAATGGCACAATGAATGGTTACTCATAGATTATTAGATATTTCTTCTATAAGTTAAAATGCATATCTTTATTCTATATCATATTTAGTATGTGTACATAATAATACATGTGTATATAATGTAAATGTACTTCACCTAGCACCCATAATTTTACCTTAAAACAGTATCATTAGATATTTCTGCAGTATGTTAATATATATATGTGTATATATTCTTAATTTATAAATTACACTTTGTATGTGTATGTAATTATATACATATAATAAATTAGTATCTATGTTTTTTTATTTAAAACTGTTTAATAATTTTTATTTATATTTTAGAACACAGTTTTAAAAAAGAAAACTAAAAAAGAAATTTCCAATAATTTTTTAAAGTAAATATAGTGAGTTTTCTTTTTATTTAGATTTTTTTCCCCATATGTCATAGCATCGACCCGGAGGTGAAACCGCACCGATCGTCTACAACCAAGGCAGCTGTGCTGACCTCTCGGCTAACAACACTTGACAATATTTAGCTTTTTGCTATAGTTTTAAATAATGAGAGATGTCTACTTTTTTAAAATAATTGTTTTAAAATAAAAATAAAAACTATCAAACAATTTTAAATAGAAAATTTAGTCATTGATTTATTATACATATATAATTATGTACACATAATAAATATAATGTGTACTTTAAGAGTATAATATGGTTAAACATGCTATTAAATTGAAAGAATAAAAAAAATTACTGGGATCTGACAACCATTATTTAAAACAAATGAAAGTTTTAAAATAATTGCTAACTGCAATAAATGATGTTAGTGAATATTTTTCCTATTTTCCCTTCCTGCATTCATATCTATCAAACTAGTTGACATACTGAAAAGATATGTTTCAAATGGATTAGGGTAATATAAATTAGTTATATATTAATAGTCAAGAAATTACATTAAATTGGAATAAAACCTCAAGTATAAAATTTTATTCTAACATGAAAAATATCAAAAGTTAACAAATAAATAAATCCATTTTTCAAAATTAATCAAAGTATTTAAAAAAACATTTCTAGTTTATTATATAATATCTATTAAAATAATGGAAATATGATTTGTTATTTTTTAGAATAAATTGTATGAAGCATATTAATTGTTCCATCTTTAAAATTTAAAATTTCATAATAACAAGGGATCATCATTTATTTCAATCATCATATCAATAAATTGTAATTAAAATTTGGTCAATTCTGTGAGATTTGGCCTTATAGATAACATTTTAAGTATTGTATTTAGATGAACAAAATTAGATAGTATTGTTTATAGATTATCAAGGCAATTAAACATCATACTTGAGTCAAACAAGAATTAAAGTTACTATGCATAATAACATAATTCATCTGCATGACAGCAAATGCCTACACTGAGATGAAGTGGATGTGTATTATAAGCATGTTGTTCAAATAAAAATACTTGCTTTAAAAGGAATAATCAAGTCACTCAGGCAAAAAATGAAGTTCAATTCCAAAATCCAGTAGAGCAACATAGAAACAAATAATGGTAATGACATATCAATAATGTGAGGCATAGAAAGCCTGCATTGTTTATTGCATCAAAAACATGGTCTATCATCATGTAAAACATCATAACCTACATCCTAAAATTAGAATAATGACATATTACTAAGAAAATTAAGCAGGAGTTAGCATTACTAGGCTGTGTAAAATAATTCATTTGTCTCTTTTTTCACCAGGTGATAAAATACAGCAATTTATTAAGATATGACTGAATTAAACATTTTGGCTTCACAGTGATTTAAAAAATCAGGTGCCAAAATTAAATCAAAAATGGTCTGCATAAATGTAAATATTAAAGTGGGTCTAAAGACATTAGAGTAAATCTATCAGCCTAAAGCCTGGACTGCATGCTCATAAAAAATTAAAAATAAAAATACTAAAATGCATTTCAAGTTGCATTCATGTACAGTAGAACTATCAAATGGGTACCAGCAGTTGTGATCAAATCAAATGGATTGTAATTAGTGCTTGTTTAAACAGAAAATAAACATCAATACCACACACCCTGTGTTTCTTTAAACAGAAAATAAATAGCAATACTGCATGTATTAAATCCAGATAAGGTTGAACTATGGGTCACCAACCAGCATAGAACATTCTACAAACTTCAAATACACTAGGCATGATAATAAAGATATCACATCTACAAATGAATACACCAGACCTAATAAAATCTCTGCTTACTAATGAAATCAACAAATCTGATAATAATGAAATTACATTTGAAGAATCCAGAAAGAGACAAAGATTCCCCCAAGTATAACAGTGATTACATTCTCCAGGGCTAGTTTTAGCCATTGGGAGAAAATATTAAAACTCAATGTCCATTTAACAGAAAGACCTTTCCAGATTTCATCTTATTTTGATCAGAATACACATTTATCACTATAGATCAAGTGAATATAAAAATAGATGATATATTTTATAGCTGAAACAGGCCAATATGTGGTGAGACTCACTTGATTTGGTTGATCTCATTTTGGTAAAAGATCTGACTATAAATAGAGTCCATTTGGAGATAGTTGAACAGTAGCATATATCAGAGCAGAATGGCAGTTTGCACATTAATATATTACCAAAGCAGTGAGACAAGCTTACAATTTACTGGAAGCTCCTAAACATTTATCCTAACACAAGGCAAAACTTGAAGTGTCACCATATCTACATGCCAGACAATCTGTAATAGCATATTTGGAAGTGTTATATAAACATAGAAATAAACTTGAATTGGGTTTTTCCAGTAGTTTCATGGCAACTAGATCCTCTTAACCAATACTATCTGGTATCAGGTGAAACTATATCAGTTATATATTTTGTCAATATATGTGATATGTATTTTACATTTTATTTTCTACTATTAATTCCTATTTATCATTAATCTGTTTATGTAAAATATTATGAAACATCCTCTTAGCTTTCCATTAAAACATAGTTTTAAAAGTTGCATCATAACTTAAATTTCTTGGGTCACAATTTACACATTTTTCAATATTTATTGTCTACAGAATTATAAAGTATTGATCACATCAAATAAAATTATTAAAATAAAGGTAGCTATGATATCATCCCCAATTTTGGTAGGAATTGTCTTAATGTAATTTGTATGTACAATAAAATTAAAATTATAGCAATTTTAAGAATTAATTCTAAATTTTCATTTTCTTTATTATACTTAAGGATGTTTGTATATATTTTTAATTGTTAACTTTTCCTTTATTGTCAACTTTTGCTTGAAAACATTATGCAATAATTAAATATTATATAGCAAAAAAAAAAAAAAATTGCAGTGAATTTTTAAATTTAAGAGAATATAAATCAATATTTCTTTATCTAAATGGAATATTAACCTCACTTTTTTAATAGTAGTATGTTAGGTTAATATGATATTAATTCTTATTGTTTTTATAATTTAAACAAATGTGATGAATATCTGTGCTTACATATTATCTTGAAAAAAGCTATTAATGAATGCATACTTATTGAAGCTTAGCACTTTGAATGGTGAAGTATTTGTTCATATTCATAGCATCAATATATGCATAATTGTGTCCCTATCCCTATTGTAATGGGATGGAGGAAATATCATCTCTGATGCAGGATGGTGATATCTATTGAAAAATGTGGGGTAATGGCATATATCATCATCAACCCCAAATAAACATTTCAATTAAAATTATTTAATATACAATATAAAGAATAATATTTAAGTAAGGTAATGATATTAAAGAAATGTTTAATAATTCAAAGTATTTATTATTAAAGTAATATTTAATAATAAAAAAATGTAAGAAATTTTATATATAAATGAGAGCATAATATCATAAGATTCTGTGAGAGATCAGACAACTAGATGAGAAAAGATCAATTAGTTAACTCCTTTGAGCAACTACAAATAAAATTAACCATCACTCAGCATGCTAAATAAATAAAAATCATCAATCAACAACATCATTGATGGAAATATCATCCTCAAATTAAATCAATACAATAAATCAGAATAAAATCAATAGTCCTTCTTGTGGCTGGATTTAAACTGGGTCTCCTGTAGACCAAAAAACCATTGCAGACCAAGAAACCATTGAGCCCCTAACAGTTTGGGTAATTATTTAAACTATAGTTTGGATGCACTAACTTAAGTGCTAATCCATAAGAATACATAATCAGAAAAACAGCAATGCTGGGATATTAAAACATGCTGATCATCATAAATGCTCTGGCCACTTAATACTATTAGTGTACTGGCCAACTATAAACTTCATTTCTAAGACTAAACCAAAATAAAATGTAGTGTATGAGCTTTTATTCTCTTTTGCACTGACTAGGATGATGTTTGATCATCTCTGGATGCCCAAAAGCACTAATGTACATCCCAATTCATATATCAGACCATTATGCATGAATCCAGCTCATCCAAACACAAGCTCTATTAATGTATGTGATCAAGAAATGATGATTTAATACAATTTTAACAATTGAATTCAACTTTATTTATAAGAATATAAAAATGATATTACAGTCTAGAATAAGACTATGCATATCAATTAAGTTTTCTGATTTTGATTAACATACAATAATAATGAATTATGAAATTGTGATTTACATATATGTAATTAATACAAAATTCAAGTTATTACATGATGGTTTACATATATATGCTCACAGATGCATGATTCATAATATACAATTAATATATTTCAATTGATATTCAACAATGATAAAAAATGATTAAATTTTACATATATATATCCTATATGACGCACATTGGTATTTGCAATACAATTAACATATATATACACACATACATGTGTATGCATGTAATTTCTGAACATATTTGAGTTGCCATAAAATAAAACTTTCTAGTTGTCACTTTCAAATTGTCAAAATAATAAATTTCATTAATTTTTACCTAAATGTGTCTATCTGATATGCATTTGATAAATATATGTACACAGAGTGCAGTATATTTGATGATTATATTTCAATTGTCATATAATAATAAATGATTAAAATTTTAACTTACCACATTTTAATAATACAGACATCTATTGACAAATATGTATGTGCATATAAATGTATGTGCATGCTATCATTTATACTACATATTCAATTTGCCACAGTAATAAAAATTATTAAAATATATTATTGATATAAATGCATGCATATAATGTGTATAAATAAAATTATAGATGATACCAATTAATTATAAACACTTTCAAAAAAAGTTATCTTTTTCATAAACAAAATGAAATTAATTTTTAGGTTGACCACTGATAAAAGTTAAATCCTCCAGAAGGTATATATTATTATTTAATATTCTTTTTACAGATTACTCTAAAAAAATTATTTTTTTCATCAGGTGTCTATTTTTTTAAAAAAAAAAATGTTCAGCCTTTAAAACATGTTAACTGTTTAAAGTGGTGATGCAGCACTGTGGTGGCACATCATTGAAATTTTTGTGTTTATTTTAAAATGACAAAAAAATAGAAGCATGATGTCAACAGAAAATGGAGCATTTGTTTTGTTTTTCAATTCTCTTTTGAATGACTTACATTATGTTGAAATCCGAAAAAAAAAAGAATTTTTTATGAATATTTTTATTTGTAACTTCATTTATTTTTTTATATTTTTTGCTAAGTTTACTATTTTTTATCGAGAAGATAAAGGCAGAAATTTTTAAATGGCCAAAGAGCTTATGAAAATGTATTAAAAACATGGCGATAATTTCGCATTTCAAGGCCTTCAAACATAATCAGAATATCAGGTCATAAGTTTTAAAAAAAAATATTTTTAATTATTTGAATAGTATTTTTTAAATTATTTGATAAATGGTATGTTTGTGTTTGTATTGGTGTCTGTGTAATATATAAATTTAAACATTTGTATTCAAATACAACAGTAGTAGTTTATGTAATTTTGGGGCTCTGATCCAAGTTTAGACAATCTTATTTTCTAGACATAATGATTCTCAAAAGGTTTAATAATTTATTACAATGTTTATATTTATATTAAGTGCTTGCAATTACAGGTTTGTGATTATATAACAAATAATGTCTATATATATAAAATTAAGGTATTATAGAGCATTACAATGTAAATTTTAGAACTGATTATCAAATATACAGAAATTTTGCAGTTGACAAAGCAATTATAAAATTTACTGGGCATAGTATCCTGTGAAAATATAAACTCTTAAAACCAACAAAGAAATATTTAAAATGATGTATGTGTGGAGATAACCACAATAGTTATGTATATACCACATGAAATTGTATGCAGACAAAGAATCAAATTCTGATTTTTGCTTATACCTTAGTACTCATGCTGTTGTGCCAGTAGTTTTGCCACATTTTACATCACCTTATTTTCAATTCTATAGCTAGCAAATGATCTATATGCAAATAAATTATATCTCTGAGGGACAATAAATATAAAAAGATAGCATCACTGGTATACATAAAGAATATAAACATCACTGATGTGCACAAAAATATAAATGAAGGGATGGAACTCATTTTATCAGTAATACAGACAGTAACCTATAATTTCTAGTTTTAGACAGACAAGAAGCCAATTACTATGATGATAAATGCATATCCATATTCTGTAAATGATTTTTGTATCTTTTATTAGGATGAATCTTTTTCTTACAGATGCTTTTGATATTTGTCACCTTTGGGATACAAGATAAAAATGAAGAATTCATATGTGACTTATTTTGGAGATTCTGAAGCTATGGATTATCTCAGGTAAGAAGTATTATATATGGTTTGCAAGATAATTTTGTGAGGAATACAAAGAAATTATCAATGAAGATATAAGTTAAACTTAGATAATGATAAATTAGAAATTATGAACAAACAATAAAGTAATAATTATGTCAAATGTTGAAATTTTTTCCTTTATTTTTTAAATGGTTATCACTATTTATCTTAGAGTTATTGCTTTCCTTCGTTTTTTTTACTTTCTACCAATGTAAAGCTTTTTCCTCTAACATTATGAATACTGAAGTTATTGTAAAAATTGTAACTCAAGTCAGTTTTTTAAAAATTCAATATGGCATCAAGGTCAATGAACTAGTTAACAGACCATTATTAATTAATTATAGCAATTTCTAAATTAAATATAGAAGTTTTAAAGTACCTTTTTGTTTTCTCAATAAATGATTTTAAACAAAATCATCATATATTATATATCTCACTGTAGAATGACATTTCAAAAATCAATTATTTAAAAAAAAACATTTAAAATTTCATTCACATTATATATAATGCTATTCACCATTGCATATACATTTATCTGGACTTCTCTGCATATAACTCAAATAGCATACATATAATTACTTCATCATCTAATGGTTTTTCTTGATGGGTTTGCTGGTCTGGGCGAGATTGGTTTATAATCACATCAAGAAAAGCATAATTCAGATATTGTCAACATCAGGAAGACATAATCAGGTAAATGTTGGCATTGAATCAGTTCATTTCTGTCTGGACTTGCAGACTTGAGGTAAGCTGTCTTTACAACACATTTATGCAGGCTAGACTGATTAGAAATTGACCTGAACTTCAGGTATATCAACTCCTGCATATTGAACAGTAGTCTGTTGCCTCTGTCCTGCTTTCATCTACACATAATCCAAGGTGGTTATTTGAACTCTGCAGCTTTTCCAACCCCTTCTCAAAAACTAAAAACCAGACTAAAATAATCTTTCTTTTTCAAACCTTTTATAGTCAGCTAGTGGGATGATAAAAACACATTTAGATAAAAATGGCGTTCATGTTTTTTAATCCTTTCAAATCTTTGCCCTTTAATTAAAAGCAATTTTTGAAAACAACTTTAAAATTTTACCAAAGATGTGATTTACATGTTTTTATTTGGATAGAAATTTACCAATTAATTAAAAAGATTTCAAAATAGACATTTTTATAATTATCAGAAAACATGCTAATTTTTGAATTTCAAAATCATAGTAATAATAATGCAACATTAATATTTATACAGAATTTTTTTAATGTTTTAATTTATAAGAAAATTCTGTTTTACATTCAGAATTGTTTAACCTTTAAAAGTCATTATTATTCCAAGTGAAATGTAGAAAATATCTACAAAAATGTATGTCTATGATTTATTTCTACTTTTTCTTTCAGCTTTATATATATTTGTGCACACACACTATATTATTGTGTGCCATATAACAGACCTATTATACTATATAGATCATAAGCATATTTAAATATATGTAAATTGTACTGCCCATTTCTTTCATAAGAAAAAGTGGGATTCCTTCCTATTTATGGAATTGGGGTTATTGGTTATATGCACCACCTCTTATTTTCCACTTGGAGTCATTTCACTTGATTCATATGATGTTGGTGGCCATGACTAGAATGCATGGCATGTGTTTTGGTGTTTGAGGAAGATAGACTTATGTTCAGGATTTTATATAAAGGTGTCTGTGGTGAGAAATCCTTGTCAAGAGGCATGCACATAATTCACCATGATATGTAGTGTTGAATCATGCTTGAAACAGATTTTTATCAGTAAAAATGATTTTATAATTTTTTATTCATTATGTAACTTCAATCGACACTTCCTTTTTCTTGAAATACAGTAAATTTATTTCCATTTTTGTACTAATTTTTGCACTAACAAAGAATTTATAAGAATGTACTGCACTGTTTTTTATAACTCAAGCAAGACATTGAAAACAGCTTATTGTTTAACCATACAAAAGATAATTTTAATCACTGAATTATTAAATATATTTAATGTGTTTATCTTCTTAGCTTAAACCAATTACAAATGGCATTATCTCAATGAAAAAAAATAAGACAATTTTTTGTCATTTTTAAATTACATTACAATATTTCTACTGATTATATCAATGGCAATCGCAGAATATCCAATTTTAAAATATATAAGTTGTTTACAGTATTTTTTGTGGTCGCATAAGCTAGCAAAAATTTTAGCCTTTCTGTCATTTGATTGTTAAGTAAAGAAAAAGCAGTATTATTTTTATTCAGTTTATATATTTTTTATATTTTTTGCTTTCATTCCCAATCTCTTTTTCTTCCATTCTATTAATGGTTTTTGTTTTACCATATGTCTTTTATTGGTGCACTAATTGTGACAATAGGATTTTGGGGAGTGTAACCATATTTCCATTCTTTATTTACATATAATTTCCCCCCAGGAGTTACAATGGCCTTATTCATTTATGCTTGCTGTTAATCTTAACAATGCTGGTAATTAAAAATGAGGTGTAAGCTGACATAATTATGAAAGCAAATAGTATTAAACACAATTTATATTTAACTTCATGCAAAACAATCAATAAGTTCTTAAAGATTGTTTGTAAGTAGTATCAAATTAATGATAATAAATAAGGCCGAAATTTAAATAAAACTCACTTTAAATAATCTTGGAAAAACACAATTAATTATATACCATATACTTATACACCATCTAAAAATATGTTTGACTAAAAGCTCACTTTTGTTTATTTACATTAAGTCAATACAAATTAGCTTAAATTGCTGTTAGATTTACAATCAAGCTTGAAGATAAAACTATTAGTCATAAGTAAATTTAAAATACAGACATAAAATATATTGTGACAAAAATATAAGTCCTTTACATTATATTAAAGAAATTGATAGAAGATATATAAAACAAATTACATTAAACATAATAAAATTAATTGGAAGAGCATATATAAAACATAAATTAATTTGACTAATAATTGGCTAATAATAAATGAATAGAAGGTTATTTAATATACATTTGGTCTTCTTGCTTGCAAGGCAGCTGCACTGACCTCTCGGCCAACGCTTGACATTTACACGTCTTAAAAATATTGTGTGGTTTTAATAGGTTACAGTTAATTTCATTAAAAAGATAGATGTTGCAACATTATAAATATAGATCATAATTGTAAATTAGTTAAAGCACATTAAAAAGTGCAAAAATTAATATTTGCCTAAAAAGATTTTTTGTGTACGAGTATTATATATATTATTGCTATTATATAAAGATATTTTATATTATATAGATTTATTTAAATTTCAACTAAAACAAGAAAACAGTTATGTTGTTAGTTAACAATTATTTCTTGAATATGTCAAGGAAAAAGGTATAGCAATTTGGGAAAGCTGTATTTTTTATATTATTAATTTGTTATTAAATTTTCTTTTTTAAAACAAAAATTTTGACAGCTTCTTTGCATAACTCTATACTATTTAATATTTTTACTACTGGAATTAAATAAGCAAAGAAATATCCAGTAAAAAAATAATTACGAATAACAAATATTTTTTAAAAGCAGTGTGTTAACAAATCTTACATTAACACTGGTATCAATAATAAAGCAGCTTTAGAACACAATAATAGTTGTTCAAATCACATTTTAATCAATTCTCCCCACAGGAATTATGATAATCAGGAATGTATAATTATGACATTTTTATATGCTTTTCTGATAATTTATTGAAAGCCACAGTTTGATTATCATACAAAAAATGTGAGAAAGAATATGTGAATGACCCCATGTTACCAGTAACCTTGTACAAATACAAATTAAAACTGGATGTACAAATGGGCAGAATAGTTCAATAGTTGCCCAAGTTAGGTGTGAATAAACATTCCAACCTGTGATGAGCAAATAAAATAAATTAGAATCATTCACTTAAAATAAAGATATTTTTTTTACTTATATAATTTTCTTCTTCTCTACTCCTATATAAGTAAATGAGGAGAAACAGTTAAAATTGTTGTTTTGGAGGGAAAAAAAATAATAATCAAGTTATGTAAATAAGTATTCACATAGGCAGGTGTAATAATGGTAATAACAAAAGAACAAAAAAAAAAGCACTAGGATAGAAAGAGATTGACAAATGTACTACTTATATGTATTAATAGTAAAATATTAAAAAGTAAATATTAGGTTATGATGTTGAGAACCAAAAAAAATAAAGTGAATTTATAAATGATAAAGACATCCACAAAGAAAATGAAGATATATAATCACTTAATATAAAAATGGACCACGTCAGTTGTACAATGAGTATTGATATGTTTAACATTCTCCAAGTAGAAATAATTCAAAAGAATGGACGAAATCAATAAAGAAAGAGTCAAAATAATATATCAAAGAAATAATTCAAATAATAAATGAAAAGAGCCAAAGCATATAAAGATGAGATGCTGAATAATAGTGAAATAATTAAAAAGTGGAAGATAGGAAAAATGATGGAATGTAGAAAAATTAGATGGAATTGACCTAAGAGTTAAAAGACAGCCAAGGGCAGTTGAAAGATGAGATTAACACTATAGCCAGAGAACAATTTAAGAGACCAGATGATGATTTGGTCAATCTTAACAATAAAATTGATAATGCCAATCAAGAAATAAAAAAGAATAGAAATGAAAATAATGAAAGGTTGGAGTGGGTGTAAAAGCAGTTTCAAAATAGTATGAAGATGATGTGCAATAGAAGCAATAAAGCATTAACAAAAGTGCAAGAGAAAGTTGATAAACTTGTACATTATGTGGAAATACTTCAACTAAAGGTCTTAAAAAATCATGGACTAAAACCTGTCATAAATAAAGGGCAACATAATAAATAATATATGATGGTAAAAATATATCTAAACAGTAATGAGTATTCACCCAGTATTGAGAAGTAGTTTTAAAAATAAGAATCTTTTTGAACCCATTGGTAAATCTCCCATAGAGCACCTTAATAGTTTAGAAAGGTACTTAAGTATCAATCCCATGACAGAGAAGACTAAACTTACAATAGCAGTTAGATACCTACAAGGAGCATTCTAAGCTTCATGGGGGTTATTATTTGAAAAGCAGGAAAGTTTCAATGAATATAAGCAAGCAATATTGAGATACTATTAGAATGAAGCTATCAAGAAGGCATCATGTAACAAATGTCTCAGAAAAGATGTTGGCCTAATTATACCACACACGTTTTTACAATGCAGGTGAGAAAATTTGTCCAAAAATCTGTTAATTTATATACTATGTGCTATTTGCACAGATAATAAAGCTAGGATAAAGCCATTTTTTTAAAAAAATTATTAAAATATAAAGCTGTTAAATTAAAGTGCTCAGCTCTTTAATTTAACAGCTTTATATTTTAATAAATTTAAAAAAAATTGCTTTATCCTAGTTTCATTATCTGTGCAAATAGCACATATGTATATATTAGTTTATAATGTTTAGTGAAGTAAGTAATGATTAATTTATATAGTAATGACATAACATCCTGAGTAATATGGACCTATTATTGATTGGCACTGATCATAAAAACATATGAGCAAGTGCCAATCTACTGAGTGCTTTTGACAGCAATCAGCCTGCTAATGATGATACCAGGTTCAAACTCTACAAGATCTTTTACAGGAAAAATAATCAACTAATGAATGTGATAAAAATGTAAAAAATATATCACCCCCATCATAGTATAGTAAAAAAAAAGGTCAACTCATAATCCTGAAAAAGCTTTAATTATCTTCCAGACAAGAAGAGTGGTTCCAATATTACCAGTGATAATGTCTGCAATAAAAATAATCAACATTTTACACCTACTTGTAAAAAACCCCAAAAAGATCGCCAGAAAAAAAACTTCTTTTGCTGTACCATTCTCGCCATTTAACATCCAAGTTTTTCTCTGGAGATCTATTTTTTAAAGGGTTTTATAAGTAGGTGGGAAATGTTACAGCAAAAGAGAGGGCCTGTCAAAATCACTATCACATGAGCAATTAACTATCTACAAAAATATAGCTTTAGTTTAGTTCATATGCATAGCCTATTCCATTAATGACCATGGAATTGTATCATGATAATTGTGCTAAACTTCAAAAGATATTGAGAAAGTGTTAAGGTATTACGGGAATGTAGAGTAGGAATGAGCATGATAACTTTGGTTACTTGGATTTCATGTGTGATTTGTATGTGTGGTTTCCTTTTCTGTCTACCCAGGGATTGGCAAGTTATCCTCATTACCAAAAAATCTATAAGTAAAAATATTTTTTTCAAAAAATGAATAGGTTACTCTTATATGTTGTGAGCAGCAATAGTAGAATATTCCTGGGATCTCCAAGTCTGCTAGTGGAAAAAGTCTAATTATTTCATGTCAGTTACCTGACAAATTAATGCTTTACCAAACCATATAGTCACTGGTTAGTATTTGCACATGAGAACATGATCAGAATATGTTGGTGGTTCACAATCTTGAAATTATTACGGAAACAGAGGGATAGAAATGTTAACATGATTCACATTAATTGGCTGATTGTTACTGAGATTGGATTTATCATCTGTATTTCTCCTTCTCATCAAAAATCAGTATAATAAAAACCAGCTTTAAGACCAAGAAAAAGACCTAAGCATGACAACAACAATAAAAAAGTTGCATCAGAAACAAAATTCATCAATAAATGATTATTAAATAATATGCCTATTCTATTTTGTTCCTCATTATAGAAGCAGGGTGGTATTGTACCAATTACAGGTAGAAATTATACTCATACATATAGAATGGAATAGATTGAAGCTATAGTAATGCATGAAATTAGCTAATCAAATTTGTAATTAACATTTTATCTTTATATCATTGCTAATTAATGTCATAAATCAATGTTTTATATAAGTATCATTTATTTGAAGAATAACAAAAAAATTGTTCAGTTGTTCTCAACAACTTGTTTTCATAACTATATAAATACTTTTATTACTATAATTAAATAAGCAATGCCATATTGAATGAAAATATTAATTTATGAATATCAAATCATTTGTTATTTTTTACTAAAACTGCATGGTAACATTAAGAATAATGGTTGTTCAAATCATGTTTTAATGAGTTCACTCTAACTCAACATTCCAGCAGTTAGGGATAATCAGGTCATATAATTATAATCTTACATATATATATATATTAATGGAAGCAAATATCAACTTAAATCTCATTTATCCTGAACTTTAATGTTAGCAGCTTGTTTATTTTATTTATATTTCTTCATTTTTCTTTTATTATAGTTTCTCTCTTCATAAAGAATCTTAACATTTTCAATATCAAACTTAAATTTATATTTACATGTTTTTTCATAATCCAAGAAAACTGAAGAAATCATTTAATCTTTATTATTTTTACTTTTCACATACTCATATAACAATTCATGAACTTTTAATCTGTTTAAATACTGCACCTCAATTCACCTATATATGATACATTACAACCATGAAAAATTGATACACAACATTACTTTTCTGCTTGACATGTATGACATTTTTAGAATTATTTACTAACTTATTAATGTTATTTGCAAGACAAAATGAAACATTAAACACATTCTTATATATATATATGCTTAAACAAATCCACTTGAGCATTTGAAATATATAGGATAGATATCCATTTTTATTACCAATTTCAACTCCTTTAAATCATTATAACTCTTTTTAAACTGACATAAATTATTGTTAATCTGTTCAATCTTATAACCAACTCTAAGCAATTCCTTGGGAAATATGTCAATATTTTTTAATTATCACACTGTTAATGACATAATTTTGCATTATAAAATAAAAAATATATAAATCTTAACATATCTGGTACTTTTGATTTACTAATTTATACATGTTCTATTTTGCAATCATTTGATTATTAATTTATAACTTAACATATTATTATCTTTTGTAATAATTAAATCTAAATACTTAATGCTTTTGTCCTGTTTTTTTTTTCAATAGTTCATTTCAAGTCATTAAAATTATTTAAATCCTCTAAAAGTGAATTTATAGTATTGGTATTTCCACAAACAAAATTATCATCCACATAATTTTCTGTAAATTTTAATATTTTTCAAAGTAAACCTATCTAAAATACTACTCTCATATGTAAACAAAACAAAATTGCAAACTTGTGCAATACCAAGTAGAGAGGTCAACCTTTATACATTTTATAATATCCACCTTCAAACGATCTAACAATGTTAACAACAATTTTTTTTTTTAAAATCCATATTAAAATTTTTCACATATGTACAATCACCTTTAGTTTTTAATGCATGTTCAATTATTTTTATGGAATATAATCTATAAATAGAACCATATATTTCTGACATCTCTAATATAGCGATAACATCATTCTCATCAATCACTATATTTTTAATCCTATCTACAAAGTCAAAAGATAAAAATAGTATGTCCCCAAATCCTAAAAATCCTTGTAACAGCTTACCAATAAATTTGAAAGTCTGATAAATAAATGACCCACCAAAATTAATCATAATTCACAATTTGCAAAACTACAATGCAGGAAGGATATAATTTATATATATTGTCACCTTCTGAAAAGTTATTTATTCAATTACTGACAATAATATTCAAAAAAGAGACCCATCTTAGCTTCAAATAATTAATTAATATCCAATAAAATACTACCAATCTTATTATTTTAATGATATAAAATCTTATTTAACTATATAATATAATGAAAATTCTATGGTATTTAAACAGTCATGAGACTTAGAGTTAGTTATAAAAAAATTAGCTTGAGCATTGGATTCATTAAAATTATTTCTTCAATGACATTGAATATTACAAAATATATCACAATATGATATATTATTGTTGGTAGTGTTTGGTGATGCATACTGTGGCCGCCAGGTGACACTGCAGAACCACAAAGAAGCCTGCAAGAGATACATTTTTATGCAAAAAAGGCTGAAATCATCGATGGACAAAAAAAAAAAAAGGCTGAAATCATCGATGTTAAAAAAAATAAAAATAAAAAATTGCTGAAATCATCGATGGACAAAAAAAAAAAGAGGCTGATATCATCGATGGAAAAAAAATTGCTGAAATCATCGATGGACAAAAAAAGCAAAAAAAAACAAAATGCTGTAATCATCGATGGAAAAAAAATTGCAACACCTTAAATACAGACTAATACATAGTAAGTACTTAAATACAGATCTATACCTCCCTTCTCCCATATGAAGCATTAAAACGAAAAATGGCGGTAATAGAGTACTTTTTTTTTAAAAGAATTCCTCTGACTTTCAACACTATGCAAGAAGAGTATAATAATTAACAGATTAATACTAATTAAGTAATTAAATATAAATAGTGAAAATAGCTATAAAATACAAAAACAGAAACTGGTGTGTGACTAAGATATACCATCCTGCTCGGAGCACTAAAACGAAAAATGATTTTGACTGAGTACTTTTCAAAAATATACTAATTTCATCAATATTTAAAAAATAAAAGACTATATGCAAACATAAACAATGAGGATTGTCAATTCCTCAACAAGCTTTGTGTTAAACACTTAGCCAGAGAAAGCATTTAAAATATCTGTCAGGAACCCCTCCTCAAACCCCTAACTATGGTTTCGTGCTTTGGCACTCCTCAGAGAGGTGTCAGGGTAGGTTCAGACACTAGATCTAAAAATACCAACCCAAAGCCAGCATTTAACTAAAAGTTATCTATTGAGTGGAAAATCTGAAATTTTCATACACCTACATGTCTTCAAACCCAGCTATCCAACTCAAATACCTATATGGGGCTGATAAATCATCAGCCATAACATATATTAGTAGTCTTAGCAATATAAAATTGCACAAGACTTAAGGTAGAGACTATATCTATGACTCTAATTTTGATTACTTATAGTCTCTGCCTTAAGTTTTATGCAATTTTATATTGCTAAGACTACTAATATATGGTATGGCTGAAGATCTATAAGCCCCATACAGCTATTTGAGTTGGATAGCTGGGTTTGAAGACATGTAGGTGTCTGAAAATTTCAGATTTTCCACTCAATAGATAACGTTTAGTTAAATGCTGGCTTTGGGGTTGGTATTTTTAGATCTAGTGTCTGAACCTACCCTGATGCCTCTCTGAGGAGTGCCAAAGCACGAAATCATGGTTAGGGGTTTGGGAAGGGGTTCCTGATAGAGATATTTTAAATGCTTTCTCTGGCTAAGCGTTTAACACAAGGCTTGTTGAGGAATTGGCAATCCTCATTGTTTATAACTTACAAAGCTTAAGAGAATAGGGATCATGTGATCTATGACTCTTATTTTGACTACATGCAAACATGCCTGCATTATCTAACAACAGATATTATTATCATTTTATTAAGTTGCTTTTAATTAATATACACTAACTTGGAACGGTTTAAACTAAGAAAAATATACTACTATGAACCATAGTAGGTGAAATGTTATGATAGGTAAAGTATACCATTTCAATATTAAAAGTTGCAAAAGAAATGTGATGTAGTAGACCTCTCATATTAAAAAATATAACCGCTTGGCTAAATAAAATGTGACATAAAACATAACCCCCCCCCAACTAATTTCTAAATTGGATTCATAATATCTAAAAAAATCCAAGTACAACACACACACACAAAAAAAAAAAAAAACCCACAAATACTTACAAAAAAAGTACTTACAAAAGATAGACAGGCATAAAAACATTCAAACTTTGAGACTTTGCATGAAAATTATTTGGAGAATCTTGTTGAAACATTGCACATGATTATAAAAATACAACATGGATAGTTTCTATATACACAAAAAAAACATTTACACTTTGAGACATCAAAAACAGTTGTAATGGTGGAATGTTTTTTTAAAAGTGCACACACAGATCAAAAACATCGCTCAAAATAAACTTCTGCAGAACTCTATTTCAATTCTTAAATCAGGCTGAACTTAAAAGCTAGCTATCCTATTCTGTAAATGTGCACAACAAAAAATCTTTTTTGTTATTTAAGTTTCTTAAGCTATGAAATAAATCTTATCTTGTAAGTCTTGCTCGATCTTATATAATTTTAAATTTGTCTAACCTAAATGAAACTCACTTGAAATTATTATACCTATTTTGTTTTAACTTTGTTTATATGTAGGCAAAAAAAACATTCAAACTTTGAGACATCAAAAACAGTTGTAATGGTGGAATATTTTTTAAAAGTGCACACACAGATGAAAAACATCACTCAAAATACATCAACTTTAAAAAAGTACACACACATAAAAAGCAATTGTAACAATGTTAAATAACTAAATTTTATATTAAACTCCATTCCAAATCAATCATAGCATAATTCATATATTTTCAAACAAAGATAAAACAAAATAGGTATAATCATTTCAAGAGAGTTTCATTTAGTTTAGACGAATTTAAAGTTATATAAGATCAAGCAAGACTTACAAGATTAGATTTATTTCATAGCTTAAGAAATTTAAATAACAAGAAAGATTTTTTGTTGTGCACACTTACAGAATAGGAAAGCTTGCTTTAAAGTTTAGCCTGATTTTAGAATTGAAATAGAGTTCTGCAGAAGTTTATTACCGGTCTTCTTTCTGCTTCTAGCTGACATGGTGGGCACGGTCAAGATTGCTTTCTCTATCAGTGAGTAGGTGTTGTGGGTCTTCTTATATTCCCATCTTGACTTAACAGTACCAATAGTTTTCTTCTACCCCACAATGAACATCATAAAATCACATAACTTTTAATAAAAAATAAATAAAAGTAAAAAAAAACAACTAAAGTTTTGCCAAAGCCGAAATTTTAGTTTATACACTACTCATTCTTAAACTTGTTTACAATTTATTTTTATCTCAATTATTTGATTTACACTATTATTTTTTTTTTAGCAACGACAGTGTATCCTGCTGAGTTATCGATTTTTGAAGGCAGTACCCAGATTTTTTTAACTGAGGTTGATTTTAAAATAGATTCACAACCTGTTATTTTTTCCTCTTACCCCTATCTTTTTTTAAAGCACTAATTAGGTCAAGATTCAGAAAAAGGATTTTAGAAAACAAACTTTAGAACTCGTAATTAATTTAACACATGTGCAACTCATTTGATTTTAATTGACTTTATATATAAAAATAAGATTAATTTACACATCAGCCTATAATAATTTAATTCTAAATTAAACTCAAAGAATTGTAATGCTCTTGAATCTATTACATTACTAGGCCTTTCACATATAAATGTATGTTCCCATTACACATACAACAAGGTTTACCTTAGATTTAATTTTACAAATTATAATTTGTATGTGTGTAGATGCTCATTTCACATATGTATACATGATTATGTAGATAATGAATATGCACACACATGCCTATATTTAATATGACAATATCAGAATAGGTTTAAAGTTAATACATGTATATTCAAACATAGATAAATACAGAAATACATACTACTATGCAATATAGTAAGTAAAAGAAGAGAGTCACTATATCTGACTGTTTCAATATGTATATTGAACATACACATATAATTATTATGGTAAATATGCTATACTATATAGACACATATATATGCAAATATACCTTACTATAGATTTATGATGAACTTAAGTGAATATATGTGCACTTGGGAGGGTTTGAACTTTGAAAAGATACTACTATGGGACATAGTAGGTGAAACAGGATGATGACTAAATACTGTTTCAGTATGCAATAATGGTAATAATATATGAAAACAAAACACAAAGCTCATGTAATATGAATGTATATTGAGCACACATACATATTTGGATGATTACTGTATACCAGCATTTGTCACATTAAATTTTTAATGGGTTGCAAATATGCACCAAGAAATAAAAACATAAATATCTGATAGCAAAAATCTTTGTACATTTTAAGAAAATGTTAGTATTAATAAAAAAAATTAGTAAGTAATACGGTTACTTAAGCTTTGCATAGTTTCTCAAATTCAATTGTGTATTTGAACTTAAATAATCATAACGTTAAATGTCGCAATTATTTTCAAAACAATTATTCAAAAAATTGCAACCAAAAATGCAACTAAAATTAATGCAGCAAAAGCGTTAACCAGTGCCACACCATTTTTCTAAATCATTGTGCTGAAAAAAATGGTTACAAAAAATAGGGCATTAAAAAAATGTGGCACGCTATACTATAAATTTCTAAGAAAGAAATATGACGTAATAGACTTTTCACATGCAAAATATAATTGCTTGGACTGACAAATTTAGTCAAAATTTAACTGAACTAGTCTTTTAAAATACCTGCTTAGTTTTATTATGACATATTAATTATTTTCAGAGTGCTAAAAATACAATTTGTTGGGATTATTTGTATTTTTTGATGGTGTTAATATAAACTTTTTTTATACAGATGAATACAATAGTAAACATGCACAAATCTTTCAGGCAACATTTCAAAAAATCGTGCTGAAATTAAATTAGGTATAGTGTTTTTATCTTTGCTTAGCCAAAATGATGAAAATGTGGATCTCCCAAAAACAGAGAGGCAGTAGAGTTTTTACAAAGCAAAAATATTCTGCCCTCTCAAAAAGTGTGTGTCAATGGCCATCAAATGAGGCTTTACATGAGCCAAAGCCATCCTGTATTTTTATAATCTGCAATGTTTCAACAAGCTTCTCCAAATAACTTTCATGCAAAGTCTCAAAGTTTGAATGTTCTTTATGCTTACTTTCAAATTGCCATGATGTCTATCTTTTGTAACTACTTTTTTTTTGTAAGTATTTGTGAGTTTTTGTGTGTGTGTGTTTTAATTGGATTTTTTTGTATGTTAAAAATCCAATTTAAAAATTAGTCGGGGGGGGGGTGTTTTATGTCACATTTTATTTAGCCAAGTGATTATATTTTTTAATATGAGAGGTCTACTACATCACATTTCATTTTGCAACTTTTAATATATTTTTCTTAGTTTAAACCCCTCCAAGTTAATGTATATTAATTAAAAGCAACTTAATAAAATGATAATAATATCTGTTGTTAGATAATGCCCAGGCATGTTTGCAAATAGTCTTTTATTTTTTAAATATTGATGAAATTTAGTATATTTTTGAAAAGTATTCAGTCATCACCATTTTTCATTTTAGTGCTTCAAGCAGAAGGGGGGAGGGTATATCTGTTAGTCACACACCAATTTCTGTTTTTGTATTTTATATCTACTTTTATTATCTATATTTAATTACTTAATTAGTATTAATCTGTTAATTATTATACTCATCAGTCATTATAGTGTTGAAAGACAGAGAAACTTTTTTTAAAAAAATGTACTGTATTTCCGCCATTTTTTATTTTAATGCTCCATGTGGGGAAGGGGGGTAGATCTATATTTAAGCATTTACTATGTATTAGTCTGTATTTAAGGTTTTGCTTTTTTTTGTCCACCGATGATTTCAGAAATTTTTTATTTTTATTTTTTTTTATTTTTTTTTGCAGGTTTCTTAGTGGTTCTGCAGCACCACCTGGTGGACACAGTATATATCACCTAACACTACCTTATTTTTTATTTCAAAAACCTTCCAATAAATCAATGACTAACTTTACTAATAACTATTTATCTACTATTATCTTGGAATACTGTTTAACTTACTTAATAATCATTAATAACTTCTAAATAATTTAATCTTATTTTTTTAATAACATTAAAATCAAATTTACATTTTAATGCAAAATACTTTCATAAATTTTCAGCATTTACTAATTATTTATAATTGGAATAATTCTAACCCAGGTAGTGAAATAATAAGAGGGATTTTATCAAAATTCCACTACATATATTATAAGAAAAACAACCTTAATATTTTAAATTATATAATGTTCATTAATTATTCATAAGACTAAATAAAAACTCATGAATTATAATTAATTTAATTATCTTTATTATTTAATTTTCTATAAAAATAATAACAATCATATTGAATAATTCTTTTATTGGGATTTCATCAAGTATTCTGTAATTTATTTCTGACACAATATTCATAACATCCAATCTGACCACATCTTAACAAACAAACATAAAGAAGTGAAAATAATAATTTTATTAATATATTCCCTTTAAAATTTCAAATTTATTACAATTTAAATTATTTTTTTGACTTATAAATTATATAATTTTAATGACACCAAAATATAAATTTTCTTTTCATATGTGGATCTATTAGACTATTCTTGCTATTTCAAACAATAACTAAAATGTACATTTATAATCTTGCTTTCCATTTATTCAATTCTTTAAATATAATTACATTATTAAATCCTTAACATTTATTTAGCTTATTAATCTTGAAATGAAATATGTATCAGTTCTTTTTATATAACTTTTTTATTATTATTATCAATAACTATGTCATAATAATATACTTTTGATATACATAATCATACACTATTAAGATGAAATAAAATTTATAGACTCTAATCAGAAGTAGGATATTATAAAATAATATTTATTTAATCAAGATTGTGTGTTATTGTTTCAAAATTGATGATATGGTAATAAGACTCAAGAGGAAAAAGAATGATATTAGTCCATAATGGTTGTTTTACAATAGCATGTTGAAACCACCGGAGGGCGTTACTTCTGTGTTAGTGCACAGAAATATGCCATTTAGGTGGCCTACCACTGCTAGCGAGTGTTCTATTTCTAATGCATAAGCCTAGAAATCCTAGAAATAGTCCATTCGGTACAGGGTGGCTGCTCAGTATCTATTTCTAAGCTAATGCACAGAAACATGACATTGAATCTGCCGCAGAAGCTATCATGTCAGCTTACAGCTCAGATTTGTGCTAAGCATTTTCGATGTGCGATCACATTTCACTTTTGGCTACAGTATCGGGTGAGAGTGTCTGGAATTTCGATTGTCAAAACTATTTTAATATTCATTAAGACCACCTCCCCCTCTAACTGCCATCTTTTAGGAATGTCTACTAACAATTATCAGCAGAGTCTCATGTTTCCCTAGCCCCCATTTCCTGCTCAAAAAATTCGGCAAGTGTAGGATTCCAGCACGATTCGGATCAAATCACGCTCTAAGTCCCGCTTCTGCGAGAACAACGGTGAGCTTCATCGAATGACTGAAATTGGAAAACTTGCTGCGAATGTCAAAGATTGTCTGACTGCTGCTGCTGGAAATGGGTTATCAAACAAAAGAAAGAGCTTTGAAGCTGCATAGGTGCTGTTCCTGAACATCCCTAAAAGTTGCTTTTAATTGCCGTAAATATATTTATGTGGGGTTTTTGGTAATTACGGTAAAAAGTTGGTCAACCTTCAAGTTGGAGCATTACGTTCACTTAGGAATTGTAACCACTCACCCCCACCACCTTTCCCAAAGTTGGACCTTTCGGTTGTAAATGTTTGGTACCATTAAATGGAAATCGATTTGGTATTTGTAATTTATTATAAAACAACAAAAATATAAAAAAGAAAAGAAGCTGATTTTGTCGTAGAATACCCGACCGCCGCCATTAACAAAAAATGTAGGTAATGAGAAAGAATAAAAAGTAACTACTTTTTAAAATTCATTTTGATCGATGTACCCTTTTTTTTTGTTTGTTTGTTTGTTTGTTTTCATTCCAAAAATTGTTATTTGATAGATAGTAGTTTTGGTTAAATGTGATCAACAAAATCAAAAACATACATATAAAAAAAAAGAAAGAAAGAATTCCTGCCCTCCCCCAATATAAGTAATGAAAAGAATAACAACAACAAAAAAAAATTAAGTACTTTTTTAAATTCAATTTTTTGATTTCTGCATTTTTTTTTGTTATTGTTATTGTTGCATATTCCAAAATTTATTTGATATTACTTTACTTTGAAATGTGATAATAAACAAACCCGGAGGCGGCCCTGTAAACATTATATTTATCTTTGTTTACAAACAAAGCCCGCCTTCCGACAGTTTCAACACACTATTGTAAAACAACCAAAATTGATGATATGGTAATAAGACTCAAGAGGAAAAAGAATGATATTAGACTATAACTTTAGTTTTAAAAAAATAATTTATTTATACCATTTTATCAATTTTTACTTCAATTATTAATTTCATCCAATATAAGTAATTATAAATTTTAAAATAAAAATAATATTTAAAAAAATAAAACTAATAATTCTTATTTTACAAATATATTCATTAAATATCATGTTAAAAAATAATAAATTTTAAGTCACTACTATTTTCTTAAATACAGTTCCTTAATATAATATCAAACTCACTTATTATACCTTACATCAATATTTAAGATATCATTGTTTTCATTCTTATTATATATTCATCTTTCTAAAATATAGTCTTATATATAATGTACATTAATAATCCACTCAAAAATATTTATTGTTTAAATGAAATATGTCAACTATAAAGTATAAACAAAAAAATTTAGTTTTACTCCACATATTTACAAATATCATCAAAACATTTTATACTCATGTGATCTTTTTTAGTCACATTTCATGGTAATATTTAGAATACATACCATATATACTATTGACCATTTGCTTTGTATATGAATATTATAACCTTATATGATTCTCTTTTCTTCCAGTTGTGAAGGCACAGAATGCCAATCTTTTATAAGAATAATAAAATAGAAATGATATATACTCCCTGATACATAGGTTAATAAAATATTTAAGTGACTGGTATCTAATGAAATAAAACGAATCAATTAAATAAGATATTTGTAAACTAAAGGCCTTCATTAACACTTTAATAGCCTGAAACGCAACATCGCGGTTGTCACTTTTAGATTGCTCTAACTCAGCCAATTTTTTAGTTACATTGATGAAAAATACCTACAAGTAAAAAATCAATACTATGAGGGTTTTAAGTTGAACAAAAGAAGGCCAATTTTGATTGGTTGGATAATATATTCCCAATCTATTCCTAATTCTTATTGGCTGATGATTCTGTTAAATATTTTTTCACCGTTAAAATGAAAATATATGTTTTGGAGTGTTTTTTTTATTATGTTTCATACATATTATAAATAATTTTCATAAAATCTAATATTTCTAATAAAAATATAGTTATTTTACAAAAGTAGTAAGGTTTTATTAAAAAATTGTATACTTTACACGATTGTAAATTGAAAAAGAAACCAGCCGTAGCAGCAATTTTTGACATCTTGTCAAGAGGTTAGATTGCTCCAAGCTGTTTATTTGATTTTCAAACAAAGATTAATGATTTAGAATATTTTTCTGGCATTATAATGTATTTTTGGTATATTTTTTTAATAATATGCTGAAAGTATAATTATATTGAAAAAGACATTAAGATTTTTCCTAAAAAATTTGTAACGTGAAATCTGGGAGGGATCTAAATGATATTTACAATACTTCTAATTCCCTCATAATGTTTTCTTTGATTTTTCCGCTTTTGAATATTTCTATAAAATACAAATAAAAATATATTTTTGAAATAACTTTCGTTTACTTTCCTAACATTACAAATAATTAATATACTTTTTGAAAATGAAACTAAAATTAATATACATTAAAAGATGAAAATATTTGTATCAAAAAGTTTGTCACTTGACCAATTAAAAGTTTCAGAGTTTTACTTCGCTGGACCAATAACAAAAGTGATCCATGAAAGTGTTAATATTGACATGCAATATCCATATTTTTCATCCAGGATTATTACTTTGTAGCACTTACAGGAATATTATTGGTTACTTATCTAACTATATGTTCACTGAATAACTTACTAAACCAATGGGCTCTTATCAGAGTTAACCAATTACACACTATTAATTAAATCAAGATTCAACAAAACTTTCCCTGACATCACAACTAATACATGTTTCCAGTAAAAAATACTATTAATATAAAATACCATTTAGTATTAAGTAAATGAGGAATCAATGTGTTTTTAATCCCAAATATGGACTTCTCTTCTATGAAAACAATGAATAATACAAAACAAATATCAATAACATAATAAATGTTATATTACAAAATATTTTATATTAGATTATGAGATATTATGCTTTCATTAGGAATAACATTTTTTCAATGTATTATTGAATACTATAATTTATATTATTTTTTATATCTATGAGCAATGTTTCTTTAATTACAAAATAAAATAATAAATACAGATCTGTCTAAAATATATCCTAATCTATTACTTTTAATATCTCAACAGTCATATATAAACATAAAGTTCAAATAAAATATCTAAAAAAATAAACTAATTTTACTTTACTTCTATATTTTACCTTAAAAAAAATTTTTTTTATGAATTCAAATATCTTCCCACTTTTTATCATACCATTATAATGAATATTATCATTAATATAAGCCAAACAAGTTTCATTTTTTTTATATGTATATTAAGTTCTCTTCTTTCTTGAATTTTTACATAAACACATTAATATTATTGAAATATATCAATTTCTTTGACAAAAAAAAAAAAGGGAATTTCACTGAAACAAACTGTTCTTTAATTCCCATATTTTCCCCTACAATTACAATGAAAATAAACATAAAACTTCCCATAATAAAAAAAACATAATATACTGATGTTTTAATATTTTGCAGCACTATATAGAACCAAAGATAATAATCATGGAATTCCATAAGGTTAATTTTTCATCTGTGCATATTCTTTAAGACTACTGATTACAAATTCTTATTGTAAATTATTATTTTAAAGATTTTTTTCTTTTACATTTTGCATTTGTAAGTTATACTAATCCTTATAAGAACATATTTATTTACATCAACATTTAAATTTTAGTAGTGGATTATATTTTATAAATCTAGTCATTTATGATCCCATATGTTTATAAAATATATTTTAATACATATCAGCAATCTTCATCAATTAACTTGTTATATTTCTCCACTTATCCTTCATTCTATACTTTATTATAGGAAAAGTTCATCAACCATTTAAAATCTTTAAAAAAAATTATAAACGTTTTTCACTTACGATTTAAGCATATTAATTTATATGATACTGGAAATTTATCATATGTTTTTCTGACATCAATTCGATTATATTTAATAACGTTTTATTATTATTTATAATAACATCATTTTCTTGATTCTATAAAATATACTTAATTCTTTTTATTTAAATAGTTTTAATCATTATAACTAAGAGTATCTTTTTAATAAACTGGTTCATTAATTAACACTTCTTTAAGATTTAAACCAAGTTTTTTAATAAACAAATAATGGATTAATTTTAATTACTTTTTAAAATAAGTAAAACAAACATCAATACTTATGAATATCTTTCCAAAACTTTTAACCCATCTATATTCCAATATTTGATCTAAAAGAAGCACTTTCCTGAAGTCATGGTAGACTTTTGTTTTACGTAATATATTTATCCGGAAGTGAACAAATAGCAGAGGTCACAGCCTTTTTCACTGATGAAGTATTTGTTAATTTAATCCATTATTATTATATTATAGTTTACTTATATATATTAAGCAATACTTATCGTTTCAGAAATTTCAAAATCAAACTTTAAATAGATTTAAATTTTTCACGATAATTAATGATTACCTTCTCTTAATATTTTATCAAAAAAAAAAAAAATGTCGGCATTTTTTAATATTAAAGAGTGACATAAACATTAACAATCTCTTGATTCTGATTGGTCATTTATTTTAAAACTAACTTCAAAATGATAGAAAATCACATATCATATTTGATTTAATTTACAATATTACTAACGTTTCTTAAACACTTTATACTATCATGGAAAAATTTATAATATTAAATTTAAACCATATACATTTATTTTTAAATAATATTTTATTTATTAAAATGATTTATTCCCATTAATTTTTATTTTAGCAACTTCTTTTAAATATAACAATTTTGATTTTCCAAACAGACAAAATAAATTCAATAATTATTAAAAATAAAATTGTAATCACATTAAGACTTTTCACACACATAATTTAAAATAACACTACTGACTAACAAATATAATTGATTTCATACCATAATTATAAAATCATATTGCTAATGAATTTATTATTAATGTATACACTACATAATAGTAAATGTGTGATTAATCCCATACAACTCACCCTACATGAAATACTTTAATACTTGATAAATGTTTACTTTAAAATATATACATTTACTGTGTAAGTATATTAATTAACATTTTGATAGTTTTAAATAAACTACTTATCTTTTTAGAGAACCTATCAAATCAAAAGGTTAATATATATATGCTTTGTGAATGTTTTTGAAAGTTTATAGTTTGGTTATGTTACAAAAATATGTTAGAGAATATGTGAATGACCCCAAATAACTGGTAACCCAGTACAGATACTAATTAAAACCCAATGTAAAAATGGGCAGAGCAGCTCAATATATATAAAAATTTAAATAATATATTACATTAGGTTACCATTAAATTAATATTGATGTATTTGAAATAAAATAAACATCCTTCTCCTCATTTACAAAATACTATGGTTTTTAAAGATAAAATTTAGATAAAAATCAAACTAAACTTTTAAAAAAGTAAAACACACATATCTAAACTCTTACTACTATTTTATTAAAACCTACTTTTTATGTAACTAAATATGTTCATACATACACTTTTTCATTTATACATGTGCATATATTATGCATTTAAGTATAAAAATGAATATTCATAATAAGCTAAAATAAAAATGTATATAATATGTTAGCAATTATAGATATTAATATATCAAAATTAAATATGATTTCACATTATAAAAATCAGATTTCCAAATTGATATAAAATATAATTTATAATGTAATCCAAAATAAGTTGTGACTGAGGTAACAATTAAAATATAATATTTTTTTTATTATTTAAGCTAAACAATTTCTATATATTATACAGTTATCCAACCCATCTTATAAAACTGACACTCATATCACATACATGACATGTGGAAAGTGAAACATTTATCAAAATATTTCTATGAAATTTTCATGTTCATTGTATAAATAAATTATATGTTATAATATGCATTACAAAAAATATATCTTCAATAATAAGTTTTTCACTCCAATAATAAAATTTTATAAAATTAATTCTATAATTCATATGTGTTCTTATGTTTTTTATCTATCAAAACAAACATATAATTAATTTATTAATATAAATTAAAAATAAATATATATTTATTCACTTCATATTTCATGATGTTTACCATATTCAGGTTTTACTTTCATTCATACCTTTTACATGACTTTAACATACACACTATAACTTTTTTTTTTTATCTCTTAGAATATTTTTGGAATATCAAAACATTCCTCAAAACTTTATTCAACACTCTGTTTATACATCATTTGTTATATATTTTGCTCTTCTTGCCTTGCAAAAATTATAAACATCATTTATTCTTCATACGTCTTTAACAATACCAATCACAATGTAGGAACCAGTGATGATAGTAGTTATTAAAAGTGAGGGATTAAAAACTACAAGTACTATAAAAACAATGAAAAAATGGATGCATACCTTAAGGACACATATTGTTGTGTCTACCTTAAATTCTTATCATGGCTTCTCTCTCAGCATTTACTGTACCAGTCAAAATATGTTTATCCATCTAACATGAGCTGGAACTCAAAAAATGTACTTCAAACCCAGAAAAGCCTGAGATTTAGGTCAGGGACCAACCTGAATGCGAACCCACTCCATAAGCCCCAGAATGGCACATGAGAATTTATTTTAAATCCAGACCACTAGCAGAGTGTAGAAGACAATGAGACTCAATATTAACTAAATTATAATTTAACTAAAATATGCATACACATGGTTGTACGTGTGGAAGTGGAGAAACAGGAATTTGAATGACTCAAATAAGTTTAGTCAATAAAAATAGTCTAATATGATAACAAATTATTATATACATTATGAATTAATTGCATACATTAGTATGTTCATGAATGAGCAAGTTTGGTCTACCAAGCAGTAGACAATTACATATTGTTATACACACTATTATTTCTCACATACTCTTTTGTTAATTAAATGACATATACTACAAATGAACACACTTCTTTGGTGGATCCAATATTAAGATGCCAATCAATTATTAGAAAGAATTTTCATAAAATTGCTATTAATGCTTTTATATATGGTTCTGAAATGTAGTGACTAACAATTTTGGGGAGCATTCCGAGATTCATTATATATATAAGAAAACTATTTTCATGCTGCTGAGGTCAGAAAAATAAACAAAATACATTCGAAAGATTATATTTGAATCTATGACAAAATATTTATTGAAAAATTATTTTACTCAACATTTAGAAGACAGAACGCTTGATTTCCCCCAAGGCATATACTCTTAAATACAGAAATAATAAATTAAGATGGTGGGATTGTATAAGATTGAAATAAATTTAATTAATAAAACTAGTAGTAGTTGGCATTTATATATATATATATATATATATTTTGACAGAGCACAATTTTAATATTAGAGCATTAAAACTGGGTCATGAAGCAAAAGAAATAATAATACAAAGAAGTTTGCAATACTGACATTGACACAGAAATAACAGGAAAAGGTTGTGCTTCTGGATGAAAAATGAAGTCTAAGACCCCCTTCTTGAGTAGTGCTTAGAGAAAAGTGGATTAGGCATACTGTGGAAGTCACCTACATGCAGAGACCTTTTATATGAAGAAAGTGGATAAGCATATCATGTGCCAGGCATACTGGAATCACCACCAGAAGCCTTTTTATACAAAATTAGTCCTAAAAAGATCAACTATCCTACGGACAGGAAATGAGAAGAAATTTATGGGTTCGATCTTGTTGCAACCCTCAGATTAGAAGCACACATATATAATCATGAAGATAAGGCCAAATGTCAGTAATGCAGTACAGATAAATGTCACTAATGACATTGAATATGATTTACTGCTTTAAAATAAATAACCCTTGTTTGAATGCCATAATTTAGACAAATAATACGCTAAGCCGCTATAATATATATACATATAGAAGATTTTACTTAATAACTAAAATAGTAAAATATACATGAAAATTTACTCCCTTCCCCTTCTACTATTTAAAAATGATTCAATTCCACCTTCACATATTTTACAACTGAGCATATTTAACCGTATGATATTTTAAGAGTACAGGAAAAATAGAATAAAAACTAGCAGTTACATAGAAAACAAATAATGGGGCATACTTTCAGAATTGAATAATTAACATTTGAAGATTTCAGAGCATTAATTAGCCTAAATTCTGATTCACCCCAGGTAGAATCCAGAGTTAAACAAATAACAAATTTTTATACTAAAAACGAATCTAAAATGTTTATTCGTAAAAATAATCTGGTGAACTTATTAATTTATCATACATCATATTTTATTGGGATGTTAATAGCCTTATTTCATGGAAATTAATTAAAAAAAAGAAAAGATTTTAGAAATTAAGCTTGTCTGATTGCTTGAGATTGGCATATTAATAACTAAAATGGACATATAAAATCAAGTAATAAATACATATAAATAAATGACCACACCAAAGTTAAAGAACGTTAGAGCATATGAGAGAGAATAAGATTCATAAAAATTCTTTGAGAGAAATTTACATGTATGATTTAGTAAGACACAAAGTTAATAAATAATACATTAGGAGAAATCTTAATAGAGTTTGAGATTAGTTAAGTAAGCTAGATTTAGTTTCAATGGTGGTGCGGTTTGAAATAATTTACCTTGCACCATTTAAGAGTCCATTTTTCAAAGTACAGCATTTAATGGATCCATGTGAATTCTTCTTGGTGATAGCCAGCTTCTGATCAGCATTCCAAAGTTCTTTTTTAGGATTTTCTTTATTCCAGGGCAGGAGTATGGTACAGCAGTGGAAAAAAACCCACAAGGGCCAGAAAGGTGGTGGACTTACTACTATATTATTTTGTTTCATAGTGACTTGTAGTATGTTAACCATACAGATCTTTCAATAGTAGCTATCCTCTGTGGTGGTCAAAATTAGCACATTTTATACTCCTGCCCAGGTATTTGAAGAATGCTTTCTTATTTCTAGCTTAAACATAATCTTTAATACAACAGGAATTCTAAGTTTTCTTTGTCCTTTGTTTTTGAAAGCTGCAATCATTTAATACCATTCCAACATATATTCAAATCTATTTCCAGATTGGAAATAGATTTGACAAAAATGTTGATGCAAAAGTAAAATCTATTAATCCCCATTTTATTTTAAGTAAAAACTTAATTAAAAATTCCTTCTCAAGATTAAAACAATATTATATTTCCAACCCTTTAATTATTTTTGGACAATTAACAATTGCATCTTCCATCTTGGATTTTGACAAAATATACAGTTTAATAGGAAAAACAATTTAAAAAGAAAAAAGTTTTAAAAATGACATATAATTAAATATTTAAAAAAATCAATATTTTGTTAGTATTTTTGCTCCTATATATATATTTGAGCTGCACCTATGTACTTTAATAAAAAAGAATTAATAATATAACTTTTAGGTGTGCATCTCAAATATATACATAAAATATACATACACAACTAAAAGCGTGGGATGGGATATAGGGTTTAAACACAGGTTACTAGATGGAACCATGAAGCTCAATCTTAAGCTAAGATTGACTGCTTCATTACTGATTTACAGAAAGAAACACTACTGTCCACAAATCATAAAAATATACAGACATTTTAATAGTATTATAATTAATATTCAAAAGATTCCTAGCTCTATAGGATTTTCTAATACTACTTTCCTGAAACAATAACTGTCTATTCTAAACACTCTGTGCAATTCCTTACAACATCACAAAGAAATTCTAAAACATCTGTTTGTAAAAAATTTCCAAACCTCAGTACATAGCATTCATTAAAACAACAAGAAGATTAAATATAGCACAAATAAATAATTTCATATATTTAACTTATAATAATATACATTCATTTAATTCTTTATAAAACAATTCAGATATCAGTTATGTATATAGTATGTAAACAAGACAAAACTCTCCATACAGTAGTGCCATCCTGTGCCAACCAGAGTAATCGATGGATGACAGAAGGCTTGTGCATAAAATTTCTATCTAATGCCTACTCATCCAATATCCCCAGACTAGTTTCTGGCTTGTTGGTCTTCATCAGTGAGGAGTTTCTCAGATACAAGAATATCACCAGACTAGTTTTTGGCTTGTGGCCTTCGTCAGTAAGGAGCTTCTCAGATTCAAAGCTTCTCACTGACGAAGGCCACAAGCCAGAAACTAGTCTGGGGATATTGGATGAGTAGGCATTAGATAGGGATTTTATGCACAAGCTTTCTGGCATCCATTGATTACTCTAGCTAGCACAGGGTGGCACTACTATATGGAGAGTTTTGCCTTGTTTATAAACAATTATGTGCTAGTATAAGAGATGGTGATCATGTGATGCTTAATGATTTAGTATCTAAACAGATGCTGCTTACATTTATTTATACTTTCATATGGTATCTAAACAGATACACCATATAACCTTTATATTTATACTTCTAAAACAAATTATCCTAACATAAATAAACAGAATAAATATAATATTTAGTTTACCTGATTAGTCACTTGCATAAATAAATACCAAGATGGAAATTTAAATACAGTAATAAAATTTTATCCTAATCATATCGCTATGATTATTATGGCAATCCTATGTCACTGATATAATTCCTTTGAATTTATAAATTTATTATTATTAAAGAAAAATATATTATTATTTTTCCTTTTTTAACCAAATATTAAACATAAAATTCACATATTATATAAACGTTAAACTATATCTTAAATCTAATGATACATATAATTGCTAGATTAACTAGATATATTTCTTAACTAAGACAAAAATAATAAAAGTTTCCTTTAATTTTTCTTTCAGCTGAAATTCCTGAGAAGTCCTTGTTACTCTGCCAATGATGCTCATTTACTTAAAGAGATTTTTTTCCCTTTTCTTGCCCCACCTCACTCTCTCAGTTCTGTGTAACATAAATGCAAAATATTAAAGAAAAAATCTACTGCAAATATAGGTCTTCCAAGCAAGATAAAAAAAAGTAATTATATAATAAAAGTTCAGCCAATTTATCTGATTTGATGAAACAAATTTCACAACCGTTAACAATAAGCATTTATTAACAAATTTAATAATTATCACATTTTAAAAGTTTCTTCGTTATTTAAAATAAAATTTTTATTGTGAAAAAATCTAGTAATACAGTAGGATTGTGTTAATCAACATTGAAAAAAATAAGCATGAAAAGAAATTTACAGACATTGATAATGAGTTATAAACATTTGAGCTATAATATCGCTTTGTCCACTCTTGATTAGTCTGAATTGGGAATATCAAAAAGAGACCAAGTGTCTTCAAATAATTTCTTGGAGGAGAAAAGGTCATCTCTTGTTTTGATTTTATATATTGTTCTGAGAAAAAAGAGCTTTTCTTCTTGTTCTGATACCCCAAAGACCAATTTACAGTGAGCAACCCATCTTGTGTATACAATAAATATTGAAATTCTAATCCTTGAGTAAGTCCTGGAGTTCACACAGTCCTCAATGGAGGTGATTGTATGTAGACCGATTTTTGAGTGATCACCGATTTTTTTCCTTATCTTTGTTAGTCTGATGCAATCATTAATTAGATGATCTATATTTTCTTCATTATGTTTATACAATTGACAAGTAGGTTCAAGCTTAGTGAAACCTTTCTTATATACTAGAAACCACTTTGTGGGCAAAAAATCCACATTATACTTGATAGTAAAATCCAGATATTTGGGCTCAAGGCCCCAAATCCTAGAATATGATATCAACTTTTGATTTGTTATGTTTAATTTGCTATGAATAATTTGTAATTCTGGATTAATCAGGTGATATACTTCCCATACTTTGAGTTTTTGATCAAATGGTAATTTAATTGGATGTGTCAGCTTTCTCAGGGATTTAACCAGCATTGAAATCCAATCCTGCTTAGTTGGTGAGGATGATCTGTGGAAGGAAGAACTCTTGTGATTTCCTCATAATTGAAAAATAATGCCAAACTGTGAATAATGTTATGTCCACTCTGGACACAGAAAGCTGATATTGAATGAAGGGTCATGCCATTAAGCTTGAAAGGCCACTGCATCTTTTTTAAGCTTATGGCAATGACCTTCCCACCCAGAGAAGCTTTGAGCAGATATAATTTATTTTATTTTCAAATGATCTGATTAATTTTATGACAGGGAGGAAATAAGTTATTTTGGTGAAAATTTTCATATTCAACTAAGCTACCTTTACCTGAAGCGAGAGGTAGACTTTGGATAATGATTTGGTGATTCTCTTTGTGGATTTCAGAATTGAGTCTTGGATTTGCTTAGTCATGGCTGTTGGTGATCTGGAAATAGGGAACCCCAGACATTTCTGATGTTTGGCAGTAAATGTTTTTGGAATTTTTTGGCCACTGGGACTTTTCCAGATCGTGGACTTTAAGAATATTGATCTCTAAACTGTATTTCGATGTATAATTTTTTAAAATGGTTCTAAGTAGGTTCAAGTATTTGTACGATGATAATACCACCATTATATCATCATATAGGTGAAACACTTAACTTCCTTCCTGATGCAAGGAATGTAGATGCCAGGAAGCCTCCCCTCTATATCTATCAAAAGGGGGTTGATATAGGCTATAAAGCACAGAGTGTTCAGGGGGATACCTGAGATATGGAATGAGAGGGTTTGAAGGCAAATGTTAATCTACCATCCAATATGAAAATCAACCAGTTCCTTACTAGGTTGTCTACTACCTGAATGAGTGTTTTCAGGATGGTGTACTCGGCCAGAACCTTTAAAAGGATATCGGTTTGGATCATATCGAAGGCTGTAGAGATGTCCAGCTGTACAGCGATAGGTCTTGATTTTTTCTGAGTCCTTATAAGATCTACTAACATTTTAATTTGTCCTATAGGGTTGATAGTTGATGACACCATGTTGGCATATTGCATTTGAGATATTGAGGACAGAATTTTACCTTGAATATTATCTTTGATTACTGATTCTATGGTTTTAATTAATAAAGAAGTCATCAAAATAGGCCTCAGACTTGATCATAGATGACTTGTACATTTTTAGAAGAGATACAAAAGCAAAGAAGCATAAATCTAGAATGTCTTTGCATTCATCTGCCAGATGGTTTACTATATTGAATATAATTGGAATGGCAAATTGATTAAGATGCATGATGAGAAACCAGGGAATTCCATGAAGGCCAGGATGTATCCAATCAGAGAAAAATACCAACTTGATTTTTAGCATCTCCTCTGTAATCCTGTGATCTACCCAGTCTCCATGAACATTCCACACAACATTTACACCTGCATCACCTTTCTGCAAATTAGTTCTAAAGTGTTCCAAGATTTTGTCTAGCATAGCTGGCCCAATGAATGTTTTCCCATCTGTCATTATCACTGGTGGGATAGCTTGCTTTCTTTCTGCCCTGACCACCCATATAAGTTATCTCTTGGTCCAGCAGTTCAGTGACACCAGGTAGACCTTCAATCTCTTGATAGATATATATTCTGCCACTGATTTTTATTTGGTTTTATAAATATGTTTAGCTTGATAATTTCAGGTACATTACCAACATTAGACTAATGTTTTCAATAAGTTATCTATTGATTTCCTCTGCCTGAAGAGGCTGGTTGGACCTTTGATCCATTGTGAGTGGGAGCAATAAGTGATTGGAGGATTCTGATGAACAAGGCCCAATTCTTTCTGTACAGCTTCGACAGTTAGGTGTACATGGCTCCAGAAATATATTAGATGTATAGCTTTAACCAACGATATTCTGGAGCCATCAAACCAAGTCAGACTTCTAACGGAAACTGTTTGACTGCATGAATGAGCCAAACATCTAAACTGACAGGTACTTTTAATGATTCTAAATTTCATGGACATTCCACATTCACATTTTTTTGGCATTTGGAAGTACATTTTTGATTTGAAAAAAGGCCCTGCATCACATTCTGTTGTGGGTAAATCTCACAATTGAACCACATCTGCATTCTCCTGCACTGTTACTATTATTTTCTCATGGAGGTTCTCGAGTAAATGCATTAACTACTTACGACTATGTTCAAACATACTCTTGTACAATGTTTTGCACATTAAAATTTCACTACAGAAGTGTCTAAACAGTCCATTAATTATCAAATACTTCAATCATGTGATTTAAAAATATATAAAATTAAAATAAAAATAAAAATAACAACATTTCATTACTTGAATTTAACACACCCTCACACTACACCCTAAAAAAGTTTGAAGTGTGCGATTCGGAATAAATAATTTACTGCGATGTAACTGAGCAGTCTGTCATGTGTAGTACAGCAGAATTGTTGAATTACATGTAAATACAGCTGCCAAATGTCAGCCATGTAAACGGCATTATTATGTGTTTTAGCACATAAATCACGCCATTCAACGGCGCGTATGTCGACAAAACAACTACCTTATATTTCTTTTTTTTTTTATAATGTAATTAATATTTTGTACTGAAATATTTAATTTCATTTTAGACAGTGAATATAAAAAAATTGCAACACATTGCATGGATTTTTAGTCATGTGACTAATAACGCAAGTATTTTTATTGGGTGCTTGCAAGGTTTTTAAAAGAAAGTTTCAAAATTACTTTTAGAATTGTTTTAAAATTGAAAAATTTGAATATAATAAAAATAAAATATAAGAAATTATTTAATTAGTTGTCTTTAAAATAATAGTAAATAATTAATAAAGATAAATTTAAAAAATAGATACATTAAAATTAAATATTAGATAAGTTGATAAAGTATTATTTTAAAGATGTTATTTTAAAGTGTTTAATTTGATAGGTAAAAGTATAGAATTAATTTAGAATTGAATATTGTAATAATATTAGTGTTATAATAATGAGTCATAATTTTGTTTCTAAATTTTAAAGAACATGTCATTGACATTTATGTAAATTAGTTTTGTAACTTAAGGGCCAGGTAACCAATCAGTTGTAAGTTAGAACTAATATTAAAATGAATGCTCTCATTTCTTGTCACTTATCACTTCTTGTTACTTAGTCTACCACTTATTACTACTTTTATTTTATTTTATTTTTTTAATAGTACCCAGTATATTATTATAAGTCAGTTAATTTCAATTTTTAAATTCTATTATATATTTTTTAAAAATGTAAAGGATTAAAAAGATTTATCAAGTTCCCTAAACCACTAAATTTCCTGTTATTTTTTTTTATTTAAAACTTTAAGTCGAATTTATAATGAATTATGGAATATCTACCTGAAGTAATGTCCATGGGGAGATTAACAATGATTAAAAAACAATTGGCAGAGGAAAGTATCATTTTTCTCATATTAATTAAAACTTTTATAATCATTTTTATAAAGTACTTTGGAGTTTAAGGAGGATATTATTTGGAAATATCATTCGGAGAACTAACATGTTTGTTTATAATATTTTAAAGACTTTTAAATTTTATTATTTGGATAATATAATTACTTTGAAAAGACTGAAAACTAAATTCAATTTTCATTTAAAGTTACGGAAATAGTCAAGATGAAATCATAGTATAAAAAAATATGTCGTTCCTTATTATACTATTGACTATATTTTAAAAGTACAGCAATTTTAAAGAGACATTTATTTTCAAAAATTATTTAAATCTTTTTGAGAAAAAAATGACAAAATATAAAAGGAAAAGTTATCACAATATAAGTTATTGTCAAACATATGTGAATATTTGGATATAAAAAAAATATTTTCTTAAATATACCTTTTAAAAAAAAAATTAATGAATAATATAAATAATAACTTATTTTGGCCATGAATATGAGGGAAAACCTAGAAAGTACAAGGCCTATATTAATTTGATTTGATTGTTTTGGTTCTTACAGCTTCTTCAGTGGGTTAAATCGCTTTTATATGATATGACAAGATTAAATAACTAACTCATGGAGTATTTAAACATAAAGTTATTAAGGACTATATAGCTGCATTATTATGAAATAATATTTTGAATAGAATGAAAAATGTGTATTTTCTGCTAGCATACATATTGATTTTGAATGGTCAATAAGGAAATATATGAAGCCAAAGATTTCACGTGAATGGGAGAAACACTGGAACTTACCTATAGGAATATTTCAAGTGATATCACATAAATAGCTGTTATCCTGGGAAAGCTACAGACAATTGACTGTATTTATAGACTTTCCAGAACAGGATGAACAGCCAATTTTTCAAATTTTCTTGGATTAAAAAGTTGACATTTATTTATTTTTTATTGGTGAATTTATGCATTGAGGGAGAGAAACATAGCAACCATGCAAGAGGGCTTCTATTTGAAACATTGTATGGGAATGAAAAAAACTGTTTGTTGAACATTATGAAAAGCAGACAAGAGTTGGAATTACGTAAATTTAGTTTTAATATTATTTTACATATAGTAACTATAGTATTAAGATGTATTGTTAGGATAGAAAAATGTTACATTATAATTTTTTTTTTTAGTTATTTGAACAACATTAATATTCTTTAAAAAATCTTTTAATATTTTAAAGTTTTTTGCAAGCATTTTTTTAAGTATAATTGGTATATTGGATGACTGATATGTTTGATTAATATGTTTTTCTTATCGAAATTTGGACCAGAAGACATCTAAAATAGTGACTTACAAGTTATAGAGTCACTAGGTAATTTTTTTAATTGTTAATCATTATATGATATATTATTTTATTTGCTATTTTTTCTAGAATTGCTTGGAATATTTTGAAGTATTGCCTTTATCATATGTATGAGTGAACCTGAGAATGTGTGCATTAATTCCACATCAATTTTTTATTATTATTCTGAGATATAAGCTATGATTTTTTTAAAAAAGAGATATGCATACACATTTTCTTTTATATTACAAAGTTTAATATAATTTATTGACGCTCATAATTTTATATGATTCTTTATTGAATGAACCATATTTTTTGGAATATTTGAATATTTTCTTTAATATTTTTTAAAACAAAGTCATTTGTATTTTTATTGCTGAGTTTTAAGTGAATAAAATCTTTTTCTTATTGTAGTTCTGGATTGATAGTATCATATGTTAACTTTATTTGTTAGTACGAGTAATGTTAGTTATATTTTGCGATGTAGATTGTTAGATCTATTATGAAGTTTTAATCGGTAGTGACAGGGAAATACATAAGGAAACTTTGGATGCTTACATGTAGGATATATGAAGAAGATAGGAAAATAGCCTATATTTTATCTTAGTAGTTTATATTCGGGATTCAAACTCAGACTTTCACACAACCTACTACTCTCAATGCCATCTCATATTGCTTACCCACCTGATCACACACACATGTTGAAAAAATAAATAATCACCAATATCCGTATTTCATGCTAAAACAGCAATCATCAGTTGGTCTAGATTACTATCCTCACACATATATACAATCAGTGCTCAGCTTTATATTAAGATAGCCAATCTTCATACTTTAATGGACAGGCTTCAAACTATTCCAACTCACAACTTTTCAGCCTTTCATTTCATTGAAAATCTGATGATGGAATGTTCAAAGCCCTTGTTAGTGCCAAGGTTGTCATCCTACCCATGTTGACATATTAGTCATTCTGACCCCTCATGTACAGGAGAATAATCCATTTATATGTACATGTGTGAGGGATGGGCAGACCTTTTACACTCTATTTATATAAATTAATACATTGTACAGGCTTAAACCTGTATTTATATATTTAATATATTCAGGATTCGAATTCAGACTTTCACACGGCCCACTCACTACTCTCAGTGCCATTTCATATTGCTAACCCACCTGATCACACACATGTTGAAAAGATAAATAATCACCAATATACATATTTCACACTAAACCAGCAATCATCAGTTGGTCTAGATTACTATCCTCACTCATATATACAATCAGTGCTCAGCTTTATATTAAGATAGCCAATCTTCATACTTTAATGGACAGGCTTCAAACTATTCCAACTCACAACTTTTCAGCCTTTCATTTCATTGAAAATCTGATGAAAGAACGTTCAAAGCCCTTGTTAGTGCCAAGGTTGTGAGTTGAAATAGTTTTGAAGCCTGTCCATTAAAGTATGAAGATTGGCTATCTTAATATAAAGCTGAGCATTGATTGTATATATGTGTGAGGATAGTAATCTAGACCAACTGATGATTGCTGGTTGAGCATGAAATAGGTATATTGGTGATTATTTATCTTTTCAACATGTGTGTGATCAGGCACTGAGAGTAGTGGGTCATGTGAAAGTCTGAGTTCGAATCCTGAATATATTACATATATAAATACAGGTTTAAGCCTGTACAATGTCTTAATAGTTTATGTAAGTACAGTTAAAATAGCCCTGTGTCTGGTATGTATTTTTCCATGGACAATGGTGATACTTTATATTTTATAATGTCTGTAGGAGCTGAATAAATAGCCTGGACAGTATTTTGAAGGTATTGGACAGAAAAGTCATACCTATTCTTTCACACTCTTTCCATGTTGATTATTAATAATATGTTTTATACTATTGAGTCTTTACTCTTCATTCCTTCATATCCTATGCATTGTATTGCTATCTTAATTTCAACAGTTATTACATCGTGTAGCATAGTATTTTATGAAAAGAAAATAATGGATAATTTTTGATTGATGTATTGTTTTTTTTTCAAAAGGAAATAAGATAGGTTTTTCTTATTTGGATTAAGATGAAATACCTATGAAATTGAATGTAAATGCTGATAATAGAATTATAAAGAATCATAAATACTTTTTTATATTTTATTAAACAATTTTAATGATAAAAAAAATGACAGCTATTCATAATATTTTAAAATAATTTTGATATTTTTGATTTTACACAAAGCAATGCATATTTTTAAAAAATGAAACATCAAAATGGGTAACGCAAAGGGTAATGAATGCTTGTATTTTATGAATATTAGTTTATATATATATTGAAAAAAAAACATAAAACACATATAAGGATTGAGAATGTTGGCAAGCAATAGTATTTAGAATAACATCAACATTATTTTTGTTAAATTCAATTTTCATTTATTGAATGAACACTAAAACATATCTTCAAAAATGAACATTATTTTAAGAATTTGTATTTTGTGCAAAGTTATTAAAGTTATATTGCCTATTGCATTAATTAGCAAACAATTTAGTTAAACTATGAAGTGTAGGTCAAGATTACCTTTTATTTTATATTGTGTATAACAAATAATGCATAAGCCAGAGTGAAAGCTTATTTATTTACTTTTGTTTAATATTGGAAAATGTAACTCAATCTTACTTAGTTATATTTATATTTGTTAGATTTATTTAGTGAAACCTGTACATACTGTAAATAGTTTTGTCTAATGAAAAGTATAATAAATTTGTTAAATTGTTTTCATAAATCTGTGTTATTTTGATTGATTTATTTACCATCACAAATACATGATTAACAGAATCCAAGATAAATATAATACATTTTCCCAGTATAAATAAATAATTTATTTTTTTAAGAAATAATAATTAACCAGAATATGATATTTGAATAATTTTTATTTTGCAATAATATTATTATAGTCATAATTAATCACACAATTTACTGTATATAATTTTAATATTGTTTGTTGGCACATATTTCAGATTATGCCATATGAAGATGCTACATGAGAAATAAAGAATTATATCAAAATGCTTTAGATTTGCCTATATAATTAAGAAAAATAGGTTATAGATAAGAGGGTACCTCTTATCTTTATAAAATCAAATCTTGTGTTTCATTTGTAGAGGTCTCTCTTGCTAAAATTAAGCACTCAAGGTGCATGTACTAAGGTTTTAGCCTTATATAAGTATTATTAACATTATTATTATCATCATTATCATTATTTATTATAGTATTAAATAGTAGGTAAGATTAATAGTTATTTAATTAGAAATAGGAATATTATTATTTATTATTGTTATTATTATTGGTTAGATGTAGTTAGGAATGATACAAATACTTAATTACAGGAGATTATACGTTAATTAGATTTATTTTTAAGGACCTGAGAAAATTATAATTGTATTTTAGTAAAAGAGATTAAAGTTTAGTTTAGTAAAATTATACTAAATAACTTATTATTTTAAAGTCTTAAGAACACTATGAATTTATTATTATTTAAAATAATAGGGGGGATAGTGTTCTTATGCCATTGAGAGTATATCCTGTGGGATAAAAGCTGATTGTAATTCTTTACTGCTTTACCATCACTAAATTGTCTCATGATTTTATTAGTGTTTTATTAGTTTTTGTTTCATAAATCGAACTATATATTATTTATTAATTATTTAGAGCTAGTCAAATGGTAGAAATGATTATACAATATCTTTATTTATTTATTATATTAAGATTATAAGTATTTTAGCCGGAGCATTATTATTTATTTGAGCTAGTTATATTTTTCCATTATGCATTGAACTGAAGGTGAGGGTACAATATATATATATATGATAAACAAAACAAGTTATAAATTTTGTAACTTACTCATAGCTTGCATTTTGTGATCACTAGATGAAGCTTTACAAATAGCCCACTAACAAGCTTTGTTTACATAAACGCTGAGAGAGATAGAATTCAATATCTCTTTCATTGTCTCCAACCTGTAAACCATGGTTTTGAGCTAGTTGAGCCAACTAGCTTGAAACCATAGTTTAAAGGTTGGAGACAATGAAAGATATATTGAATTCTATCTTTCTCAGCATTTATGTAAACAAAGCTTGTTAGTGGGCTATTGGTAAAGCTCCATCTAGTGATCATATATATATATATTGTAATGGGCACATACGCCGTTACATTTTTTTTTTTTTAAATTAAACGTGAAAAATAAAAAAGTTCGCAAATAAAAACTTCTTTTTTTAAGAATTAAAAGTTGAAAATTAAAAATCATCTAAACTCTAATATATAAAATCGCACAGATGAAAAATTATTAAAAGAAAACTTTATTAAAGAAAAAGTTTTAAAACTAAATATTAAGAAAAAGACTTGAAAGATTTAAAGATAAAAAACAATGTACAATAATTTAATTAATTCTATTGTATAAAATGGAAATGATTATTTTAATTAGTAAAAGTAAACTAGCCCGTGGGCATTCCAAAATGTAGAAGTAACAGTCAGGAGAAAAAACAATCGAAACTAATAGCCAATAAAAGAAATCCTTCAGGGAAATGGACCTCAACAAAAAGATCATCGTCATGACGTAATGTCCACTGAATCCAAAAGTTTGCAATAAAAGGAAAAGTTGGGAAATAAAAAAAATAATTAAGAGAAGATAGAGATATGAAAGCAGAGGTGTGCTAGAGAGTTGAAGGAGAAGGGATTGAAAAGACTCACTCTTCAATCCCTTCAGTTTTGCTAAAGGGAAAGAGAAATGACATTGTTTTTCCTATATTGAGGACCACAGGACATCAGGGGAATTAACGCTGGCTCCAAATGGCAAGCAACTGCTAAGCATGGATTTTTAAAGCAGTAAGAACTCTAACTAATGAACTTTAATTCTAAAAAAGAAACTTTTCCAGTATGTTAAAACCTTAAGAACATTGGTTAATTAATGAACACTAAGTATAAATTTTTCTAGTATTTAAATTATTGCAATAGAAATTCCTATCTGACCAAACTTAATCAGTTAGTAATAATTGTTTTATTGAATGTATTATTATTTTTTGTAAATCATTTCCATTAATTTATTTTTTCTGCTCTTTTAAGTTTTTATTATGATTTTTTTTCTTTTAAAATAAACTTAATAAATGCTAAACTTAAGTCGGGCATGAATAGCTGCTTAGATTTGTAAAGTTATATATGTTAGTTTAAGGGAGGGTAATCTTGGGTTATTTGTTTCGTAGTTAAATTGCATCAATGGATTGGATATATTGGTGTAATTAGTAAATGTAGTATGAGATTCGCTACGGGCAGAATCGTATCATACACTGCACACCCCCTTTTTGCCTATGGAATGGGACAGTAAGACGGAAAATGCAATCCCTTCCTATGGAGTTTTTTTTTATTGCTCTTCTCGTCAGACAGATGTAGTATTCCTGTCTGAACGAGAGTCAATGTCTTCTTTAACCTAACCATGCTGTTCAGATGTACATTCCTGACAGTAGGGTATTTGTGCTGATGTATTTATGCTACATTGAATACATCGATGTATCAGATGGATTGACATTGGATTTAACTGCAGACTTTTGGCTTAAGATTAAATAAGGGATAGAATATTTTTCTTTTCAAATGCAAATCTATCTAGTCTATTCATACTCGACACTCTAATAAATATTAAATTCATCTGTGCAAACTTAGAAAATAAAAGTTTAAACATAAATTAAATTCTAAAAATCAAAGTTAAAATGTAAGTTAAATTTTAAAGTAAAAGTGATTCTAAAATGATTCAAAATTTATATATGTGGAAATAAAGGTTTGTGTGTCAATTACTGGCAGTGGCTTCTTTTATTTTTTTAATATTGAAAATATTTTTAGATAAGAATTCATGTTTTATAAATCTCTGCATCTCACTGAGCTAGTGACAATGGGCTAATGGTCGGAATAAAATACATGTAAAATAAGATCTTAACAGCACGTATCTGCCTACTCTATAAATTTTCTAAGTTCAAGTAGCCTAGTGGTGCTCTGTAGTGTAGATACGGTAAGACACAATTCTTTTGGACCATTCTAATATATATATATATATATAGAGAGAGAGAATTTAATATTCTATTTATAGCATTGGCCATATTAGATTTAATTATCATAATTTAGTAGTATATACTAAATATTATTTTATAATTTGTATATCTTTCGATAAGCAATAAGGTATTTTTAATATTTGAAATGCAAGCATTCTTCATATATCTAGAACTTAATTGTAAACATTGGGGATGGTTGATTGGGGGGGGATTTTATTATAAAATGTGTCATTTAATTGAGAAAATGCTTCGTTTTGCTATACACCTGGGTCTCGTTTTATGTGGATTATTTTAATGCGATTTTGAAGTTATGTAATTCATGTTTCTTCTTAATATTCATATTTCACTATATTTATTAGATACCAAGAAATTTAAATTATTAATAACTTATTTTCACTTGAAATAGTTTTTTAAAAAATATAATGTTATATTAGCAGCTAACGTGAATATGGCCTGAAGCAGTATTTAGATTTTTAGCATTTATTTAAATAACCTATTTATACTAATGAGTAAATAATAATAGTAGATGTATACTTAGATATAAAAATATCACAATAAATATTCAAAAAATTTAAACTTTTAAAACGTACTTTGTTATATATAACAGAAATAAATAATTTTTCGATTTTTAAAATAAAAAACGAAGATTTTATAAACTGAAATTAATCTTTCTAATGATAATGTATAATATTTTGTTTTGATTGTGATTTCATTTTTTTAATATAGAAACAGAAAACCATGATTATAGCACAAACTAAAAGTGGCACTAGTTGTACATCACACCATGAATAAGAATAATGTGGCTAACAGGTTTTTCTGGGCATAATTGCTGAGAGATTCTTGACTTCCTTTAAGGAGAAGCAACAATACATTACATCACATCGAGTCTGATTTCATACCAGTTTACAAATGAATGCTAGCAGTAATGATTAAAATATGTATGAAAAATATAAAATTAAATACTGTAGTAATAAAAAAGTAAAAAAAAAGTTTGTCTTGTATTAATTTTTTTCAAATATTTGAAATTTTTTTTAGTCATACTTGAATTGCTTATTTTTTTAATGTGAATTTTAAAGTAATTCTTCCTTGGTGCTTTGCTTTTATGCGAAATCTGAAAATTACAGCATCTATCCCCCATTTTTCAATGTAAATTAAGTGTATTTTTGTGTGATGTTTTTTAATGTGGGTTTTCCCTGGAACCTATCTACCACATAAAATGAGACCCAGGTGTATATACAATATGTTCATCATTTGATTTTGTTAGTAAAATCTGTAATGTTATGATTGATGTTAATGACATAATATGTACTTTAGACTTAAGTGAAATGTATAGATCAATTGATTGAATAGCGTCTATTGAAATTATTTCAAATGCGTTAAGTTTAAAAAATGTTATCATGAAAATAATAAAATTTATAACTGAAACATTAAGCTTTATTGACAAAAATATTTATTCAGTTTTTAAGAAGGGTTTTTATAAAATTAGTAATGGCTGGCCAATGGGTTACCTACTGTTGCTCAAATATGTAATTTTGTAATTTCTACATATGAATAAAATATTCTAAAAAAGGAACATTATCAAAAAAACATTACTGTATATTATCAATATGTTGATGATGTTTTTGTATGTGGCAGACCAAATACAATTAAAGAGTTGTTCAAAGAATTAAATAATTTAAATGGCTTAAAATGGATAAAAACAGATGAACATTTAATGTGCATTCAATTTCTTGATCTTAAAATAACTAGAAATCAATGTATGCTGGATTACTGTATGACCATTAAACCAATAGTAAAAAGAGGTTATATTCCATATAAATCAAGAGTGCCAATGTCACATAAAATGGCAGGTTTGAAGTCTTTCTTATTTAGAAATAATAGTCTTTGCAAATATTTATCGGATAAAGGCAAAAATATTGAAATATATTCGAATGAATTGTTAAATGTTGGTTACAATTATAATCATATATATAATGTTATTAAAGATTTTAATATGAGATATAAGAATAAAAATTTTAATAATAATATTGATCCTCCTGCTAATAAAAAAATATGGATATCAATACCATACATTTTGAATGATCAAGTAAATTTTATAAGGAAGATTTATAAAGGTATATGTGATATTGCATTTTACACACCTCCTACATTAAACAAATTAATAAATAATTCTAAAGATAAAACCTCATTTATAAATAAAAATTGTATCATTTATAAATGGATATGTAGGTGTGGTAGTGGATATATAGGTGAATCAAGATGTACATTGGAAAAAAGAACTAAAGAGCACTTGCTGTTGTTAAAAAGAGTTCAGAAATCGAATCAAAATTACAAAGTAGATAATAATGTTTCAGTATCTGTTTTTCACGACCATAATAATTCATGTATTTATGGTTTTAACTTCAATTACAACAATGTTAAAATATTGCAAATTGAAAAAAATAACAAAATAAAAATAAAAGAAGCTATGCAAATATACAAATACAAACAACTCAATTAACAGGCAGGCAGCAAATGTTAAGATCATGGAATTGTGGGAAGGTTAGCCTTTCAAAGTGTTAGTTGATAAAGACTATAAGGATAGTCAAAAGCCCTACTAAGTGGATAAAATTTTTAAAAAATATCTGATTTCTGTATTTATAAATATTCAATTACATAATTACATATATTGCTTTGAAGAAGTACAGACATCGAATTATAATATTATTACATATATATTGTACTACTAATGAATAGCACACCATATAAAATTGTTGTTTGCAATGATTAAAATAAAATCGTATATTTAAATAACAGAAATTTTTTGAAATTAGAATATCCCATTTGAAAAAAGAAGAAATCTATAAAAGTTTAAAAAGTTTTTTATTATTAGTTTAAAACAGTTTACTAAAAGTCAATTCATAATGTTTTACAAATTAAAGAGTAATTAGAAGGGGGAGAAAATTGAAATGTATTAAACTAAAAAAAAGGAAATCTTAAGAACTAAAAAAAATATCTCTTTCCATTTAGTTAAAATAAAATATATGTGTGTGTAAATAACAAGTTGATTGTAAACATAAAGAAATAGTGAAATGTGTGTGTGTTACAAAATAAAATATGAAAGTTAAATATTATAAATAAATGAAAGTTTATAAGTAAAAATTTCCCTCAAAGATTTAATATATTCATAAGCTATATAAAAACAGGATTAGCAATGGATACTAATTAAAATCCATAAACAACAGGATTAATTAAAAGGCATATTTTCAAAAGAATTTAATCAAAGCAGTGGATGAATTTAAAAACTAATTAAAAAGGATAACAATAAGGTCATTCACATATCCCAAGTCTTTCATGCATTTAGATCCAGTCATCTGTCATATGTAGTTTTTAAGGACAATGCAGTGTTAAGCTGAATGTCAGAATATGCGGCCAGATTCCAGCCTCAGTCTGATAGAACATCAACAATCTGCCCGATAGAAGTAATGCCCATCTAATAATTCTAAGCCACCAGGAATGTCTAACTGCCTAAATAGGAGTATCCCAGGATCACAACAGAAACCTAAAATCCAACTGGTTGATAAAAAACACATGCAGCAGTAAATAATTTGAAGCCACCACATTCAAAAATTTTATAGGTAATAACATTTTCTTATTTCAATTCCTGATATTAATTAATGTAGCCATTGCAATCTTTAAAGCATCCCAGAGTCAGTTTAATAAATGAACTCTGTAACTAGCATAAATGAACTATGTATATGCAGGTTGATAGCATTAGAACTTTGAAAATCATATAAACCAACAGCTCATATGATAAAGTGCGTGTGCACTATATATTTTGATACTTATGTTTATTTAATGTTTATAATTATTATAATATGTGAGGATATTTGCTATTATGTATTATTATTTTATTCAGGAAAAGAATTGTTGAAGTCATAAATTAGTTCTCAGTTAATTTTAAATATTTAAAATAAATTATTTTAGAAATTAGTATTTGTTGGTACTTTTCTTAATTATACTACTAAAAAACAATTTAGCAGAGAAGCTATGTGAGCAGTTTATTATATCATTCTTTTGATTGAGCTAGTTGGAATTTCTTAGGTACTGAATTAGTTTGCCATCATTCAGAATACGTTAGTTACCTTTTGTAATTAACTGGTACCTAAAGTTATACTTCGAAACAAAAAAATGCTTTGAATAGTAGATATTAAATTTGACAGTTGAGAAGATCTATGGTCTTGAAATGTAGTCATAGTTATGTATTTTATATATTGGCTTGGTCATAGGTACCCTCTGGGTATTATGCTTCTCTGCCTAAGGGATTGGTGTGGTGCAATAATTAAATTGCAGTTGGAGTAGTTCGAATTTATAATAAATAATAAAAATAATTGTATCATATTTTTCTATATATAAGTAATTAAGTTATATAATTTTGCTTTTCACAATTTCTATTTTTATTGAAGAATAAACTTCATGCTATAGATTATATTATGTTTCCTATTCAATCTACTACCCCACCCGGTTACATATATATATATAATAATAAATTAAGTTTGATGTCTGTATTCATTCCACAATATATGTAATATACAAATCAATATATATATATATCAAAATACAGTAAAATTTACATAAATTATATTATTTTTAGAAGTACTTTCGACTATACATTTTGTAATCTTTATCAACTATATAACATTAAATAATCAAAATGAGACAACCTTTAACAATACCCATAGTTCAATTCAGATTTCCCACAATTCTGTTTTTTAACATTTGATGACTGTCGATTCATTAACATTTGACGATTTCTTCAAATCAACATAGCCTCTTTTATTTTACATTTATTATGACAACCTTCAATTTGAAAAATTTTCATATTTGTATAATCAAATTTAAATCCATATTGACAAGATTTATTATGATCAAATATAATTTAATTTAATATAATATAATTTATGTAAATTTTACTGTATTTTGATATATATATATATTGATTTGTATATTATATATATATATGTGTGTGTGTGTGTTACACACATGGGAACTATCTTTTTCTTGCCTACAAAATAAGAAATAAATAAAAAGTTACTATTTAATTCAGAAATAATAAAATAAAAACTTTGAAAAAATAAAAAAGTAAATCAATGTTATTAATAAATAAGCTTAAGTTTTTACATATAAAATATGATATTTCATTCTACTATTATTTATTGATTAAATATTTTGTTACTGAGGTGTTTTGAAAATTGAAGATACAAACAAACAAATATACTACTGTCATTTATAATAAAATCTGTATTAAATAAAGAAAACATGGATCATGATTCTTATAGTATTAATTATACTACCGAAATTAATTGTAGTATCTTTAAAATTTTAAATTCTACAACCATATATAATGATCATCTTTTCTTTCGTTCAACATATCAGTTAATAGTAATCAAAATTTGGCCAGTTCTGTGGGGCTTTGGTTTTATTGGTAACATTTTAAATATTATTGTATTTAGAAAAATTAATTTTGATATTCATATGAAAAAGATGTTTATTCTCGTTTCTGTATTAAATTTTGTAATTATAAATTCCCACATACCTTTTTTCTTCCACATGGCCGATATTATGAAATTTCATCCATGGCTGTTAATTTATAATAGTAAAATAATATTTTCAATGGAATATGGTTTAGCAAGTTGTAGCATAATTGTTATACTTCGGATCACAATTTATAAATTTATCGGAATATATCGACCACACGACTATAAAACATGGGTCTCATCAAAAAAAATTAAACTAATCAAGATTGCTACAATATTTTCCCCAATTTTTTTTAGTATCTATTTAAAAGATCTTAATGTACTTTATGATGTGTGCTATAAAAATCAACGTATAACATTATGGAGAATGGATTCTAAATTTTTACTTTCTTACTTATACATGTCAATGTTATTATGCCATCTTTTAATTCTGTATGCTGTTCCTTTATTGACAGCTTTTATTTTAAATGTTTGTGTAATGATTAAATATTATCAAGTAAAAAGCAAAAAATTATGTAAGGAATCATTAAATTTAAAAGAATTTAAGTCCATGTTCATTTTATTAAATGGTATGATAATTTCACTTCTTTTTAGTGGTAGTGTGTTTATTTTGACTATAGTATCTATTGTTTTCATAAGATTATATTGTGCAAAAATTTCTTTATTATTTTTCATTCAACATATGACTACCATCTGCATTATGACTGAATACAGTAATTTTTGCCTTTCCTTTTACATTTACTTTTGCACTCACAAAAAATTTCGAAAGATTATCGTTTTTCTAGCTCAACATGAGGCAGCTTATCATTAAAAATGCAATGAATGAATTAAAATCACCTGATTGATCGATATAATTAGAAAAAAAATTTTTTTTTTTGCTAAGATAATGCCTGCTTAAACTTTAGACAAAAAACATTAAAAAAAAGCCTGTATTTTTTGCGATTTAACCCTTTTCCCGCCTCTTACGAGGACTCTCGTAAGCAGTTGACGTCACTCTAATTCTGTTATTTTTAGCGGTAGGAGATTCGTTTGACAGTTATTGATTAGGTTTTTAAAAGTTCTGTAAGATGGTGCCCTCTTCCAAATTATTTTACAAGTAAAAAGTCAAAAAAACCATGTTTAAAGCTAAACAAAGAAAGAAACTTATTGGTGATTGGCTCTCAGCTGGCTCTCAGCTGACAAAGACATTCTGATTGGCTGGAAAGAACAAAGAAACCGCCTAATCAAAGAAAATAAAAAAAAATGCTGAGATTTTCATTTTGAATATGGTTTAAAGTATTCCAAAGTATAATTTGAGTATTAAAATAATTTTTAAATACAAATATACTAAAAAAACAAAATTATTTTCGAAAAATATTGAAGATTTTAGTAAAAATATTTAAGATTTAGCAAAAAGAAATATTTAGTTTTCTATAACATAAAAATCATTTACGTCACGAACTCTTTGTTTATATGTTGGCTTTTATTTTGCCGAAATTGAATATTTTATAATAAATAAATAGCAATTTATTTTTGAAAGAACTTTCGTTCACTTTTATAACCTGAAAATGTATTAATATATTTTTTATAAACAAATATAAAGTCAATATGATATTAAAGGTGAAAATATTTTGACAATTGACTTGTCTTCAGTTTGTGAGCTGGCCAATTAAAAGCTTTGATTTTTAGCTGACACAACCAATAATATAATTAGTGGTTAAAAGGTTAAATGATCTGAACTCTTTTATATTTTTAAGTTTTATACCACTAATAACTGTGAACAAACTTTATTACTAAGGCTTTTTGAATTATTGTGTAAATTATATTTAAATTGTTTTTTTTTTCACTGCTAGATATTAAACGCCAGTGATGACTGAAACAAGATTATCACTAATTTATTGTATTAAACACAAAACAATACAGCTGTGGTAGAAACGTATTACAATTTCCGAAATGACGCTTTTTCCTTTTTTCATTTGTAATAATAATTTTATTAAAAAGCCAAGCAATGTATATTTTATTTTTATCGATATGGTCTTGTCATTTCATTGTTCTTTTAAAAGTTTCGGATATGATTGAAATTAATTATACTAATACTGCATATTAAAATAAAGTATCATTAATAAGTCCACTGTTCACTGTTTCAAAGGAAGATCTAATGGTTTAACTGTTACAAGCAAATCTCTCAATTGTAAAGAACTACAAAATAACAACAAATAACTTTGTAGTTTTTTACATTTAGGAAGTCTGTTTGCTGCAGTGAAACCATGAGTTCTGTTTTAGAGTTGTTTTTTAAATGTCTGCTTTAGTTACGAATTTATGATAATTTTTATATATAAATATTTTAAAATGTTTCCTTACTGGCATACGACAGTAATCATCAAGTTTTATGCTGGCTTAGAGAATATTTTTAATACTTGTTGTTTAGTGGTATCAGTCATAATCTTGAATATTAGGTGTAATAAAGCCTTGGATGTATTTTATTCTATACAGTTTTCTATACCAATTTTCTGTTTTTCTTCATTATTTTTTTCAATTTATGCTTTTTATCTACATTTTAAAATTTCTACTGACTTTTGTTGTAATAGTTAGTACTGGCCTTTGCATAATAAGATTTTCATGTCATTAAGCACATCCTTTCAACAAATGTGACAGCAGGATTATGTAAAATGTGCAACCATATTTTTATTTATCAATAGTTTTATTGACTTGGTTTGAATATTTACACATCCATTCTTACATAATGTGTTATTCAGTTTTTAACACATGGTTCTGCCAAGTGTATGTTGATACATCTATGGTAACCGAGATATTAAAACTGCTCTGAAAAGTTCTACACCACAACTGTTGATTTCGAAGTCTTTTGTAGAAGTCCAACTGACAGATCAAAATTGACTGCAACTTAACTATTAATATATATTGTATAATACAAATGTCCAAGATAACAAACTGACATTAAATTAAATTGACTGCTGATTTATTTCATACATTAATATAATGTTGGTAATAAACCAATGTTATAAATCCGGATGGTCTATTATTCCATAATTTAAATATGAATGGCAATTGGAGATTAATTTAAATATGAATGGCAATTGGAGATCAATTTTAAGGTCTTGAAAGCAACTGTTGATATATATACTAACAAAACAAAAAATCTGAATCACTTTTGACCATTCTATTTTGGTTGATATATTCATGATATGATTTGTTTTTAGTAGAAATCTCATGCAACCTCAAAGATGATTTATAGCATTCAGAATTCATAATTGATAACATTTTGAAAAACCAAAACTACAAAAAAATGAAAATTACTCAGGTTAAGACATATATTATAATTTATATCACATCAATTTGGAGATCAGCTAGATACTTTGATGTATCATTTTTTCACTTGATCACTCCTAGTAGGTTGATGTTATTAGAATAACTTTGGACTTTAAAATTCAGTTTTCTCAAAGATCTGTACATTTTCTTATGAAATTATCAGCAAATAGACTCTACAGTATTGTCTTGGTGATATCTATCATTTTCTGTTTCTCTGTCAATTTGGGTTAATGTTCATTCTGATGCTAATCACCACATCAAGGCTGGTCTCATTTAACATATCATGTTGCAAACCTGGAACAGATGCTCTATCTGCCTCACGAATTAATGTTTAATCTTTCATAATTGAGTGTCTGTATGTCTAATTGTTGCAGATTTCCATTGCTATTGCATTGAGAGTTTGAGGTATGAGTGACATCTAAAATGAAATCTTGGTTGCTTGATTTTAACTTTTTTTCTTTACTCTTGGAGAGAATCATTTCATTTTCTGAAGAGCTTTCGCCTAAATCAGAGTTATCTTTGGAAAGGAGTAAAGATAGGGTGAATTTTGTTTTTTATGCCCATTGGAAGCTTTCCTTTTTAATTTAATATGCAGCACAGATGATTCTTCTGTTAATGTTGAATCTGAATGCATTCCATATGTAAGAAGTCTGGAGTCAGGAATGTCCAAATCATGAATTAGCATTTTGGGTGTTTCAGATGATTTGGCCAGATCTTGAATTATTGTTGAGGGTGCTTTGATCAATTCTGGATGGACTGACAACAGGTGTTTTGATGATTGCAGTTGGATAGGTTTCAGCATCTGTGTTGTGGGAATCTTGTTAAGGTTGGAGTGATTATATACAAGTAAATCATCTGATTTAAACTGTGGAGGTTCTTCAATGGACAGTGTGAAAGTTTTTTTGTGAAGAGATGTTTCACTAAGAGAATGGTGACATTTAGTTTTCCTCGTCTTGCACCAATTGCAAATCCTATTTAGACAATTCTTAATCAAGTGGGTCTGCTATCGGCAGAGAAAACACTATGGTAGTATGCCCCAAAATGAAACAATAAGGGGAGCAGATGCAGCACAGTGAATTGTATGTATTGTTGTTGGTGTAGTGCCTTTTGCCAAAGATAACATAAATAAAGCTGAATTAGTCAGAAGTGGCAAATTTGCTTGCTTTTACAAAATATATTTGAAATTTTCTACTGTTCTATATGGCTTTAACAGTTTTTGTAAATCTGAATGATCAAAATTTATATAACAGTATCGGATGTGGCCATACAGTATAACAGATCTATCCATGTCCATTGTAATCTCAACCTTGTCATCCAAAAACCTAAGTGACTCCTGTAAAAAAAATTTCTGCCAGACATCCTTGCATTCAGTTATCATATATCTATTGTTGGAGTGATTGAATAATTTGCATATGTAGATCCACAATCCGTTAGATGTAACTTCTTTACAGAAATTATCTGTCAGTGACATAAATAACTTTTTATGCCTGTTGTCACTGCTAGAATGAGAGTTTTTTTATTGTAGTAATTTAGAAAAGAACTCAACAACTGTTAGAAATGGTTTGTTAAAATCTGAAATTATATTGTTAGTTTCAAAAATATCTAGGTTCATAATGGATAAGTAATCTTCAGTAATCATATTATCAGCATGGTCTGCTGCCTCATCATTAAGCATGTTAAACAAATCTTGATTTAATTGATTGTTGTTTTCTGAATTCAAACTAGGTTTAACAGTTTGCAACTTTTGCATACAATATTTTGATGAACTAGCCTCATCTAGAACAGTTTTTTCAGTATAGGCTTCCTCCTCAGAAGTATTAAAGTTAAAGATAGGTTTTTTGGTATTATTCTGGAAAAAAATTTTTTAGAGCTCATAATATTAGAAACACTATTTTTTTTTAAATTTCTGTAAAATCTTCTGATTTAATAATTTCTTCAACATTTTCATAATCATTAGAAAAGTCTTCAATATAAATTAAATTACTCTTTGCAAAAAGTTTATTTAGTTTGTAATCAATTTGGCTTAAATTTTTAGTACTAAAAGTTGATTTTTTGTTTTTTACTGATGTTGTCTCAGGCCTTTTGATATTATCAACGTTATTAACGTTATCTAATTTAATAACGCTATAATTGGTGGCTTTATTTTTAGAAGAAAATTGATGAACTTTTGTATTTGCATTCATTACAGATTTATCTTCATCAGCACTAACTCTTTCATTGACAAAAGAAAGTAAATTTGCTTTCTCACCTTGCTTTTTCTGTGAACTTTTTGATTTTCTAGATTTTTCAATGGCATCCATTTTGGTTGAAGATTCATTCATGTTAACTGTTGTCTTCTTGAAAAATAAAATCTGAACTCAGCTTTTGCATACAGAGTGTCAAATAGAAATAAAAAATTAAAACCTTTTGCTTTTAAGAATAAAAGCACAATAATTCTTAGAAAAAAGACAGATAAAGCATCAGCTAAAAAAGGCAGATAGTTCTGCTCCCTCTAATGACTCTAATGCTTAAATTACATATACAACAACTTTTATTGCAATCCGTTTTTTTTTTCATTATGCACGCATACATGAGAATGTAAATATAACTTTTTTTTTTGTTTTTCCTCTCTTTTTTTTTCAAAATTAGAATTGCCATAATATTTATGTGAAGCTGCAAATCTTAATAAACTTTTAAACAAAAATAAAAGTAAGCCCAAATAAAAATCTTTTTTTTTTGTTTTTTTTTTCTACGATAAAATTATCTTTTTTTTTTTGTTGTTTAGCAAAGAAATTCAGATAACATAAAGTAACTTATAGAGATTTTGACCAGGAGATAGATTGCTAGAAGCTTTATTAAATTCTTAAATTTTGCCACTAGCAATAAATTCAAAGGCAATGTAATATAGTTTCTAATTTGTTTTTACACACATTTAAAAGAGATCAGTGATTACAAATTCTAATTTATGCAGCAGAAGAGCACAAGAATCATTGTTTGTCCCAAATTTGTTGATGGGATTCCAATTGCTACTAGGAAAATGAAATTCAGGAGGCTTTATCTGTTGGAACTTGTGAATTTATTTGAAATCTTATAAAAATTCCATTATTATGCCATGATCTTTCAGTTAGAGATTTTTGATTTGAACTTATGCATAGGAGTCTTGGATGATGAAATTACACATTGAGTTTGTTATTTGCAAAACGATCTGTATTCAATCTTTTTATGAATATTCTAAGAGGTAATATCTTTTTTATATTTGTTAGAGGAATATATGAAATAACAAGAAATTAATGCAGAGAAACAACCTAAGTCTACTAGTAATATTTCTCATGATAATGTTTATTTCAATTTTTAGAATCGACATTATTACAAGACCAATATTACTAAATAATTATTTTACATTTTTCAAAATCAATATTTCATTAAAAGGATGAACAACAATTTCTTTGGAAAAAGTATATTTATGAGTGTCAGTTAATAACTAACCTCAAGCGCCAATCAAACTATTACCATAAGAATTATACTTTTCCTATCTAAATAATCTTAGAACTATCACTAATTAGGTGTCCAGCCCTCTAGCTAGCTCAAATACCAGGGCTGGGAGATAACAATACCTATCAGGCTGAATGGAAGTAAATGGATAAATTTGTGTATTTGGAATGATCTTTCCCTGATTTTTATGCTTCTCAAATTAGATTGTATGCCATTTAAAATTAAGTATTTTGAACTCCCTACTTCTAAACATTCACTCCCTCAATACACAATCTATTTCCTTATCAAATTTATGATTTGATGTTATGTTTAATATAATTGCTTATTCAGAAAAGCATACTCAATTCATTCTGAGAGATATACTGCCAGCAAGGGAACTAGGCCAATAAAGTGATAAATATGTTTTAAAGTAAGTATACATTTTTATTACTATTCTGTCTAATTAAATATTGAGAAAAGAGAAAATATATATAATTTACATATCAAATGATGACATAAAAGAACGAAATTAGTTAAATTTAAAAGAACATATCATTAAACAGCATGTATAAGAATGTATTTATACATTACAAATTAAATTATATAGTTTTACATAATGATTAAACCTTTAGAGAGTAATGATAGGCAATTTTCAGTTCACTTAATACAATAAAAATTAGTCATATTTACTTTGGAGTACCCAGGATTTTATATTGATTAGGTATAAATTTATTTCCACGTAAGCTTGTTTCAATGATCCAAATGAAATCTATGAATTCTATTATGTTGACGAATGGAAAAAAAATTCTGTTAATGACAAAAGTCCAGCACAACCATTCATTTTGTGTATTGCTTGGATATAAAAAATAATGATGTCCTATTAGAAGCTTTCTTAGTGTGTACATTTCAAGATTCATTCCTTCATGGATTATTTTAGCAGCGTATCGGTAGGGTCCTTCGGGTTCTTGAATGGGCAGTCATTGAACAGGAACAGCTATATATATTTGGAGCTTAGGGTGCTCACCTTACAAGTATTTACTCTAGTCCAACATTATGATTGCAGTGATTGTATAAGTTGATATTGCTAAATCCATTTTTTCTTGAGATGGTTGATTGAAGTACTTTCAATATTTCATTTTTCAATAATGCGAGCATAACTGCACCAGTAAACTTAGCAAAAACAAAAAAAATTATTACTATAACATTTCTGTCTGAAAAACACTCTTGCTCTCTCTTTCCTTTTCACATACTAATTAATTCAATTCTTTTTATTTCTCAAAATAGTTTATCAGCATTCAGATCTCTATTTCTCAGGCATGCTTTTAACATTTTTCTTTTAAATTTCTTTTTTTTTTTTTAGCTATACATTTATTTAAGATTTCCTGAAATTTAGAGTGGCTAAGTAATGGAACAAAAGACACAAAATTGCCTCAAGGTAGATATATCAAAAATCTTTTGTTACTATCATTAAAATACTATATATGATAAAACTAAAGGAAAATATACATTTGAAATAAGTAATAATACAAAAAAAAATTATATATTTGTGTATAACTGCATTCCCACAATTTATTAAGACATATTTTTCTGAATGTATTCTAAAATAAATAACTATAACTATATACATCTTTCTCTTTTTATTTACTTCTTTAATAAAAATAAAACTTTTGAAGTTTATCTATCTCTTTGACATATATCTATATGATTCTTTATATACATACTCGCACATTAAGGCCAATTTTTGGCCATATGTTTCTCTAGGCCATTGGGGAATATTATGTCACTCCCTTGTGACAGGGTTTGAACCCAGCTACTATTACAAAAAAGTTATTGAATTTTATCTCTCTCAGCATTTTATGTAAACAAAGCTTGATAGTGGGCTATTGATTGGTAAAGCTCCATCTAGTGATCATATATATATATATAAATGGGCACAAGGAACAAATTTTAAGTAAATAACAATGTGTCAGTAGTAACCAATTATGTTTAATTAAAAAATAAAAGAACATGGAAAATTTTAAAATTTTTCACTTTAAAAATCCATAACCTTGTTTGGAGAAGTTATTTGCAGATGCTATTTAGAAGTTTTAAAAACATTTAGCATTTCATGATAAATATTTGATTATAGAACAAGCATGGCTTGTCCCAAAAACTGATAATGTGTAAATTGAGTTAATACAGTTTCATTTTTTGTCTGTGAGACATTGTTTAATATTTGCTTAGTGATTTGCTGGTTCAATTGTTCATTAATGCTTCAGTCCACAGCATGGTTAATACAGTACACCTGGGTGTCATTTTATACAGATTATTTTAATGCAATTTTGAAGTTATGCAATTCATGTTTATTCTTAATATCTTTCATATTTCACTATATTTATTAAATATCAAGAAATTTAAATTATTAATAACTTATTTTGACTTGAAGTACTTTTTTTTTTCAAAAATATAACATTATGTTAGTACTAATGTAAATATGGCCTGAAGCTCTATTTAGAATCTTAGCTTCTATGTAAATAATGTATTTATATTAATGAGTAAAAAATAATAATAGATTTAATATAGAAATAAAACAAACTAACTCCTTCTTTTTAAAACTTGATTTATTATGACTATAATCATGAAAAAGAAATCCGACGTTTCAACTATTTTTTATAGTCTTTCTCAAGGCACACTAAAATAAAATATATATATACACAATAAATATCACATATTCCAAAAAAAAACAAAAACAAACAAAAAAAAATTTAAATTAATTAAAAATTACAAAATATATCCATAACCAAAATTTTTTATTTTTTATTTTTTACCTTATCTCACTCCCCTTTCCTATTACAATCACAACTTAAACACAACTAATTCCTTTTTAAAATTCTATATATATCAAATAAAAACTTTTAATTAAAAACTTATTATTTTCCTTTATCTTTTTCTATTAACATCCTATTTAATTCTGATTTTATTTCATTTATGTATACACCCTCTTTTATTATTCTTTCATTATATGACTTAATACATTCCAAAGGTTTTATTTCAAAATCCCCATGCTTAAATTTATTCTTTTGAATGTAAATCATATAATGTAAGTCATATAATGAAAGGATAATAAAAGAGGGTGTATACATAAATGAAATAAAACCAGAATTAAATAGGATGTTAATAGAAAAAGATAAAGGAAAATAATAGGTTTTTAATTAAAAGTTTTTATTTGATATATATAGAATTTTAAAAAGGAATTAGTTGTGTTTAAGTTGTGATTGTAATAGGAAAGGGGAGTGAGATAAGGTAAAAAAAAAAAAATTTTGGTTATGGATATATTTTGTAATTTTTAATTAATTTAATTTTTTTTTTTTTTTTTTTTGTTTTTTTTTTTGGAATATGTGATATTTATTGTGTATATATATTTTATTTTAGTGTGCCTTGAGAAAGACTATAAAAAATAGTCAAAACGTCGGATTTCTTTTTCATGATTATAGTCATAATAAATCAAGTTTTAAAAAGAAGGAGTTAGTTTGTTTTATTTCTATATTAGATATATATGAACTATTTTGAAAAGGAGAACTGTGTGCTGGATATATTAAATAATAGATTTATAGTTACGTATAAAAATATCGCAATAAATATTCAAAAATTTTAAACTCTTAAAACATATTTTGTTAGATATAACCGAAATAAATAATCTTTTAGATTTTTAAAATAAATAAGAAAGATTTTATTGATTTTGTAAACTGAAAATAATCTTTTTAATGATAATGTAGAATCTTTTTGTTTTAATTGCAATCTCATTTTTTAAATATAGAAACAAAATGTGAACATTTAAAATTTATTTCAGTAGTAAACAAAAAAAGACTAATTTATTCTTTTGTGATAAGTAAAAAATCTCTTAAATTCCAACAAGAGCTAAACAGTTATATGTCTGGATATCATGAGCTTTATAAACAATTAGTAAAATCATCATCTCAAAGTTTAATCACTGATTACATTGTCGACAGAAAACCATTAACACAGCACAAGACTGAAAGTGGCACTAATTGTACTTGCTCTTGTGACAAATCTGATTTCTTACCATTTCACAAATGAACGCATATTGTCAAATAACAGTAATGATTAAAATATGAATGAAAAAATGTAAAATTAAATACTGTAGTTAATAAAAAAGTAAAAAAAGTTTGTCTTGTATTAATTTTTTTCAATTATTTGAAATTTTTTATTAGTCGTACTCTATTTTCTTATTTTTTAAATGTGAATTTTAAAATAATTTTTTCTTGTTGCTTTGCTTTTATGTGATTTCTGAAAATTACAGAACATATCCCCCATTTTTCAAGGTAAGTTAAGTCTATTTTTGTGTGATTTTTTTGATGTGGGTTTTCTGCAGAACTTATCTGCCACATAAAATGAAACTCAGGTGTATATTCAAGTAATGGTCATATCAGCTTCTATTTAATGAGGTGTGTTTAATGTTTATATTGTAGCATATGTGTGTGTATTTGTGCCATCCTACAGCGTCATTTTTTACTCATGTATTTAATTATAATACTGAATACTATATTTTACAATGAAATATGTAAATTTACAATAGATATCTCTGATAACCAATTCGAATGCATTTTAAGTGATTAATGGGTTGATTGATCTGTGAGTTTTTAAACAGACCAAATACACTATCAACTACTTTATTTTCTAAATAATTGTTTTTTTAATTATTTAAGAGTGTAGAGAGTATTTATTGATTTTATTGATTCAATTTAATTAATATTATTTATAAGTCAGAATGATTTTTCTTTTTCAAGAGAGAAAAGTTAGTAATATTTCCAGATAATTATCTTAGTGCAAAGGCTGGGATTGACCTTCTTGAAGTTGACCTTTGGGGGAAGCAACCTCTTGATTGGTGAAAGAAAATAGATATTTAAGCAATAGTCAGTAATTAAAAAAAAGAGAGAATAAGTATCACCGTCTTCTGGGAGGTCAAGCCAGTTGAAATAAAATTTAAATTTCAAAGTACAACCTTCTTTAAGAAATGTTTTTTTTTTTTTTTTATAAAACTAGTATTTAAAAGAAATTTTTTTTAAATAAGAAAAGGATGAGCACATAATCGGCTTCAAGCAAGGTATATCACAATATCTTTCAATCAACTAACTATTAGATTTAATAACATTGTTTAAAATATATATGTGCATATATCACTCAAATTTAACATACATAACCTCAATCCTTAACATTAATGATAAAATGGAATTCTGTAAAATTTGCTATTTTATGGGAAAAGTTATGCAGAACTTTGTAACAAAATATTTCATAGACTAAAAATTTCTTCTAGCTGTATAAAGGTAAAACTCAAAAGGAAGGATGCATGTATAATTTAGTATATCATGCTATAAATTATTATCGGGTGGGAATTATATCTAACCATTCATATATTATAAGATTAACAAATTGAATGTGTGGCTTATATAAAGCTAAGAGATAATTGACATCTACTAAATGTGCATATAACTTAACTCAAGTGGAAGAGCGTGAATACTATATGTATATATTTTACTCATTGTTCTCCTCGTTTATACTCAACATACTAAAAAATATTGTCATTTAAAGAATTGTATATGCTTAAATGAATATCATAAAGTGATAAACTATTAGCCTAATAGATGGCCATTGACAAGTGATTATTAACACCGGGATAAATAATTTACTAATGAAATCCTTATTAATGAAATCTTCATTTATTGAAATAGTTGTTGTAAATATAAAAACGTAAGGTGGAGAATAAGTGCGATAAAAGGAATTACACTATTTTTATATATAAGTGTGCATATTTATTCTTCTTATTTTTAAAAAGGTATAATGTAGAATTTTTGATTTTATGTATTCATTTTTCATATGTTGTATGTATTTTGATAATGACCATATAGAAATTATCCCCACATTGAAATGTATATAATATTGTTTATGAATTAAAAAAAAAAAAAAAATAAACTTTGAAAATTTTGAACTAATAAATATTTTGATTTCTAAATTTTTAATATTTTCTAACATTTTTTTTTAAAATTCAATGTTATTAATATTTGATTGCATTGTAAACAGATATACAAACAGTTTTGCTAGCATAAGAAATATTACAAAATTATATAAATATTTTATCGATTATATTATATAATCAGATATATAGAGAAATAAGTAGGTAAGTATCAGAGGAATAGATAGATAGATAGATAGATAGATAGATAGATAGATAGATAGATAGATAGATAGATAGATAGATAGATAGATAGATAGATAGATAGATAGATAGATAGATAGATAGATAGATAGATAGATAGATAGATAGATAGATAGATAGATAGATAGATAGATAGATAGATAGATAGATAGATAGATAGATAGATAGATAGATAGATAGATAGATAGATAGATAGATAGATAGATAGATAGATAGATAGATAGATAGATAGATAGATAGATAGATAGATAGATAGATAGATAGATAGATAGATAGATAGATAGATGAGTAAATATATAGATAGATAAATAGACAATTAGTTAGATAGATTTTAGAAAGTTAAAAAATAGATATGTAAATAATGCGATAATTAATTACATAAACAGGAAGAGTATTAATAGCTAGAAAAACAGATAGTGAATAAATATTTAAACTAATAATAATACACATATCTTATACAGTGGCATATGAAAGAACTCTTGACTTTTTTATAATAAAAATTAGTGAATAAACAAATGGTTACAAAAATAGTTATTTGTTTGATGGATAATTTTATGGTTTTTCTAAATTATTTTATTCTTTTACTAATTATAGTTTTCTAAACATTCATTTAGTGACCATAAATGAAATGGATACCTGAATTAGCTATAAAAAATTTACCTAAAAATGTATTTTTAAATTATAGATTTAGAAGACACACACACATCTATATATATATGTCAACAGATGGCGTTCTACCAAAAACACCATCAAGCGTATGTTTATATAAACATCAGAGCAAGTATTCACTATCTCTAACTTTAATTCCACTTTCAGATCATGATTTCAAGCTATTTGATGATAGCAAATAGCTTGAAATCATGATCTGAAAGTGGAATTAAAGTTAGAGATAGTGAATACTTGCTCTGACGTTTATGTAAACATACGCTTGACGGTGTTTTGGTAAAACGCCATCTGTTGACATAAATACAAGCGTTAGCAAGTTTTTAACTTGTTTTTTGTTTTTCATATATATATAAACATTCAACTGCACCAAATGCCATTAATAGGCCGTGATTATTCTCTTTAACATTAAACAATGCAGATATTGTTAGCACTAAGTCATATGTTTCTAGTTTTACTAATTAAATACTGTCAAAATTATAAGTGGAGACTGCCTGAATGTAATTTTATACAATGGAAACTTCTTCCTTATCCAAGTCTTCTGTAAAGTGTAATAGTTAAACAAATAAAAGTAGGTATTACATTTTAGAGATAGATCACTATTGCATAGAAGAGCATGGTATGCCACAAGATATGGTTGCTTTTATTTTTTAATTTATATAATTATGATATGTAATTTATGATAATTATCTTTAAGCTGTTAGAAGATAATTACTCAAATCCTTTAAAGATAATATTTCATAAACATCAAAAATTTGCTATGTTAATTACTGTAAGTAAATGCACAATTGGATGGCCCAACAGCTCAAAATTTCATTAAAAAAAATTGAGTACAAGTTGCCTAAACTAGAATCGATTCTAGGCGACTATCACACTACCAATGCACTAATCCATGCAGGGCTTGTTAGGCATTGATTCTTTTTCAGTAATATAAATATTATTTCCTTATTATATAATTGACAATCTTGGTAAAATATAATTTAGATCATGATAATTTAGTATTGTTGGTGGTTTACTCGTATTTTTTTTTTATAGATCAAAAAAATTGAAGATATCTATTAAAAATCAAAATTGTTTATTAATATGTTTACTGCATCTATATATAGATTGAAAATGCAGAATTAAGTTCAAACTCTAAAATTAATTAGACTGCAATTTTTAAACTGTGTTGGTAGCATGACAAGCAATGAAAAACTACCAAGATCTGACATCATTATATATATATTGTACCTATATTGATATAGGCACATATAACTTTTATCTAAAATTATTATTAAAGTAATCTTCCATAAAAGAAAAACATAAAATTAAATGTTGAAGAATTTGTTGCAGCTTGTTTTCGAAAAGGATAAGAATTAAATAGTTTTCTAGTGTTAGTTTTTGAAATAAAAAAGCTACAATTAATTAGTCAAAAGGGGGGAGGGGGAGTCTTGGTTTGAGAACTGAAACTAAGGGTTATAAAAGGAAGTAAAGAGTTTTATTAGTATTCGTAAATATATAATTTAAAAAGTTAAAACGTACAAATCTCTTTTCATTCAAGTTTAATTAAAGAAAAAATAATGTTAAAACTAATATATGTGCGATTGTCAACAATAAAATAAATGTTATTATAAATAAATGGAAGTTAAAGAAGATTATCATTAAAAAACATGGCAATGGCTATTAATTAATTAGAATATAAAACAACATTTCTGCATGGCTATTACTAATTAAGCAATCTTCCAATACACGTTTATTAAATGATTATCAATTCGACAACAAATCTTTGCCGGAGATATCAGAAAGACAACAAGGCGCAGGTATAAATAGACCTTTTTTTTATCGGACAGTATTCAGTTCCACAAATTAATTGAGTGAGATCAGTTCACAAAGTTATTGAGAGAGTGCAGTTCGGAAATTAATTGAGTCAGTTAAGAAACAAAATGCAGTGCTGAGAATATTTTGGAACGCACGTTCACCTCCAGCCCAGATGTCCGAGAAAACAGCAGATCTGCCCGTGAAATAATGTCAGCTTAACATCTTAAAAAATCTCCGTCATTATCTATTTGTCTCCGATAGTAATAATCGTGAAAATCAGGAAACTCAGCAAGGAAACGTCCCAGCCGTTCTGGAAGCATTCATACTGGAACCATTCATACTGGAAGAAACAACAAACAAGAAGAAAACAAAGTGTTAAATCTACGTTTAAAATCCTAGGTAAAACATTTGCTTATTTTCGTTATACTGTAATAGCCATTGCATTTCATTAATTCGTGCGAATCCTCCAAGAGTCTAATTATATGAACTCGATATCATACGTAAATGAACTAGTGATGTGTGTGATTAAATTTCAAATGCTATGTAATACTTTAATATTATTATGTGTGTGCATGAGTTAATATGTGCGTGATCCTTATATCAATATTATTAGTTAAATTAGATAAATACCAGTGTTTTGTTATGAAAGTAAACAAGAATATTTAAACTAGTTTAGAAATGTCAATTTAAAATATGCGTGTGTTTTATGAGAATTATAAAATGTTTAAATTTAGTAAATAAATGTTAGTTAATAAATTATCTTTAAAATTAAACTTTTATTTGTCGGTCAATTCTTTTTATCAATTCCTTTTTATCAACTCTTTTACAATTCCTTTTATAAATTTCTTTTACAATTCTTTATCAAGTCTTTTAAACACTAATTGTGAATAATCTATTAGTGATTACAAACAACTGAGCTAGTCATGGATTTAGGCGTTGAGTTAGTGGCCATTGCTTAAAGTGCGTTATTTATTCATCCTTGAATAGATAGCTGGCGCCCGTGTTTATACACACATAAAAAAGTGCTTTGAACTTGGTATTGAACTCAACAATCGAGAAGAAGTTATGTCCTGGAAATGTAACGTTAGTTATATACTTTATAGCTATCGTTTGGGCATACATACTCTCCGAGTATGTTCTTCTCTGCCTAAGAGGCCGGTGATTCGAATACACATATTCGAACACGGTTCAATATATATACATTGAACCGAATGGTGTTGTAGATCTCTTGGGGAACTCAATCTGGCATGAACTTTAACTCTTTAATAAAATCTAAACTTGCGAAAGCAAAATTATAAGACCTTTTATAAAAAAATAAAATGATACAATTATTTATTAATTCAATCTACACCAAGACAATTTGATTATTGCACCACCACAGTCACTTAGGCAGAGAAGCATAATACCCAGAGGGTACCCATGCCCAAGTCAGAGCTATATATAATATATGTATAACTGTGACCATGTTTGAAGGACATAGATCTTCTGGGCTGCAGAATTAAACACCTATCATTCAAAGCACTTCTTTGTTTTGAAGTAAACTCCAGGCACCAGTTAGCTACAAGAACTAACATGCCCTGAATGATGATAACTAATTCAGAACCTAAGAAATCCCAACTAGCTCAATCAAAAGGATAACACTTTAATTAGTGGTAAAAAAATTGACCGACAGACATTAAGGTTTAAAGATAATTTATTTTAACTAAATGATAGCTGTTATAATTTTAAACTACGTTTATAACTTCTTAATTAACCTAACAATGGTATTTTATATAATGACCACACACATACTCTTAATTCATATAATAAAATATAAAATATCACAAAGCATTAAATAAGTACATGACATTTAAAAACATGTATATCAATAGTTCATTTTGTGCATGCTATAGAGTTCATTTGCTTTACTGACTTTGGAAGCTACAAATTATTGCAATGGCTACATTAATATCAGAAATGAAATAAGAAAATATTTTTATTATCTATAGGATATTGGACATTGAATTCTTGCTGCTTCACGTGAGTTTTTTCAACTGGTTGGATTTGAGGTTTTTTGTGATTGCTATTTCATGATACTATTATTCAAGACAGCTAAATATATCTGGAAGTTTCAAGTTATTAGGCAGGCATCACTTTTATCGACCATGTTGCTGATGTTCCATCAGACTAAGGCTGGAGTTTGGTTGTATGCTTCCAATGGCTGCTAACACTGCATTGATATTAAAAAAATGAACTCTGGATACATGACAAACTGACTGAAGACTCATTATAAAAACTAATTGTTACATGGAAAACTGTCTATTTATATGATGATCTGTTGTCATTTTTTTAATCAATTTTTATACCGGCCAGCTATATCCATTGTTGAAATTTGTTCACTGCTTTTGATTAAATATTTAGATTTTAATTAATTAATCTGGTTGTTTAATTTTTTAATTAGTAGCCATTGCTAATTCATTTCATTTATATAGTTTCTGAGTATTTATAATATTTAAGGAAATTTCTTTTAACTTATACACTTTCATTTATTTTTAATATTTTACCATGCATACATTTATTTTATCAACATGCGCACATTTTACTATTCCTTTATGTTTACAATCAATTCATTATTTACAGTCTTATTTATTTTAAATAAATGAAAAGAGATTTCTTTTTTTTTTTAGTTTTAAGATTTTTTTTTCTTTTCTTTTAATAGCTATACTTTTAACTTTTCTAAGTTAAACTTTCTCTCCCTTCCAATTACTCTTTAAACTTTTTATAGATTATTTTATTTTTTAAACTAATGAGACATTTTAATTCAGTTATTTATGGACAACTTGTTGATTTTATTATTTATTAATCACATTTAAAAATTCTCTTTTTTGTTTTTTTATTTTTAGTAATTGTAAACAACAATTTACACCACCCAACATTTGAGAGTAAAATGCATCACTTAACTTATTTTATCTCTGCAAATTTTTCTTCTAATAGTATTCACTGTAATCTTTAATTATTATTAACTTCTGTTTGTGATCTTCCTTTGTGTATTCCAGAATGTCCTACAGTTCTGATCCCTTATTGGACCTGCCAATTTTCTGGCAGGTCTTTTTTTCTCTTTATCAATTTTAATGACTGGGCATTATATGTTCCCCTCTCTTCCATGCCTTGTGCCACCATGAACATGTTGTCACTGTATTTTTGTTTTATTATATACAAACCTTCGTAAATTTGTTGAAACTTCTTGTAAATGTATTTCTTTGGATGGCTTACAGGGTTGGTTCTTATCAAGACCTCATCTCCTATTCTGAATCTATTCTTGACCCTTCCTTATCTTTTCTGCCTTAATTCACCCATTTTCTTTAGCCTACTATGGGCTCATTCAACATCCTTCCTTCTATCAACTGGTTCTGTGTTCACTTGTCAACCTGGTCTTAAATGGGCATGGTACATCTCTCCCAAAATGAAGCCGGATAGGTTCAAACCCTGTAGACTCATTTTTGACCAGTTTATCATATTAAGAATATGCAGGATTTCTTTCACCAATTTTTGGTGATTTTCTTGTATATATACTTGAAATAGATGCCCTCATGACTTGTTCACATGGGTTGAACTGCAGGTTATGTATTGACATGAGTATGTGTTTTACTCCACATCTCTCCATCCATTTTTTCCACTTGTTGGATACAAATGGTGTCCCATAATCAGACAAGATTTTATCCAGAATTCCCACTGTCCTAAAGTGTCATTGCTCTAAAACCCATATGGTTTGATTAGCTTTTGCCTGATCCATAGGGTATGCTGCCACAAACTTCCAGAATACATTGTAAGTGATAAGATATTTCATTCTATTAAATGAGGGCAGGGTTCTGTAGAAGTCTATTGCTAATAAATTATTCAGATGTTACATGTAAATGGGCTTCACCCTACCCAAGATACATTAAGTGGTTTTATATTTGAGCATATTTGACACTCATTTATAACATCTAAAATGTTTGCATGTATTTCCAGCCAGTAGAACCAATGGCTTAACCATCCCTCAACTTTACTTGGTCCATAGTGTCCATATTTTTTATGTATATGCTTAATTATATTTCTCCTCATAGTGACCAGAATAATGATTCTTTTTTGTTTATCCCTTTCCCTTTTGCATTGTAACAGCACCTCTTTTAGGCAGTATCCTTTCCTATCTCTCCACATGGGATTATTTCTCATTTTCATCACAGGCTGGTGAAGCAAATACTTTATTATTTGCTGATAATACCCATCATCACTTTGCCACTCTTTTAACTTATGAAGGTTGTTTTCATTGCCTTTGTCAACTTCTGTCACAGTGATGTATGCCCCATCACAATTTAAGTGATGTTGCTTCTGTGCTGCAGGATATTGGCTTAATGTGACTGCTACAACATTTTTTTTACCTTGCCAGTATCTCGGGCACTATAATTAAATTCTTGAAGAAACAAACCCCATCTTATCAACTGGATGTTCATAAGGATCCTAGCTAATATTTAAAAACTCAAGACTTTTGTGATCAGTAATTACAATTACCTCAGAGCCTATCAGTTAGTGACAAAATTTTTTAAATGCCCATACAATTGCCAAAGCCTCCTTCTTGGTTATGGTGTAGTTTATTTTAGGACCCTTCAATAATGAGCTAATAAAGAAAAGGACAATGTACTGCCCCCCATCTTGTATCTGAGACAACATAGCCCCCAATACAAACCCACTGCTGTCGGTTTGCACAAAAATGGCTTACAAAAGTCAGGCTATGACAACATAACCTTTTCTAAAAACCCTGCCTTTACATTTTGAATGCTACACTCATGGGTTTCAGTCTATGCCCACTGTCTTTCTTTTTTTTGCAATTGCATCAATGGTTTCATATCAAAAAAAATTTGTAAAACCAGTTATAGAAATTGCATAACCCAAGGAAAGACGTTACATGTCCTTTGTATTGAGACCTACGAAAATCTTGGATCACCTGAATTTTCTGAGGATTTAGTCATATCTCCTTTTTAATAATGATATGGCCTAGAAATTTTACTTCAGTAGTCATAAGTTACTTTTACTTAAGTTAATTTCTATTCCCTTTTGTTTGCACTAGTGCAACAGTGGCTCTAAATGCATGAAGTGCTCTTCTATACTTTCTGATGCTAATACAATATCATCCACATACATTACTACAAAACTTTTGATAGCATCTGATAACACATGATCAAGACACTATATCAGCTCTACCCCACTATTTTTTAAACCAAAGGGAATCCGATTGAAGTTGTATGCCCCTGCCCATTATACCGAAAAGCGGTATATTTCTGATCGTTAGGGTGCAGCTTGATTTGCCAGTAACTGGTGGTCAAATCAAACATTGAAAATATCCTTTTAATGTGAAATTTCACTAACTCATTCATAGATGGAATATCATTTGTATCATAGTTATCTTATTTAATTGACGAGCATCCAAACATAATCGAATAGACCTGTCCTTTTTTTCACTGTTACAAGAAAGTTATTAAAAGGAGATAAACATTTAGAGATGATTCCCCATTGAAGAATTTTCTCTATCTATTCCTCCACCTTGCCCTGATACTGATGTGGTATAGGGTATGTGCAGGCCTGATATGGTTGATCTCCCAAAAGTTTTATTCTGTGTTCATACTCTTGAATAACTCCGGAGACTTAGAAAAAAATGCTCTCATATTTATTTATTATTTTCTTCAATTGTTCCCTCTGATCTCTGTCTATCAACTTCGATTCCTCTGCCTTTTTCTCTATTTTCATTTTATTCCCATGCTTTGCAAGCAGTGCTCTTTAATATATCTATCTGCTCAGTCTGCTATAAACATTATTGATTCATTATTCAGTTTTACCTGATTTCATTCATAATCCAGAACACAGCCAGTCTTATGCATAAAGTCTGACCTTAGTCTAACCTCATGGATCAGACCATCAAAGATAAGCAAAACATGGCTGTATTTATTTCCAGATATACATATTTTACCCATACTTGTTTTGACATCAGCTTCACTCTTTTACTATTTGCCATCATGACATACACTGTCTTTAATGGAAAAATTTTAACTTTAGGGTTAGTACATTTTATTCTATTAAATACTTCCTGGAAACTCACTGACACTTGGCTTCCAGAATCAAGTTAAGCAATGGTTATCACCCCTTCTATCACACTTTCACTTCCAGACATCCCTGAGGTGCCATTATTGGTTTTCTCTCTTACCAGCTACACACCAAGTTTGATAATTACATATGTCTATATTCACTGTCTCTATTCTTCCTAAGCCATCTATTGCAGTCCAATTCTATAAGCATTTCGGCCATCTGCTCTATTGTTTTCTGTTTTGTTCCGATTAGCACTTGCTCTATGTCACTAGGAAGGCTTCATTTAATTCTTTGTATAATTTTCTGCTCAGATAAAGGTTGTGCCATGATCGATCTCAACTTTGCCACTTGTTGGCAAAAATGTGATAAATAATTTCCCCAGATCTCCATTTCTCCTGCTCCATCTGATGCTTAATTATCTTCTGATAGTTCTCCAGCTGATAGTTCTCCAGCAATAGCTGTTTGTAGTCTCCAAATCCCACTGGTTTTGAAAACAACAAATCCCACCAGAATTGAGCTTCACCCTGTATATGACTGCAAGATATAGCAACCTTGGCTACTTCATTTAATTTATTCAGTGCAAAATAACTTTCCAGACTATTAAAATGTTCATTTGGAGCCTCCCCTCTGTGCCCCAAAAATGTCTATTTTTAGAAACTGATTTAATACATTAACTTTATCTATATGTGCACATGTTCTTACGCTTCCCTGCTCATTTTCTAACTTTTCTTTTTTTTCATTAATTTTTTATATTTCTCAGTATTGTTCCCATCATTATCCTTGTCTCAGATATCTCCTCTTTTTCAGTTTCCACCATTTTTGAAACAAAATTTCTATTTCAAAGTTGTTTTTCTTTTTTTTTTCAATGTTTGTTTCACTAATGCTTGCATTAAAATAAATTTAAATACTAACTGTTTATTTATTTTATTAAATGGAACATACAACTGACTCCACCCCTTTGTCATTTTTTCTCAACCCATCCTCAATGCTTTAAGTCTTCCCAAAACATATAACTGGCTTTAATTCTCTTTTTTTCATTTAAAGAAAGAAAAAATAGTCTCAGTCAATTCTTTATTTAAATTATACCACTTTCATAAACACAGTTACACAATTTAGCATTTCTTTGAATATTTTTAAACAGGAAAAAATATTTAATTAATTATCATTTATAATGGTTCTGCTCTACATTGAAAAAAACAATTGAATCAGGTGGTGTTGTAGATCTCTTGAGGAACCCAAACTGGCATGAACCTTTAACTCTTTAATAAAATCTAAACTTATGAAAGCAAAATTCTAAGACTTTTTAAACAAAAAAATGATACAGTTATTTATTAATTCAATCTACACCAATGCAATTTAATTATTGCACCACCACAGTTCCTTAGGAAGAGAAGCATAATACCCAGAGGGTATACATACCCAAATGAGAGCTATATATAAAATATATATATAACTGTGACCATGTTTGAAGGTCATAGATCTTTTTGGATGCAGAATTCAACACCTATCATTCAAAGCACTTTTTTGTTTTGGAGTAAACTCCAGGCACCAGTTAGATACAAGAACTAATATGTTCTGAATGATGGCAAACTAATTCAGCGCATAAAAAATCCTAACTAGCTTAATGAAACGGATAATATAATACCTTAACACTTTAATTAGTGGTAAAAGAATTGACTGACAGACATTAAGTTTTAAAGACAATTTATTTTAACTAAATGATTAACATTATAATTTTAAACTACTTCGATAACTTCTTAATTAACCTAACAATGATATTTTATATAATGACCACACACACACTTTTAATTCATACAATAAAATATATTAAAAAGCATTAAATAAGTACATGACATTTAAAAACATGCACATCAATAGTTCATTTTATGCAGGCTATAGAATTCATTTGCTTTATTGATGCTGGAAGCTTCCAATAATTGCAATGGTTACATTAATATCAGAAATGGAATAAGAAAATGTTTTTATTACCTATAGGATATTGGACTTTGAATTCTTGCTGTTTGCTGCTTCATGTGAGTTTTTCTAACCGATTGGATTTGAGGATTTTTGTGGAGGTCCTATGATTGATATTTTATGATACTAATATTCAAGACAGCTAGATATCTCTGGTGGGCGGTTTCAAGTTATTAGGCAGGCATCACTTTTACCAGGCATGTTTCTGATGTTTCATCGGGCTAAGGCTAGAGTCTGGCCGTATGCTTCTGAGGACTATTAACACTGCATTGTTATGAAAAAACACTAACTCTGGATATGTGACAAACTGACTGAAGACTCATTGTAAAAACTGATTGTTACATGTGAAAACTGACTATTTATGTGATGACCTTTTTTTTAATTTTTTTTAATTTATTTCTATACCCGCCAGCTATATCCATTGTTAAAAATTCGTCCACTGCTTTTGATTAAATTTTTGTAGATTTTAATTAATTAATCTGGTTGTTTAGATATTTTTTAATTAGTAGCCATTGCTAATTCATTTCTTTTATGTAGCTTCTGAATATTTGCAATATTTGAGGGAATTTCTTTTAACTTATATACTTTCATTTATTTTTACTATTTTACCATGCACACATTTATTTTATCAACATGCACACATTTTACTATTCCTTTATGTTTACAATCAATTTGTTATTTACAATCTTATTAATTTTAAATTAATGAAAATAGATTTCTTTTTTTGTTTAGTTTTACGATTTTTCTTTTCTTTTCCTTTAATAGTTTAAACAAAATGGAAGTATTTTTACTTTAATGTAAAGATTTATTTCTTAAACTTTTATACTTTTAACTTTTGTTAGTTAAACTTTCTCCCCCTTCCAATTACTCTTTAAACTTTTGTAGATTATTTTCTTTTATTTTTAAATGGGATATTTTAATTCGGTTATTTACAGAGAACTTGTTGATTTTATTATTTATTAATCAAGTTTAAAAATTCTCTTTTTTGTATTTTATTTTCAGTAATTGTAAACAACAATTTTCATGAGTGCGGCTCAGTAGCAGTATTATATATATATATAATTTTATAATTAAATAATAGTAAATACAGTAATCAAAATTTTTGAAAAGGACAAAAAATATAATTGTCAATTAGGATAAAAATATTTATGCAATTTTTAAGAAGGATTTTTATAAAATGGGTAATGGCTGGCCAATGGGTCTGCCTACAGTTGTCCAAATTTGTAATTTTGTAATTTCTTCATACAAAGAAAGTATTTTGAAAAAGGAATGTCATCAAAAATATAATACTTCATATTATCAATATGTCAATGATGTTTTTTTATGTGGATTAAAACTTCACTGCTTTCTCTTCAATGCTTAATTTAGGAATTCTTTTTCAAGACACTTGGGTATTATCATGTATTCACACTCCCATATATATTTTTTATAAAACAATCTTTCCCACAGGCCAATTACAATCTGTCTCTTACATGATAATTTTCATGAAAACCAAGTAGATAAAATTTTATAAATACAATTATTTAGCCAATTATCTTCTTAATCATAGATATGAAAACAAGCAAAAACATTAATTAATATTATAAAATTCTGAACATTCCTTTATAATGAACAAAACAATTTTTTTTTGCAAAAACAAGATAATTACTTCATTATACTGATTTGATTTTTATTTTTCATTAAAGTGGGATAGAGAAAAAACAACTCTGATTAATTAAAAATAAAATTTTGTTCTTCCCTCTCTTTTTTTTTTAAAAATACTCTTAAAAATATTTAATGTTTGAAAATTCTCATACTATCATATTGGAATTTAAAATATTTACTTGAAAAAAGATAGAATAAAAATTACATATACCAAGATTAAATATTATTCCCCCATTAATCAATTTTTTAATACTCAAACCTAAAGAACATGCTGCCAACTATCTAATTATTTATTTATTTAGTGCAGCTATGTAGCCAACTGATTAATGTATATATACTCTTAATGTATAAATTATACTTTGTAGTATAAATATTTATATACATATAATACATCAGTAACTAAGTTTTTATTTAAAACTGTATAACAGTTTTATTTGTATTTAAAACATTACTACTAATGAAAGACATTTGCAATGATTGTTTTAAATAAATATAAAGAATTTTCTGTTTCTTTAGTTTTTTGCTATAGTTTTAAATAACGTCAGTTGTCTATTTTAACTTTTTTTTAAATAACTGTTTTAAAACAAAAATAAAAATGGTCAAACAATTTTAAATAGAAAATTTAGTTACTGATTTATTATACATACAATTATGTACACATAGTAAATATGATATATACTTTAAGAGTATAAAATGGTTTAAAATAATACTAAACAGAAAGAATAAAAAAATTACCAGGCTCTCACAATTATTATTTAAAACAAATGAAAGTTTTATGAATAATAGCTAACTGCAATAAATGAAGCTAGTGAATATTTTTCATATTACCCACACTGCATTTCATATCTATAAAAATAGTTGACGTATTGACAAGATGTGTTTCAAATAGATCAGAGTAATATAAATTAGTTATATATTAATAGTCCAGCAATTATATTGAGTTGAAATAAAATGTTTAGTTTAAATTTTTTTTCTAATATGAAAAAGATCAAAAGTTAACAATCAAATAAATCCATTTTTCAAAATTAATGAAAGCATTTAAAAGAAATTTTTTATCATTTATTATATAATATCCCTTTTAAAAAATGGGAATATGATTTGTCATTTCCTTTGAATAAATTGTATGAAGCATATTAATAGTCCCATCTTTAAAATTTCAAATTTTACAATAACAAGGGATCATCATTTATTTCACTTATCATGTGATTAAATTGTAATTAAAATTTGGTCAATTCTTTGACCTTTAAACTTATGGATAACACTTTAAGTATTGTATTTAGAGAAACAAAATTAGATAGACTTGTTTACAGATTATCAAGGCAATTAAACATCACACTTGAATCTAACCAGCATTAAAATTTATATGACTAGTAAAATAATTCATCTGCACCTCACCAAATGCCTATACTGGCATAAAGTGCCGATATGTTATAAGTATGTTGGTCAGATAAAAACTATTTGCTTTAAAAGAATAAGCAAGTGACACAGTGAAAATCTACATTAAAACTTTTTTTATAATCTATAACTATCAATATTCTTGTCTCATATTTGACACTAATTTTTAAAATTCTGCATAAAATGCATACTTTTTTCCTCAGACATGGTTATATTTGAGATCAAGTTGAATGGCAATTTTGTAGTTATGGACACCAATATGTGATCAGAAATGAGCCAACAATTGGATATCCATTTGTAACTGTAATTAGTCTTGTGGATGAACCTGAGATAATTGCACTCATCATCATAATCCCCAGTTAATAAAATATAAAATGAAATATAAATAAATAGCATGAGGAATGAAAATCTCATAACAAATATGATGATTTGAGTCTGAGGGATCAGCACAAACATTATAAATAAGTAAAAGTTTATTGGCATTAAACAAACATAATAATCATTCATCATCATAAATGATCAACAATAAAAATCAATACTGTGACTGGATTTGAAATGAGTTTTTAATAGACCATACTAATTATACAGCTTTTGCCAACTTCTGGCAAATTATTTAAATAATAATTTGGAAGCATAAACATAAGTGATAACCTATAAGAATATAACAATAAAAAATAATGCTGGAATACTATAACATGCTGATCATCATTATTGCTCTCTGAAAACTTAGTACCATTAATTTATTGGCCAACTACAAATGTAATTTTTAATTAATTAAAATAAAATGCAGTGCATGCACATTAAAATAATCACATTTCACCAATTATGATCATCATTATCTGGACATCCATAACATTAAACATAAATCTTTTTTATAGAAGAGGCCATTATGCATGAATTTAGTTTAGATAATATTCTAAAACTATTTTCAGATTCAATAAATGCACTTGAATAATGTTAAACAGTTAAATATTAATTTGTTAATAACATCTAAAATAAAATTAAGTTCTGCAGAATGCAGCTACACTTATAAATTAAGCCTTCTGATTTTGATTATCACCAAAAAATAGGCTATGACCTTGTGATTTACAAATATGTTAAAATATCAAACACACATACAAACATATATATATAATTACACATATGTGTGGTATAATAATTTGAAAACATATTTTAATTGTCATAAAATTATAAATAAAATTAATTTCTATGATACATAATTAATGACTGGCTTAATATATATATGAATATAGATGTGTGCACACACAGATGTTTATGTCATATGATATTTTAATTTGTCAAAATAATACTTTTATTAAAAATATTATACAGTTACAATTAATTCCATGTTGAAAATATACATAAAATTTTTGTATTTATATATAAACATTCTGATGTGCTGTATAGTAATTTAAATAAACATGTTCAAACTGGCATTCTTATGAGAATATTCATTTATTTTTTAATAATACATTATTTTTAATGATAATTTTTTTTTTACTTAAAAAAAAATAATCTTAAAAGTTTTTTTTTTTTTTTAATCAGGCAACTCTTGGTTAATTTATAAATATTTAAAAAAACTCCAGCAACTTTTTTTGTGTTCCCTAATTTAGGAAGATTTTTGAAGTTTTCTTTATTTTTACAAAATATACTGGAAATGCATATTACTTGTTGTTGAATAAAGTTATTTACTTTTTAAAAAAATATAATTTAAAAATTATAACTGTCATTTTCACTAAAGAAATCCTTTAAAATAACTAGTTCTCATATATATAAATAAAATGTCTGTTAATTAAAACAAAATTGTATGCTATCATATATAGATGAATTAGTATTGATAAGAGATTGAGGGAGCATAAATTGTTATATAAGCATGTAAAAAGTAAAAATAATGGTGATTAAATGTCTCCTTCAGTTTTCTTTGATCATGAAACAACATGTAAGTATAAATTCAAATTTGATTTTGAAAATATGAAAATTTTTCATGAAGTGAGAAACCATAATAAAAGAAAAGTCAACGAGACAATTTTTATAAATAGGAATAAAATGAATTTAATAAATAGACAAGCTGTTAACATTAAAATACAAGATTCATGGGATTGGAATTGAATGACATTTGCTTCCACTTTGTCTTCCTTTTTAATGTAATGGCAGCTGAGGCAGGTTTAAGAAATTAACCAAAAGTACTTCTGTGGATTTAAGGATTGTTTATAATAGGTTTTATTATCATTAAATTTATTATTTTTCCTATATATATATTTTGAATACGGTGTTAAATACATTTGTTTGAATTATTATTATATGATTTAAAAATACAGACATTTAATGGTAGTAGTTATATATATATATATTAACTGAAAGGAGACCCTTTGATTCCTCTTGGAGGCCTTAAAGGAATCGAGCAGGACAAATTACTAATGTCCATTCTATACATTCTTGTTGTTGCAGCTGTTATTACTATGTGATTATTCATATAGTATATGAACATGGATGGGCTGTTCACCAACACACATTAGCCAGCATGGTCAGTTTATTGGCTTTTTACCTCTGAGTTTAAGATCAAGAAACACCATGGTCTTTCTTCTTAGTGGCTGATAAGGCAGAATGAATGTTTGTATAAATGATAAATATGTTCCCAATACATATATACAATTATGACAGACAAAAATAAAGCATGGTCCTTATTCCCAGGAGGCTGTAAAGTCACCAACCAAGGCAGCAGTTGGTGGCCGAAGGCAGAGAGTGCTAAGAATCCCCTGATTGCGAACCCAGGCTGCCATTTGATGATGACTTTTTATTTAGGTACTTACAACTTCAGATCACTTTCAAGTGAAGGAAGATTGCAAGAATTATAAGAAGAACTCTCTTATATTAAATGGGACATTATTGGACTTTGAGAAGTTAGAAGAAAAGGTGAAGAGACAATTGAGTTAAAAAGTGGACATATACTCTATTATAAAGGCACAAATATTGGAAATACAAGTGGAGTAGGATTCATTATAAATAAAAAGTGGAAGAACAATATTGTGGAGATTGATGGTGTATCAGACAGAGTGGCAAGATTACTTATACAACTTAATAGCAGATACCAAATGCAGATATTTCAGGTTTATGCCCCAACAAGTTCTCATAGTGATGAAGTAGTAGATGATTTTTATATGGATGAACAAAAGGCTTTTGATCAGAGTAAACACCATTTTAAAATTGTTATGGGAGACTTTAATGCTAGAATTGGTAAAAAAAATAAAAGATGAAAGTGCTGTGGGTAATTTTGGTTATGGTAATAGAAATGAGAGAGGACATAGACTTGTTGAGTTCGCAGAAAAAGAAAAACTTTATATTATGAATTCTTTTTTTTTTTGAGAAAAATGTTAAAAGGGAAATGGACATGGAAGCATCCAAATGAAGGTACAGCAGAATTGGATTATATTTTGACTAACAGGAAATACATATTTCAAGATTGTAATGTTCTTAATAAATTTAACACAGGAAGTGATCATTGATTAGTAAGGTGTAAGATATGTGGTGATGTAAAACTAGAGACAAAAATTATTAAGAAAACAATATTTAAAGTTGATATTCCTAATCTTCAGAAACATTCTAATGAATTTAAATTAGAACTTACAAATCGGTTTCAAGTATTAGTAGATTTTTAACATGATTCAGATTTGAATGAGATAAATATGAAAATAACTGATACACTTTTGAAAACTGCAACAAAGATAGCTGGTAGCAAAAAACAGCAATTGACCAATAAAATTTCTACTGAGACTAGAGAATTTGTGAAGAAAAGAAGGAATATGAAGATATACAAAAATGATGCATTAAAAAGAATTGAATATCTCGAATTTTGTAAAATGGTGCAGAAAAGAGTTGAAAATGATATAAGAAGGTATAACAGTGAACTAGCAAGGAAAGCTGTGGAAGAAAATAAAAGTCTTAAGAATGTAAAACAACATTTTGGTATTGGTAAAAAATTTATATCTGCAATAAGAAAAAAAGATGGAATTATTACTAAAAAGAGAGATGACATCATGAAATTTGTAGACGATTTTTATCAAGAATTATATAGTAATAAAGAACAAGTACCTCCTATATCTATTACATCTTCCAAATTGCCCAGAATTTTAAATGAAGAAGTGAGATATGCAATTAAATGTATGAAGAAAGGAAAGGCTCCAGGTAATGATGGAATTATAATTGATATTTTAAAAGAAGCAGGTGAAGAAATAGAAAAAAAAAATTAGCAAAGTTATATACCAAATGTCTAAATGATAAAGATGTACCGGATGATTGGAAGAATGCAGTAATAATATTAATATTTAAAAAAGGTGATAAAGAAGATATTAGGAATTACAGACCTATCAGCCTTTTATCACTTATATATAAAATTTTTACCAAGATAATTACAACTCATCTACAGAGAACATTGGATTTTCACCAACAAAGAGAACAGGCTGGATTTAAAAGTGGTTTTAGTACAGTAGATCATATCCAGGTATTGAGAGAAGTTATAGAAAGGACAAATGAATATGAGTTGCCATTATGTTTTGGATTTGTAAATTATGAAAAGGCATTTGATTCTATAAACATTTCTTCAGTGATTAAAGCATTAGATCATCAAGGTATAGATCCAGGATATTGTCATATTTTAAAGAATATTTATAAAAATGCAACAGCAACAATTAGATTACATAATGACACTGGGAAAGTCAACATTGAGAAAGGTGTAAGACAAGGTGACTCCATATCTCCAAAACGTTTTACAACAGTGCTACAAGAAGTATTTTGTGGATTAAAATGGGAAACTAAACGAGTGAAAGTAAATGGTGATTATTTAAGTCATTTAGATTTCACAGATGATGTAGTTGTTTTTGCAAATAATGCTTCAGATCTTCAGGAAATGTCGCAGGAATTATCAGATGAAAGTAGGAAAGTAGGACTAAAGATAAATGTTAAAAAGACTAAAGTAATGTTTAATCAATTTGCTCAAAATATGAAAATAAAGATTGATTATGATGAATTAGAAGAAGTTAACAGTTACAAATACCTTGGTATTTGGAGGAAATTAATCATAGAATTAAACTTGGTTGGAGTGCTTTTGGTAAAAATAACTTGATACTAAAGGGAAATATGCCTATGTGTTTGAAAAGGAAGGTTTTTAACAAATGTGTTTTACCAGTTCTTACTTATGGATCTGAGACTTGGACACTTAATAGAAGAGCAATTCAGAGATTTCAGACCACTCAAAGAAGTATGGAGAGATGTATGTTGGGAGTAACAAGAAGAGATCATAATGCAATGTATGGGTAAGAGAACAAACAGTTGTTACTGACCTCATTGAAAAAATTAAAAGATTGAAGTGGAGTTGGGCTGGACATATTGTTAGAAGAGATGATAATAGATGGACAATTAAAATTTTAAACTGGATTCCAAGAGATTGTAAATGACCCAGAAAGAGACCACATGTGAGATGGATGGATGAAATAAGAAAGTGTGTAGGGTGATGTGGCAAAGAGAAGCTAAAGATCAGAGAAGATGGATTAAACTTGGAGAGACCTTCATCCTGCAGTGGATTGATAATGCTTGATAATGATATATATATATATATATATATATATATAATGTAGTATCTTTATCTGTACTTCATAACATACAGATAGAACAATACACACATAAACTACTTCTTCAGAAAGCTGATGGATTCTCTATGTAAGCATGTCCCTTGTAGACTGGCTTATTGTCATCTTCCAAAAAATATAGTCTGGTAACAATTAGCCTGCAATGAACTCCCATCAGCCTCTATACCATTTAATTTAATATCTATATTATCTAATATATATATATGAGCTATGAAGTACATAAAAGACGGAAATTCTTCCATGTGAATGCAAACCCTACCATAGTGAGCAAGTAGCAACAGCTGGACTTCCACTGTCTCTTGCCTTCATTTATAACTTCATTAGCATCATACTGTCACCATCTGTAAACTTTTAAAATTTCCCAAAATCCCCTGTAATCTTTTTTCCAATCTCTTTATAGTCAACATAAAATTAAAATCACAATGTAATTAAAAGTTTTCTTTATTTTCATGTAAAAATGTTAATAACATTTCAATTCAACTTTATTCCTTTTAAAAACCTTTCTAAGATCAAAATATGTTATAATGCTTTAGGTAAAAAAATGTAATCTAATCAAATATAATTTTATAATTACCAGTATATCTATTGTTACATAAAATGTTCCTGTTTTAATTTTAAAATTAGAATTACTAAAATATTAATTAGACTTTTTAAATGTTTAATTTATAATATTTTTTAATTCAAAATTATTTTATCCTTAACTGTTATTTCTTTGTAAACCAGAAAATATCTACAAAAGATTGTATGTTTATTTTTACTTTTCTTTTCAATTTTATATGTATGTAAACATACTAATATGTTGTTGTATGCCATGGGACACATAACTATCTCAATATATAAAAATATTAAGTTATTTAATAATTATACATATAAATAAAGAATGATGAATATAACAGATTATAATGTGTTATAAAAAGTGTTAAAATCTGCCCAAGTATTTTCAATTACTCATTTAACTTTTTTAAACAGTCATTTAATTGATTCTGCCATATTTAAAATTAATTGATGGTTGAATAAAGTTAAGTGATTATCTGAAAGTACTTCTGCTGTTTGTAAGATATATTATATTTATTATATAGCATTTTGTTGTAAATATTAAATGCCATATAAAGATTCAATTAAAGTTTAACATTTTATTTCAAGCAGCAATGCAATGTTTGATGTAAAAAACTAATAAATCACTTGCTGGACTCTTGTTTAATAATATATTTTTAAAGCCCTGGAGAGTAGTTGAGATTACATCCAATATAATACTGCAATTTCTATTTAAGTTTACTTATGACAAACAGTTTTATCTTCAAGCTTGAATGTAAATCTAACAGCAATTTACTAAAGCTAATATGTATTGGCAAAACGTTAATAAACAGAAATGAGATTTTAGTCAAACATATTTTAGGTGGTGTAAGCAAATGTAATTTTAATGTTATTATACAATTATGTAATATTGAATTAATTAATTGTACTTTTCAAGATTATTTTTAATGAGTTTGTTTGAAAATTCTGCCTTATTTATTAACATTAATTTGATACTATTTGGAATCAGTGTTTAAGCACATATTGATTGTTATGCATGAAGTTAAATATAAATTGTATCTAGTATTATTTGCTTTCATAATTATGTGACTTTATATCTCATTTTTTAATAACCAGCACTGTTAAGATTAACAACAACTCAATGAGTGAAAAAAGATATGTAACTAAAGAATGGAAATATGGTTACACTTTCCATAATGCTATTGTCACAATTAGTGTACCAATAAAAGAAATACATATGGTAGAAGAAAAACTAAAGCAAAAAATATAAGAGAAATAAACTGAGTAAAAATAATACTATTTTTTTCTTTACATAATGATAAAAGAACAGAAAGGCTAAAATTTTTGTTAACTTTTGTTACCACAAAAATATTGTGAACAATTTATATATTTTAAAATTACATATTCTTTGATTGCAATTGATCTAAATATTAGAAATATTGTAATGTAATTTAAAAATGCCAAAAAAAAAATTGCCTTATTTTTTTTCATTGCAATAATGCCATTTATATTTGGTTTAAACAAAGAAGAAGTGAAACACATTAAATATATTTAATAATTTTGTGATTAATAAATAACTTTTGAATGGTTAAACCATAAGCTGATTTCAATATTTTCCTTGAGTTATAAAAAAACCCTGCTGTAAATCTTACTAAATTCTTTCTATCAGTGCAAAAATTAATACAAAAATGAAAACAAAAATTACTCTATTTAAAAAAAAATGCTGTTTGAAGTTATAGAATAAAAATGTCTTATTGAGTCATTCTGGTAATTCTCGTTAATCCATTACTGATATAGATGGTAAATTGTGAATGTTCTAGAACATCAATTAAACCACCTATCTTTTACATCCTTCAAATTCCTGCTTTGAAGTGCAGAGTTATTGAATATGATTATGAAGAAATGACTTGATGTTTCATAGTGCAGATGTAAAGTGCTAGGTCAATTCCATCCCAGTTCTGACAGTTATAGCTCCATGAGCGACAACTTTCTTTCCACAATATTACTTTTGTACTTTGCAATGCATATTTGTCTATGTCATTATTATATATTTCATTAATGATTTATTTTGACTGCATTAAGCCTAATCTATTCATTTAAAAGCAAAGTGACTTGACGTCACTCTAAATCAGTCACTTTTTGTATTATGATTTTGAGCTCATTGTAAAGAAGAAAAAAGTTCTGTAAGATGCTACCCTCTCTTGAATTATTTTACAAGTAAAAAATCAATAAAAATGATCATATATGTCAAACAAAAGAAAAGTGCCACCTTTTCTTGAATCTTATTGGCTGTTTAAATTTTGACAACAAGGAAAATAGCTGCCAAAAAGTAAAGAGTTATGATCGGTTTTTGTTTTATTTCGAAAATGATAAACTAATGTTTTAGACCGTTTTAACAGTATTTTTTGACAAAGTATAAATTATTTTGTTAAAATAGTGCTAAAAATAAAATTATTTTAGAAAAATAGTTAAGATTTTAGCAAGAATTATTTATTTATTGCAAAGTGGGAAGAAATCATGATGTAAGCAAATCTTTTTGGTTGGCGATTGACATTCCTTTTAATTTTAGCTGCTATCGAATATTTTTCAAATTATAAATCAAAATTTATTTTTGAAAAAACTTTTGTTCACTTTCATAATCTGACAGATTATTTATATAACTTTTACAAATGAAACTAAAGTGAATATAATATTAAAAGGTGAATATATTTTGACAATTGACTTTGTTAATTGACACTTCAGTTTGTGAATTGCCAATTAAAAGTTTTGACTTTTACCTCACACAGCCAATAATATAATCAGCAGTTGAAAGGTTAATAGCAATATTTCTTATATTATTTGATATTTTCAAATCTAGATACTTCGATCTGTAACTTGGTATTACAGACACATTGGAAATTCATATGATTTGAATTTCTTTTGAAAATTTCAATTTCGAATTGCTCTGTCAGCTAACTTTAATTTTATATGTTTGTTCTCACTTTCTTGAATCTTCTGATATTAGTTTTTAATATTATTTCAACTCAAAAGTGGCTGATGCTTCTATTCACATTGTAAATTCGAATTCTCTACTTAAATTTTTGTAGGTTATTCTGTAGATGAGAAATTTTATCTCTCTTTGGAGAAGCTCATTGTTGAAAAATGGCAAGTTTGTGATTATCATTTATGTTCATTGTTGATGTCAATATTAAGTAATATTTTATATGTAATGAGTTAATAACAATAAATTTTTTATTTGATATTTCTTTACTTTAATATGTTCATTTTTTGATTGCATTCATTTTATCTAATCATATTAACTATGCTTTGTTATAAGGTGTTGGATTTATGTCACACTTAACAGGATAATTATTAGAGTTTAGTTGTTGTATATGTGTCTTATAGTTTAATTGAGATATGTATTTATAATTAATAATGTTGGGGTTTAAATGTGTGTTGCAATTAAAGGTGTGTTACTTATAGTACTTTAATTTTTATTCATCTAGTGATTAATAAATAGCATTAATATCATGGATCTTGGATTCAGATTAAAGCCACAAGTTGTGTAGTGAGATGTATAGAGCACACATAACATATACCTCCAGTAAAGGTTGTTAAAGATGGGTTTATAACTATAATTCGTTACCTTTATATCATGTAAATGTTACATTAAAGTAGGTCTAAGATTTTTTATTCTTCTTGAACAGTTAATGGTTTATCATAATATTCATGTTTCTTAATGTTGATGAATTATACCAAATCTTAATTAAATATTAGGATTTCTTATCTTACTATCCAGACATCAGTGTGTTTAGTAACTCTATAAAAAAAGTATAAATTTATATTTGATTTATAAAGAATTATTTGTTTTTCCTATAACATAGGTTAGGTAGCTTTTTTTTAAGTGTTATTAATTTCTCTTTTAATTCAAGATATGCATAATGGTCAATATATAATAACCTTTGACATGTTTCAATTGTTGTTAGAAATCTGACTCTTCTAGCATCAATCTCTTGTACATTTTGCTTGCTTAATTTACTTTACACATAACTATTGTTGTTTATTATTTGGGTTTGAATTCATACTTTGTGGATTTGTATTTATGTTAAGTTGGTTAAGAATTTGTTAATTTTCCCATGGTATGGTTTCATAATTCGAGCATTATATATTTTTTTGATACCATTGCCTTTGTCTACTTAATATGCATTTGGACCAACACATTTGATGATGGTAAATGGTTCATCATGCATATCATAGAATTTGTCATCAATAGATTCTTTAGAACAGCTTATATGGGTTATATTAATAAAGATTTTTCTCCAATTTTAAAATAATAGCTAACTTTTTGAAAAAAAGTTGCTTGTGCTTTTCATTCATTTATAGCATTTTATTATATAACTACATTCGATCCTTTTCTAGGTCTATGCATGATTTTTATGAAATAAGATTGGTGTATGTAATCCCAATTGTAGTCTAATGGGTGTAAATCCAGTGGATTCACTCAAATTTTAGTTAATATAATTGACTATGCACTGTGTGTGTGTTTTATCCAACATTTATGCTTGTCTCCTAAGTAGATTCCTGCATAACACATTCACATGGGTTTGATTGTGGATTCCTAATAAAAGCAAGCACATGTTTTATCTGTTGTTTCTGTACCTATTTAATCCATTTTGTAGATAGAAAAGGGATGCCATAATCACTTAAAATGATCCCTAGTTTTCCTATTTTATTTGAAATGGAGTGTATCTAATACTTTAATAAAAGATTTAATATTAGCTTAAGGTATAGAGTAAGCAGCCACAAATTTTGTGAAGAGATTATAAGTTAATAGAAAATATTTTTGCTTATTAAATGATGGTAATGAAGCATAAAATTCCATAGCTAAGTTCTCATGTTCTCTTTTGGGAGTGATGAAATTAACTGAACTTATACAATTTTTGTTTACTGGCTAGGCCTTTAAGCATAAGTGGCAGTTTGGAATTTTTTCACAATGTCTTGATACATTCTAAGTCAGTAAAACGAATTTTTTTATTAATTGTTGAGTTTTATGACCTCATCATGCCCATATACACAATGGGCATATCGAATGAGTGGCTTTTAAAATCTTTTTGGTAATACAACTCTTCACTCACGTTTGTCATTATTTGATGTATATTTTAAGAGCTTATTATCTAATCTATACTTTTCCAGATTATTGGCTTCATACAGAATTTATTTTTTGTTTAATGTTTTAATAATTTGAATCAGATCTTGCTCTAGAGTTTGAAACTGTTTTATATTCAACAAGTCGTTCTCTACATTTTCATTAATTGCTACATGAATATTTAAAAGACACACATTATCCACTGTTAAATATTGCTTTTCTGATCAATATGGATATTGACTTCATATATCAACTACAATGTTTTTGTATTCATTACAGTATCTGACTATCTAATTGAATTATTGTAACAGCTAACTCTATCTAACAAGATGATGGTTAGTTAAATGACTGTGATTCAAGAATTCAAGGCTGTTATCTCACCTCTGATCCAAGAAGCATTTGTCAAAATTTCTGGAAAGCCCACCCTATTGCTAGTGCTTTTTTCTTAGTAACTATATAATTTATTTCTGGACCCTTTAAAAGATCACTAATGAAGTACAGGACTCCAACTTGACCATCTTTCTTGATTTGGAATAGAGTTACTTCTAATCTGTAACCACTACTTTCTGATTTTACAATAAAGAGTTTATTAAAATCAGGAAAAGCTAGTATGACTTTGCTCTAAAAATCTTGTTTTAATTGTAGCAAACACCTCATCTTGCTCTTTACTTTCATTTTTCTCATTAACCTTAATGACAGTTCCATGTGATAAGCAAATTTGGGATAAAAACGATTATAAAAATTGCATAACCCTAAAAATGATCAGATCTGTTTCTTATTTTTTGGTATAGGAAAGTTCTGTATCACATTGATCTTATCTGGATAAGGTCTCAACCCATTATAACTTATTATATGATGTAAGAAGACTACTTCATTGCACAGCAATGTACTCTTCTTTTGAAATTTATTTTTATACCTTTATCATAGTACTCATTAAAGAATACTTTTAAATGTTGAATATATTTTTCTATGGTATGAGTTGCAATGATGAAATTGTCTACATCAATTGTTGCTATCTATTTAATCTCAGAGAAAGTATTTTATCCAGGTGTGTTATAAAGTCTGCACCACCATTAATCAATTTAAATGGAAACCTATTAAGTTGATAGGTAAATCCAACATATCAAAATGTAGTATATTGGCAATCATCTGGATGGAGTTCAATTAGGCAATAACTGGAGGTTAAATCAAAAGTGGAAAACAATTTCTTATTACCAAATTTCAAAAATAATTTGTGTATGGGTGGTGGTATCTTCCTATCTGAAATGGTAATTTTATTTAGCTGTCTAGCATCTAAACAAAATCTCATCTACCTATCTTTCTTCTTCACCATTATAATTGGATTCCAATATGGTGAGGATCACTTAAAAATTATTCCCCAATCGATAATTTTTTAATCTGGTAATTTATTTTGATATCAATATGGGATTAGATGTGATATGGATTGAAATGGTTTGTTTTCAAACAACTTAATTCTTTGCTGGAATCCCTCTATCACTGCTGGTACCTCTGAGAATATATTATATTCATTAATCACAGATCACAATCTTTCTATATCATAAGCTTTAATTAAATTTACCTCTGCAAACTTTTCTTTCAACATTGCTTCTGGTATAGTAGATAATATACAGTCAATTTCATTTGTCATAATTTGGGAGTAATGTTATTTCTACAACCTGACCATACATTTGTTCATATGTAGGAATTCAGCTTTTAAGATGACTTCATGAATGAGGCCATTTAATATTAAAAGACATTATAGATACATGTTTGATTAATGGTCAGTTTGACCCAGATTTGTTTTTGAGTTAATTCTGCCTTCTTATTGTTAACCATGGTAGCCTGTATTGACTTGAGTGGTAGTGTTTTAATATTTGGATTTTTATCCATAACTGTTTTATAGAATTTGTCAGAAATAACAGAGATTTGGCAATCAGTGTCTAACAAAGCTTTGACTTAAATCCCCAAACATAGCTTTCATCATGGTGCAACTTTGTAAAACATGATTATGTGTTTCATTTTTCCAAGATGTTAAGTTGGTCATTTCTTTTATTACTAGTTTGATTTTGTTCCTCATTTTTAATATGAGTCATTGAAAAGAGAAGCCACCTCCCAAGTCTTTTCTTACTTTCCTTTATTTGATGCTTTGGTGTGTCTTTATTACTTTCATTTGATTTTGTTTGCTAGTGGATGTTATATTACTGGGGGTTTGATACCTGATGTAGATCATCAATTGTTTTTTCCTCTATGGTACCATTTCTTATTGTTTTACCTGGCCCAAATGTTAGGATTATTATTATTCTTTCTCCTTTTGCAATTAGTAGCATTTATGAGTATTTTTTCTTTTATTTTTTTTTTGAATAATTTATACATTATATTCTCATTCCTAGTATCGATTTTGTGAGCAATCTGTCTATATTTTGTGTATTGGCATAATAAGGATTGCTCTATTTTCAAAAGCAATTTGTTTTACTATTTGGATTATTTGGCCAAGATGGTATGTATCAAAGGTTTTTAATTTAACCACTTGCCTTCTAAAAGACTTAGTAAGTGTTTTGCCAGGACCAATTCTATATTTTTTCTTCAAGATTTGGTATAACATAGCTTCTTAGTGATAGTTAATCCAAAAGTTCTTTATTAGCAATGTTTGGTAGTCATTAAATGTCTTAGGTACATGGAATAATAACTCCCACTGAGATAGAACATCTCCCTGTAGATGGCTCTATAACATTATTAACTTCTCACCCCCTGAAAGACTGCTCTTGACTGAAAAATACAAATCCAAACTTCTTAAGTGTTCAATGGAAGCTTCATTGGACAGACCTTTAAATACATATAATTTCATGAATTGCTTTATCATGTTTGTTTAAAGGATATGGTTATGATAATTATTATATTCTTTTTGGACATTGATTGGTGATACATGCATTGTATTTACATATTTTTCCATTGGGTTGATGATACTTTCATTATTATTTTGTGTTATATATTTATATATATTCGTTTCATTTCCCATTTCATACTGATCTACAGTTTTATTTATTTTTTCTTCAATTCTATTAATAGATTCCAAAATACGATTTAACTTTTTTGTAGTTGTTTCTACTTCATCTTCTGACGATTTAAGATTCTGAGAAATTTGACGAGTTTTTTCTTTCATTTTCTCTAAATTTTTTTCGAGTTCATTCTTTAAATTTTGTATTGTTTGATGTACAGAAGCATTCCCGTTTTTTAATTGATTCAATGTTCTAGTATGATTTTCCAATGAGATTTTGATGCTGTTTTTATTTTATTTCTGTGTCCATTAAGTTTTGCTTAATGCTAAGACATTGGTAATCATTTTCTATTGAGTACATTTTTTTTTCATGATTACCTACTTTAGTTTTTTATTATTTTTTATAACTAGTGATTTCTATATGGATGCTCTTTATTCTATCAGTAAAACTTTTTATATTTTTCTTGGTCTTGATAAATTTTATCTTCAAAATTGTCATATATTATTTTTATTTTCATATATCTCATTTTATTTTATTTTCTAATTTTCTTTCAAATTCAATAAATCTTTTCTGACACTTAAGGCCTTTTTCTTAGATAATCGTTTCAATTTGTTGTATCCTGTCCTTAATGTCAGTCTGTATTTGGGATAATTCACCTTTAAGTTCAATTTTTAAATTATCTAATTTTTTGATAAATCAGTTGTTACATTATTCATCATCTGGTAATCATTTGTTACATTATTCATCATCTGATGTTGTTCTGCTTTCATATCATCGATCATTTTTTACTGATCTGCTTTGATATCTACTTTCATGTCATCCAATATTAGTTGTAGATCTGCTTTGATATCTGTTCTCATTTGTTATTGACTTGCAAACATAGGCTGTAGTTGATTGGCAGATATTTGTTGCATCATCATACTCATTTCTCTGAGTAAAACATCATTTGTGTTTCCTTTCTTTTCCTCTAGTTTATTTGAAATTTTATTGATTTCCAGAGATTGATCATTTGATATTGTGGTCCCACCAGATATATTTACATCATATTTTACTTCTATAACTTCTAAAATAGTACTCTCTATTGCTTTTCTATTCATTTCACTTTCTATTTCAATTTTGTTTTCTTTTTCAATATTCATTTCTAATCGTAACATTTCGATGTTGTTCCTAATGATTGTGACTTTTTTACTACTTTATTTTAATTTTTTATACTACTTATTATTTAAACATTTGAACTGTAATAAAGATTTCTTATTATATTGTACATCATGGAAATATTCATTATCACTATCACTTTCTCTATTTTTATCAAAACGATTTTACATTCACAAAAATTGTTATTTTATTTGTCCTTTTTCTTTCACTATACAATTTCTCCATTTCAAAACAATTTCAATTATTGACTATCATTTATTTTATTTGGGTTTTAATCCTCGGTAAATTTCCATATTCAAATTAAAATTGTCATATCAACAAAACAATTTTATAAATAAATATGTTTATGTTTTATCGTTTTACTATTGAAAGTATAGAATTGTATGTTAATATAAAATCATCCCTCCTTACAAAAACCAAATATATTAAATTAATGAAAGGAATCATGATAAGAAATAATCTTTATCAAAGGATGTTATTTTAAAAAATCAAGACATCCCTCTATAACAAATAAGTTATTTTTAACTACTAAACTTAATTACATTATTTTTTTTTTATTCTTTCTCATTTATAAAAAAACAAAGACTTAAACTATATTGTTTCAAATCATGATATAATAAACATCAAATTTTAAAATTACAATGCCTTGTTAATACTTAATAAATTATATATTTATAATAATATATATTAAAGGTAAAGAAAGCAATAGATTAAAACAGAATAACACCACACACATATCTCATTATATAACATTAATTAATTAAATGTGCTCAAGTTATAATAAAACTTAAGTCCTTATAATATGCTATTACGAATTTTGTTTGAGATTTATATAACTAAACAAGAAAGTTATGTTGGGTTCAAACAATAGAGCTGGGTTTTTTTTTTAAATTTCAATCTGTTGTCTTAATGATATAAGGATATTAAAGATGTTTCTGAATGATTAATTGTAAATTTTTACACTGATAATGATTATTAGCCGAAAACTAGTTTAGAAAAGTCAATTATAGCATTATCATCTAATGGTAATTGATTATTTACACTTTGAATTTGATAATAAAAGATAAAAAGTAATGAAATTGTTTGATGATATGATGAATGCATAATAAAATGGATATTTCAATGAATGAATTACATAATGTGCTATTAATTAATTATGCAATAACATTATTTTGAAACAACAATAGCTACAAATATTGAATTCATAAATAACCTTTCAAACAATTTTCTTAATTTGTATGATAACTTAAGAAAGATCTTTAGATGAAAAAAATATTGATTTGGAAAATTCAAAATAATTGTTTATTTATATTTGGTCATGTAATTATGTTGATTTTTAATATTCAATTAAATATCATCTTGTGTTGTTTTTTTGTTTTTTTTTTTTGTAATAACTTCATGTTTTTGAGAATATTTCCCCACCAAATATCAGAAGATTCACAAAAAAATTATAAAAACTAATGAGTAGATAGAACTTACCAATAACTCAAAATATAGTTTCATCACCTAAGATTGGATGGAAAAAAAATCCATTTTCGATGTAAATTTTTTAAAATAATATTCCAAATTTTTTTTCCCATTTCAAACAACATAGCTAGTTTGATTTTGTCTTCCTAAAGACAACTGGAGTTCCAACAAAAGCTAATTTGTTTCATAAATTGAAATTTATCAACCATTGATCTGTGTGTGAGAATAGAGACTATTAACCATATCATAAATAACTTTAGTATTTATGAATCTATCTCATGGCTGAAGTTTCTACCGATATAAGCACGAAAACTCTATACGAAATAAAATATAAATAATTGTACGGGCATACAATTCATTTTAATTATTTTTTCACTTTAGGATTTAGGGTCACACATGAATTAATTCTGGAAATAAAAAATAAAAACCAAGAAAATTGTTATACGTATATTTTTGTGTATGCACACATAAGAGAATAATTAAAATTGCTGTATATGTATTTGAAACATAAAAATGTAATTAATTGTATATTCACACAACCCTACTAACATTGTTAGTGATGGGAAATATTTTTTTATCATAAAAGTTTCTTGATGCCATGTGCTATACAAACTATTATGCCTGAATTTTAAAAAAACTCAGTGAAAAAACAGAAATTAAAAGAAAAATGACAAAGGGGAGACTCAAAAACTATATAAAATGCAGTATCTATATTCTCATATATAAGTATATAGTACAATCATATATCCAAACTAACTAATGATGCACACATAAGAACACAACTTGAAAAGAGGTGAGTGATGGTTCCAAACTAGAACTAGATCCACACGCAAAATTTTAATAATATATATGAGGGAGAAATATTTTTAACGAAAATTATACATAAAGCTTAATATCTATAACAAATTATTTCCTCTACTAATATCACTAATAATAATAATAATAATAATAATAGTAGTAGTAGTAGTAATAATAATAATAATAATAATAATAATAATTATTATTATTATTATTATTATTATTATTATTATTATTATTATTATTATTATTATTATTATTATTATTATTATTATTATTATTATTATTATTATTATTATTATTATTATTATTATTATTATTATTATTATTATTATTATTATTATTATTATGTGATTTGCATAGCTTTGTGTGATTCTAATTATACTAATGTTAGTAATGTCTCTCAGGGCATTCTCATAAATTATAATAATAAAATCTCAGGGTATCTTTATAATTTTATACAAAATGTATAACAGTATATACAAAGGATAAATAACAATTTTTAATTAAATGTGTTTAATACTCAATAAGGCTAGCAAGGCATTTATCACTCTCAAGTTACATTTGTGTGGTTCAAACACTTATCTCGGGATTCTTAATAAAATATAACAATTACTATTCTGAAAAATTCATAATTTCAACAATTTTAATCTGTTCTATTGTAGATGTGATTAAGCTAGTAAAGGGCTTTTATTGTATCTATTCATATGTCAATGAATTCAATATTAAAAATGGAAATTATTTCTTAAATAAAGTGTAATTATGACAACATTTATTTATAAGATGTGTAGATAATGATGATAATTTTCAATTAATGACAAATAATCATACTCTAAAAAAATCATAAATAATTTATTAATTATAAAACCATTATAAAAATCTTTAGATGAACATAGTCATAATAACAATAAGTTCTCTAAAAATATTATAAATCATATTGTGCTATTATGGGTTATAAATATGTAATTAAGTCATAAATAGTCATGTTTTATCAAAAACGTGATGCAACAACAAAACATACCATTGGGGAAGGTCGTATAGTGTTTATTTAAAATCTCAGCATTAACAGCTGATGAAATACAATAAAGCTTAATTGCAGCTTTAATCGTAATAGAAATAATCTCTTCTTATAGGTATCAAACATATTGCTTAAACCGCTCATGAATGAGAAAGCTTATACCCAACTCATATTATTATTCTTAAATAGTATAAGTTTAACAAGACCTGGCCATCACAGGTGCTACAGGCATAACATAAAATACCCTTTTAGCTTATATTAAGATTCAAATGTTAACACCATATTGTTAGGAGTCAAAGTCAACTAAACATTAGTATTTGTGATTAGCAATGTCACAAGGATAATTCAATACACCACGTGCTCTTAATTTATATGAGTATCTTTGGGCAAAACAAGAAGGGAAGCCCTATAACTATTTAACTTTATACCAAATAGCTTTTCATTATAAATGAATCAATAAAACATATGGGAGATTAACTATTAACTTGGATATTGCATATTTTACCTTAGCTTAAAATTTATCACAACTGATCTCCCATGCATATTATAATTACAAACACACATTTTTACCTGATTTCCCTGATAAATACAATGTATTACCTGTATTTTTCTTATAATATTTTATTCTTGGAGAACATTTATCAAATCATAACAATAATAACTTTAAAATATTAAAATAGTTAAACAAATTAAGTAATAATGTGATAAAAAACCTGTCATTAAATAAACACACAAACAAATTTATTCTGAGCCCCTTAAATATTTCTCATTGAATGAAAAAATATTATTTTAGCAGTTTATATTGAAAAACGTCAACTAAGATGAATTTCACACACTTAATCTATATAAGACATAATTAATTTTGAAGGTTGACCTATTATAGTAAAAATTCACTGATATTGATTTTCCAAAAGCATTTAACACATTCAACAGATATTGCCGCAGCAATTAATCCTTTTAAGATATAGATTTCATAAATTTTAATAACTCTAGATGTATTTATGAACATATAATATTTCTGAATATAAATCTATTATATTTTGGATTACTGTAATCACATTAGTGTCAAGCAATAATATTAATTCATAAATTAAATTTATTTCACAAAATATCCAGGTTTTAAATAGTTTTTTTATCAATATAATAGGCAGAGATTCATTACTCCATTGTCTCAAGTCAATTTTATAGTATTCATCTAGAGTTCAGGCTGGTTTTATAACGGTAAGACCAAGCAATTCATTTTATATAACTCATTTACAATTTTAGGAATTTTTCATAAATATAAAATGAAGCAATTTGTTAATCCATAAATTCCCATGAATTTTATATTGTTCAGAAAAACTTTTAGATTGATGTAGCCAATATAGTTCCAGACAAGCATTTTAATCTTTCAAGAAATAATTAATAATCATTGCAGTCTTATAACAAGTTGTAGCATTCCATCAATTATTTTTAAAAAATCACAGTTGAATCAAATAATTAAAATTTCATTCTTTTAAATGCATTGCTGTATAATAAATAATTTAATTTTATCATTTAGGATTATGTAGAGGAAACATTTGTCCTTAAGAGGCAAATGTCTACCCAGTTTCTACTTCAGCATGCTATTAGTGAAGAATAATAAAATGGCTAATTCCAGATTTAAACTCAATGCAATTTCTTCAACACACCCGTAATTAAACAAGCTAAATGAATTTTGATAAATGGTTGTGTTTATAAGTTTCTGATTTGTGATTACTAATTTCTAACTTTTTTACATATAATATTTTATTTTTGGAATTGAACAGGAATATTCTGCTCTCATTATTATGGGAATGGTCAGAAGCAGATAAGATTTGAAAGCATCAAAAGTGTAAAAAGCCAAATTTGACACAAAACATTATATTACATTAGTTAGTAATAAAATATATATAAAAAACAATTATTTATTTGACAAATAAAATGACTTATAATAATAAATATTAAATTAAATGCTCTTTGTTTTTATTTTATTTTAAAGTTTTCATTTTTAATTAATAATAAACCAATTTTTGCAACACTAAGAATAAATCTATTGAAGCATTTTCAAATTATGTATTTTCAAATTCACAAGATTTTTAAACATAGATACTTATGCATTCAGACACAGGTGTTTAAATATAATGTTTAAAAATTACTATTTTTATTGGATGTGATTTTGGTTGTTCGGCTATCAAAAGTAAAAATTACTATTGTATTAATAACATTTTAAAATATTTTTTTTTATTGTTGTTAGTATAGTATCTTTACATCTTGTGTACTTTTCATTTCAAAATCGTTTTCATGTGCTTGTGTTTATTTTTTTTGACTCTTAGTAGATCTCGTTGATTTATTTACGGTTTTTGGACGTAGCACGCGCCATCTGTTGGTCAATTTTGGTCACAATTTCTTCATTTTAGGCTTAAATTATAAGAAATTCAAAATTTAAAATTGTAGTTCTAATAATATCTGCATATAGTGTTATATTTTTTTAAAAAATCAATTTTCTTTGCTGCCTATTTGTGTATAGGTCTGTCTCTTTTCTCTGATTGGATGTCTACCAAATCTGGAAATTGTCTTGTAGGTGTGTTTCTAAATGACAAATTCAGAAACTAAATGAAGATGTTCTACATGTTTGTAATTGATTTTGATGTAAATAATTATATTTATTGTAATTTTTTACATTCATAAATAAGATTTTACATTACTTTATCGAAATATAAAGTTTGATTTGGAAAAATTTTAATATTACAAGAGAAATAAGCTTGTGAATATATTCATTTTTGAAAACAGTTGTTTATATGTAGCAACTCTAATTTGAATAGTAAATGGTTCTAAATAAATCAAAATAAAATATTTTACACATTCGTATTTTGAAGTAAATAATTAAATTTATCGTAATTTTTTACATTCATAAATAAGATTTTACAGTACTTTATCAAAATATAAAGTCTGATTCAAAATTTTTTTAATATTACAAGAAAAATAAGCTCGTGAATATAATCATTTCTACAAGAAAAATAAGTTGGTAATGATAACTCTTCAGAAAAGTAAATTATTTAGACAGGTAGAAATTTAAAGTTGTAATTATAAATTTTATTAAACGCTCACTATTATTTCAGTAATAGTTTTAATAAGGCTGTAAACCTTAGCAACCTTTCTTCATAGCGTAAGCATGTGTTTTAAAGACCTACAGAGGTCCCTAGTGATGATTTTTTCAGACGCTCATTGCTAAGGTTTACAGCTTTACTAAAACTATTACAGGTAGAAATTGAAAATGACACCAGTGATTGGTTCAAATATAATTCTTTTGTTTTACTACTGGCTATTTTTTAAACATTTTTTCTTATATTTTTCTTCAGTTATTAAAATTATTTTTAATTTTTCATTACATTTAACCAATTTGAATCTAAAATTATTCAATTTTTAGAATCTGAATCAAAAAATTTCTGTGTATTTTAGATTAATATTTTAACAATAGAAACTGACTGGAAATGAAACTGGTTTATAATATTGTTCTCAGATTTAAGTAGTGGACCAATACAAAAATTAGACAAAGATTAACTCTGTTAAATAAGTTAAAAGAATCAGTTAAAGTCCAAGACTCCATCTTTAATTTTAAAAAAATTACAACAAATATAATTTATAACATATCTTCTGTTTGAATACAGTAAACATAAAAGTATATATATTATTAGAACCAGCAAATATGAAAGAATGTAATAAAGCTGATAAAATAGTCATTACCTAAAAAAATAAGAAAAAAGAGATTTCTAATACTTTTAAACACGTTTATTTTTACATTGGTTCACAAATTATAAATTATGAATATTAAATGTTAAAATGATAATTTCATAGATAGCTTTATCACATTTGTCATAAAATGCTGAAAAAATTGATATATAACTTGTCTTACCTGAGATAATTGTTTATAGTAAAAATTATAAAAGCTGTGTGATTGGTGACTTATTTTTACTAGCAGACTCAGATCTTTTCCTTCCACGCTGGGTATTTTCTAGTTCTTCCATGCAGGAGATGTGTTAGCAATGGTTGGATTTAGTGAGGCAAAAACAACAACAATAAGAACAGTACATGAGATATTATGCAAAGAGAACTTTAGTAAATTGTAATTTATGAAAAAATATACTAAACAACAAAATAAAATTTTTTATATGAGCACTGATTATGATGTATGAGAATGGATGACTGAGGGTGCTTGAAAGTATGTGTTCAAGAGATTATTACAAAATTGTAACAAATGAATACAACACTACTGTAATCATGCAATAATCTCATGAACATATAAACAATCATATAAATAAAATCATAATATACCTTGCCTTTTGCATCAATGCAATGTAAATTGCATAAAATTCTATAGCATATTTATTATTATATAAAAAAATAAATAATAAAAAATAAGTAATAAAAATAGGTAATAAAACTAACTGAATACTCAAATAAAATCATAATATATCTTGCCTATTGCAATAAATATAGTTATATGATTGAGTCTGGATGTGTATGTTTTTATATCATTGCAATGTAAATTGCCTAAAATTCCATAGCATATTTATTATTTTCTACATATACTTAATTATATAAAAAATAAGTAATAAAACAAATTGAATACTCACTGGTTTCTGGTTAAACATGATTGTCCATTTCAAATTTGAATCCAGTCATGAAGGCCTTAGATATGGATACCACGGTTGTCCTTGCAGATAAAAAATGACTCCAATCCTTTTTTTGACATTGCAGCTTCCAAATCTGAAAATGAGTTTCTAAAAAAAAGGAGACTTGCAAACACAGGCAATGCCAATTTCATATCCATATCAGGCGGTAAGAGACTACAATTCAGTCGTAAAAAAACTTTATGGTTAATAAATCTGAAAAAATTCAAATTTCACCATAGAAACAAAAATACACACATCTTTTTAATAATAATAAAATGACAGAATGAATGGTCTAAGATTCGTATATGTATAATTTATCAATTCCATGCAAACTCAATTGAAACTCTAAACTTCTGAACAGGGACTCCTAGGAGCTGCTAGGAGCACTGTGAACTAAAAGAGTTAAAAAAATTGAGGGACATATTTTTAGGACATTGTAATTGGTAAAATATGTATGAGAGACATCTTAGATCATTTTAATAATCTACTCTAATAGGTAGTTGTATATGAGAAAACTTGAATATCACTTCCAATCTTATTTTTTAATACAATAAAAGTAATAAATATTTTGCTTTACTTGATAAGCCAATAATTTATTTAGAGTTTATAATTATGATTATTGTTTTAGACAATAAAAGATAGTGGAACATTTTATCTCTTTTCCATGAAAAAATATTTTCTTGGCTTAATTATTTTATAAATGTAAATAAAGTCATTAATGCTTAGAGTAATATTAATATAACAAGATCTTTAATTTCTAATTGTTAAACTTAGAATTTTATATCAAATAGTAGATTGTTTATCAAGAATAGAAAATATATGTATTTTTTATTATTTGTAATAAGAATGCGTTACCTCTTTTTAGTTTTACTACATATGTTTTCAGTGTACAGTGACTTAATATCTTAAAGCAGTCATTTCTAACATATCACTTATCAACTTAATAAACCTTTAATTATATTTGACAATATATATATATCTTATTTAGGCTTACATCAGTACATCATTTTAGAATATGCAATATCCATATGTGTTTCTTCTAAATGTGGCATGAGCCTTAAATTTCATGCATTGTACTTATATGCTAATTCAACAATTGGATTAAGCCTTTTTTAATGGGTGAGCCAATTAATTTATAAACCAATATGTTAATTTCTATGAATCATTTTTTAATAATATATTAGCATCTGGTTTACAAGGTCATGACTATCTTTTATTTTGAATTATACCAACCTCTTACATTTAATACTAATAATCTAATTATGTGAAGAATTCCTTTACACATATCTACTTTAATGATGTATGTATTCAATTTATATGATTTAAATCTAATTGGTTATTTATGGAATAGCTCAATGGAATGTTTAAATTATTTTTTTAAATTATTAATAATATTATATATTTTTTTATTATTTATAAATGTGAAATCTTTATACCATACCAGGTGGTTAATTGAACTATTATACTATCTAACATAGCTCATATGGTTCAATTCTAATCAATGCTTAATGTTATTTATTTTTTATTTTTTCATATGTCATAGCATCAGCCGGGAGGCGAATCCACAACCATCTGCAACCAACTACTTGCTTGTAAGGTTGCTGCAATGACCTCTCGACTAACAACGCTTGACAATGCTTAATGTTATTTACCCCAAGAAAATACAAACCATACAGGTCAGAATATAATGGTTTATTTTGTAAATTATTATCAATAATAATTGAACAAATGCTGCTAGTATGTTTGTCATTGTTGATATAATAGTATAACTAAATGTTTCTACCATATTTGTTTTTCTTTACATATTCTCTACACACGGTGATTTCTGGTATAATAATATATTGTATTAGAAATAAATTTATAATAGCATGCATCATTGTTTATTAGAATAGATAAAAGTAATTCATTATAGTTTTCATTTTCTTTATAAAATTTAAATTATTTTTCTTTTGTTGTTTCAATGTCATCTAAACTGCTTTCTTGATAATAAGAGATTCAAGGGAAACAATTCTTTATAAATAATTTACAATCAGCAATTTTACAAGGCTACACAGATGAGTTAATTATATGGATAAAGATATTATTTCGATATTCTTTTTTTTAATTATGATAATACTTTATTCATATTTATCTAAGGAGACATTCTTTTTATTTTTCTCATTAACTCTACAGACTTTCATAATTTCTACTTTACTAATATTATCTAAATTAGCTTTAGATATACTACCTTTTTCATTTAAATCAGTTTTCTCTTTCAGCCCTAAGCTCCACTGTCCATTTTGTGATATTAAGCCTGTCTAATTTACTATTTGATTCCAATCTGAGCACCATCAAACTTATATCAAAATGTCCTATACATTTGTAATAGTTGTTGATAAATATCTGGCAGTATTACATTTTCAGATCTGCCTGAAAGACTATTGTTAGTGCTATTCAACCTTATAGCTAAGGATTAGGAAAAAAATTTAAAAATAAATACAATATACCAATGAATATGTAAATGCTCTAAGATTAAATATCACTAGAAAAGTTACCTAAATACCCACCTTGACATTAGTATCCTATCTGACCATCCTGGCAAGAAATACTTCATTTCACACAATGCAATTCTAAAATTAATTACTATTTTTAAACATTATTAAGGATTTAATTTATTTATGAAATACAGCCACTTGTAATTATATTGGGATTACTATATTATACAGTTATCATCAATGTTACTAGATGATATGAAAAATATTCATTACTTTACTATCAGGATTACTAAATAATAAATTTTATTATCTAAAGTCAGATTGAACTTTTCTTCATCGAATTGAGTAGAGAAAATATACCCATAATAATTTGATAATATAATATCAGTTTAGTCATAAATACAATTTCATGTTACTCAATTGCACTATTAATTTAAATAGATATTTTAATAGCATACATTTCAATCAAAACATCATCAAACTAAACTCGGGTCTCATTTGGGTGCCAAAATTATAACAATATGTCCAAATAAATTAACAATGTATACATATGCACACATGATACTGGAACCAGAAAAGATGTGAGTGATGGACCCACACTAGAATTATTCCCATGCATGAAGTTTAATAATATATAAAAGGAAGAATATATAAAGTGTAATATTGTAAATGCATTATTTATTCTACCAATATCTCTAAGAATAATTAACAGATATTATCTGATTTGCATAGATATGTTTGATTCTAATTATACTAATGTCAGTAATGTATCAGGGTATTCTCATAAAGCTTACTAACATAATTTCAGGTTATCTTATAACTTCACACAAAATTTGTAACTGTGTATATAATGTATGAATGATTCTTCTAATAAAATGTGATTTATAATTAATAATTATTTCTCACTCTCGAGTTATATTTGTTTGGATCAAACAATTATCTCAGAGTTCTTAATAAAATATAATAATACTATTGTGAAAAATTATTAATCTCAACAAATTTTAAACAGATCTATTCTTGATATGATTAAGATAGGAAAAGGATTTTATTGTATCTACTTATACATTAATGAATTCAATATTTAAAATGGAACTAGTGTCAATAAATTAACTAAAGAATATTAGTTCTTAAATAAAGCGTAATTGTGATAATATTTATTTGTAAGATATGTAGATTATGATAATTTTCAATTAATGGCAAAAAAGATATAATAAACAAATCATAACAATGAATGTATTAATTATAAAACTATTACAAATTTATTTAGAAAAAAATGTAATCATAATAGCAATAAATTCTCTGAAAATATTATAAATCGTATTGTGCTGTTATATTTAATAAACACTTTTTACTTGTGAATACTCATATTTTATCATAAACGTGATGCGACAACAAAACACTACATTGGAGAAGGTTGTATAGTGTTTACTTAATAACCAAACCTTAAATGCAGATAACATAAAAGAAAGTTTTATTGAATACTTAAGCATGCTAATAATAATAATTGTAATAGCAATAATATCTTGTAAATATCAGATATATTGCTTAAGTAACCCTCTCATGAACAAGTAAACAATTTACTCAACTCATATTATTATTTTAAAATACATAACTTTAATGAGACCTGGCCATCAGAGGTATTGGGGGCATGATATAATAAACGTTTTAAGCATATATTAGGGTTAAAATTTTAGCACCATATTGCTAGGAGTCTAACTCAATTAAACAATAATATTTGTGATTGTCATTGTCACAGGGATAATTCAATATATGTACTCTTCATAAACTTGTATGAGTAACTCTTGGGAAAAATTAGATAGTCTTATAACTATTTAACTTTATTATAAATATCTTTTTATAATAGAAAACACGAAGTTAATTTAAGAAATCATTAAAACGTATAGGAAATTAACTATTAACTTAGATACTACATATTTTACCTTGGCTTAATATTTAACACAACTAAACTTCAATACATATTACAATTACAAAAACACATTTATACCCAATTTCACTGATAAATACACTGTATCATCTGTGTTTTTCTTATAGTATTTTCTTCTTGGAAAATTTTTACTAAACCATAATAATAATAACTTTAAAATATTAAAATAATTGAACACATTAACTAATTATAGGATAAAAAATTATAATCTACAGTCCATAAGTAAAAATTCAAGAAAGTTTGTGTAGGCACACTTTAAATATTTTCTATTGAATAAAAGTATAACATTTTCGCATTTTATAAGACAATAAACTTCCACTTAAGATGAATTTCATAAACTTATTCCATATAAAGACATATTTAACTTTGAAAACTGAGCTTTTATTTCAGAAATTCATTAATATTGATTTTTCAAAAGTTTTCAATAGATGGTCAATTCCTTATTTGTATTCATTAAGATATTGATGCTGCAATCAATTCTTTTTAAAAGATATCTTTCATACATTTTAACAACTCTAGGTGAATAACGAAGATATAGTACCAATGAATATAAATTTATTGTCTTTTGGATTACTGTATTTATTTTAGTATCAAACAAAAATATTAATCCATTAGTTAATTATAGTCAAGTTTTTAAGTCGTTTTTCATCAATACAATATTCAGAGATTTATAAATATAAACATCACATGACCACCACTTCTTATGCTTGTGTATAACTATTGTTAAAACAGGAAAAATACCATTATACGTATTGCCACACACAGCAAGCTAGAGTAATAATGGATGCCAGAAGGCTTGTGCATAAAATCCCCATCTGTGCCTACTCATCCAATATCCCCAGACTAGTTTCTGGCTTGTGGCCTTCGTCAGTGAGAAGCCTTGGATCTGAGAATGTTCTAGCTTGCTGTGTGTGGCAATACGTATAGTGAGTTTTGCCTGTTTTAAGATTTATAAATCCATTATTTTAAGTCAATTTAGTATTATTTAGCTAGAGTTCAGGTTGTTTTGACATCTGAGAGATTAAGCTCTTTATTAATCCATCGATTTAAATTCATTTTGTAATACTTGTTTACTGTTTAGATAATTTTCACAAATATAAAACAAAACAATACATTAAACCATATACTTACACAATTTTATATTGCACAGAAAAAAAGACAGATATAGCTAATTCCATTACAAACAAGAAATTTTCATCTTTAAAAAAGTGATCACTAATTTTGCAGTGTTATAACAGGTTATGACATTTCACAAGAAATTTTAAAAGAAAATCACACTTAAATAAAAATATTAAAATTTCATTTTTTTAAATGCATTATTAAATGATAAATATTGTAAACAATCTAAGTTTTCCATTTAGGATGACATAGAGGAAACATTTGCTATTAAAAGAAAAATGTCTACCTAGTTTCTACTCAGACATGCTATTAGTGAAAGATAATAAAGTAGCTAATTCTAGGTTTAAATCCAATACAGTCCTTTATCACACTAATTAAATAAGAATAAACAATCTTGACATATAGTTGTATTTATAAGTTTCTGACATGTGATTTGTAATATCATACTTTTTACCCACAATATTTCATTTTGGGGATTTGTATGGGAATATTTTGTTCTCATTGCTATGGAAATGATCAGAAGCAGATGAGATGTGGGTACTTTAATATTAAAGCTGCAACATGGAGCATGTATTAGATCTACTGCACCTATTCACATTCATATCTATCTGCTGTTAACTTTGTAATCTTGTGATCTGACCAAAATAATATGTAGATGGATCTTGTACATGACTTTCTTCAGCAAAAAAATAAAGTGTACATAGATCTTGTACATGGTATTTGTGAACAGGCCCAGTAGGTCTAATACATGTTCCATGTTGCAGGACTAAAATTAAGTAAAAGTAAAAAAATAGTAAAACTTTCAAGATTAACAAACAATTTTTAAGAAAGACATTTAAAATAAAATGTCAACATTAAGAAGTTCCCCCCCAAAAAAGGGTGACTTTCAACATTGACAAAAAAATGCAACTTGAATAAATATGTACAGCTTTCATCATTAACAAGTTTTAAAAAAATGTGACTTTCAACACTATCTACTTTTAAGAATGACATTTAAAATAAAAAATTAAATGTGATTTATGATATTACAATAATGACACCATAAAAACAAAGTTTTTATATATACTTTTACCACAGAAAATGAAAATCTGCAGTAAAAATTCTCACTCCAATAATGAAATCACATGATTGCAAAGTATGCTGGGATTTTCATAGAACTGGTAATAAACATCATTTTTTTATAAAGATATTAAACCAAAACTACAAAAAAATACATATTAATTATTACACTTTTATTACATTTTTATTTTCTGGCAGAAACATTTCTTTGATATTGTTAAGTATTGACTATGAAGATGTCCTTATTTTTGTGTATTCCTTTCCACATGAATTTCACTAGGTAGGAGTCCAAATGATGTCTTGCTGTTCCTCATTAGTAGTTATTTTTCCATTTGGAAGAATCCCACAGTCTCAATATTTTGGGTATGCACTCCCTGTTTTTGGGTTCAGAAAATTATACATGTGGTTAACATGGAAATGATCATAACCAGCTTCACATAATTCATATTTAGGTTTTTTAACCTTCTTCAAATTCAGCTAATCCATTAATATCAACAATTGAGAATACTTTTCTATAAAAAAGGCTTGACCATACCCACAAAAACAAAATATAAAATGTTTGACTATTTAATACAATTATTGTTATGAATAAAAAATAAATTCCACCAATTATGTCATAACTATACTCTTGTTGATTGATTTTAATGAAATGATAATATAAGAGAATTGGAAAGTTAGATGTTCCTTAATTCTACCTTCTTCATTCAGTCCTTGGGCTTAATGAATATGTGGCCACCAGAAAAAAAATGAAATATCATTTATATTATAATTTTAAAATTAATAAGATTGCTTCATATTTTACAATTACTTTATAGTTAATATTGATATAAATCATAGATATATTGCAGAATTAGATTATTTAAATCATAAAAAAATTTGCTTTTTGGCAATTATGTAAGCAGAAAAATATTGTTCTAAGTATATCTACCAATCAGATGATTTTAAATCATTAATTATAATTTTTACTAATATACTGTCTTGTGTTATGTTACAAAAACCACTGCAGTACAATCTTTCTAAATTCTTTGTGAGTGCAAAAGTAAACATAAAAGGAAGTACAAAAATTACTGTATTCAAAGAGAAGACAGATAACTGTTATATAGTGAATGAAATACAATAAAGAAATTTTTGCAGAATATAATCTTATAAACACAATAGCCATCATAGTCATAACAAACAGACTACCACTAAAAAGTAGTGAAATTAACATTCCGTTTAGCAAAACGAACATGGATTTAAACTCTTTTAAATTTAAAGATTCTCTGCGACACTTTTGTTTTTTTACTTGATAATATTTAAACATTACACAAACATTTAAAAGAAAAGCTATCAATAAAGGAAAAGCATACAAAATTAATAGATGACATACTAGCAATGACATGTGTAAAAAAGAAAATAAAAATTTAGAATCCATTCTCCATACTGTTACGCGTTGATTTTTGTAGCACATATCATAACTTACATGAAGATCTTTTAAATAGACACTAAACAAAACTGGGAAAAATATTGTAGCAATCTTGATTCGATTAATTTTATTTGAAGTGATCCACGTTTTATAATCGTGTGGTCGATAAATTCCAATAAATCTGTAAAGTGTTATCCAAAAAATAGAAATTATGCTGCAACTTGCTAAACCATACTCTAGTGGTAATAATATTCTGCTGCTGTATATTTCTAGCCAAGGATGCGGTTTCATAATATAATAAATGTGAAAGAAATAAGGTAAGTGTGAATTTATAATCATAACATCTAATACAGCAACAAGAATAAACATCTTTTTCATATGAATATCTAAATTTATTTTTCTAAATACAACAATATTTGAAATGTTGCCAATAAGACCAAAGCCCCATAAAATTGGCCAAATTTTAATTACAATTAATTGATATGTTGATTGAAAGAAAATATGATCATTAAATATGGTTCTTAAATTTGAAATTTTATATGTAGTACAATTAATATATTTTGTATAATTAATACTAAAAAAATTCCGAACCATCTTTTTGTTATTTTAAATGATTTTATAATAAACTAGAATATATATATATATTCTTTCTTCAATTTTAATATCAATTCAAAAACAAAATATTTTGTCAGTAAATAATATAGTGAAAAATGCCATAATTTATATATACTTTTTAATATTATTTATTATTAATATATTGATTTATTTTCTTAGAAAATATTTCTTTATCATTTATGAATTTATTTGTCATTTTTCTTTCTTCTCTTTTCTTCTTTTGTAAAGGAAAAAATAATAAACATTAGTTTCTATGTGTCTGTAACTGAAGTGTCAAGAAAATTGTTTGAGTATACACCCTATAGTACACGCACACACAAAAAAAGCGACTATTTAATACTTTGTAAAAAAATCATACTAAAAAAAATCTTGTTTATATTTAAATTATTATTTATGACTTATTGTTTTTTGAAAATTACAATTTTTTAAAGTTAATATCACCAATATACCTTCAAATTATGATAGTTAAATTTGATTTGGCAAACATTTTAGATGAAATATCAAATCGTTATTTTTTTACTATTTGATATAGAAACAAAAATATTTTTGAGCGACTTTCTAATAACTTACTCGTAGCTTTCACAAATAACCTTTTCTGTTTATTCTACAGACATCTACTGGAATCTAGGCTAAAAATAAATTCCAATGGCGAACTGATTTGGAGAAATTATTTTAAAAATTGGAATATAATATCGGATATCCATTGATAAAATTACAGTAGACGGAATCTAAAATAGAGTGACGCTATAAATAATTCAGAGTGTTTTTTATATAATAAAATCAGCCATTGCATAATTATAGAGAGTTGAATTTAATCAAAGAGTATCTTTAATACTACAATTATAAAAGTAGGATTACAATATCATTGTACGTTTGTCCGACTTAGAATATCCTTTTAACACTAACTTTTTTGAAATGAAATGCCAATTTTCATTATTATTTTAATATAATTGTTTTAAAATTCTATCATAAGAATTTGTTGTTATTATTTAAAATAAAGCACATTCTTGTATTTAATAATGGTTATATATAATCAGTATTCATAATTTTGTTAGTCTTTAATTAATTAATTATATTAAAATATTATAGGATTAAATACAAAGATAGATTTTGTTGTACAATATTGAGGGGTCATACATATTTTTAAAACAAATAAAAAATAAATCAATACATATATCTGCATTATGGGTTCTTCTTTTCCTGTGTTTTTATATACCAACAATAACAGTAAAAATTATATATATATATAATGATCAAGGTTGTATGATGTAGATAAATTACTCCTTTTTGGGTTAAACCATGTATTATTTTCCATTACATACCGATATTTTGATGACAAACTAGCATGCTCTATTGTCAGGGTTAACTTTTGAAAGAAAAATTGTTAGATCTCAAACAGTAACACGATGAGAAATGAGATTCGACTTGAAGTAGCTCAGCATTCAAAATATGAGGCTTATCAAAATGTTTACTTCCCTCAGTTTTTTCACCTATTAATTTTAAGTTAATATTAGAAGACAGAGATGAAATGAGAGGTTTCCACATAGCTGGAATATGCTGTGCTTTTTCAGCCTATTTAAACCAGTAGGTCTCTTTAATATTTCAACTGACTCTCTCATGATTCTTAAATTATACCTTTCCAAATTAGTGTATTTTTGAATCGTCAAAATCAGGTTTGTGACCAATTTCTAAAAAATGGGAAGTAAAAACTGATGTCGTAATTTACTGATTAAAAGCATGTTCATACAATCTCTATCTATCACCTACTGGACAATTCTGGATCAACAATACATACAATGAATGAGAAAAATGCAACTTATGACATTATTATTTTAGAATTCATAACATTTTTCAAGAAATCATTAGAATTGAGACAAAATGAATATTATTTTAACAAAACATTGTTAAGGCACTTCTCTCAATGTATTTTCTATTCCTTCGGATTGAGTTTCTTTGAAGATTTGACCAATATCTTAATTCAATTTATTCTGACAATATGTTTTTTAGTTAAGACTTTTAATATATATTTCACAAAGTATAATTTATATTTTTCATTTAGCTGTCAAACTTCTGTTGTCATTAATTAATGCTTATATATTTTCTAAGAATTGTTTGTCATTAATTTGATATCCTGTACAGAAAAGTGATTGGCTATTAGTATTTTATATTATATTTGCTGTATATTACCAGATTGTTATATGTAGACTTATATATAATAAAACAACTAATCTAATTGCAATTATCCTGTAATTCAATAATCACATTGTGTTAATTTTAAGTATTAAATACTGCCTAATGCTATACTAGTAATTATAAATAAAATAAAAAAACATCTTATAACAATACAATACTAGTCAAAAAATAGATACTTAGCTAAAATTCTTTCATAATCATGATTTCTTCATTTATTTGTTAATAAAAGAAACCATAGTTGTGAAAAAAAATTACTAAAGTTAGTTTTTGGCTAATGTTGTAATGTTATATGAATTTTTATTTTAATTTTAAGTATAATGCTGACATCTTCTTTGATACTATGCATATTTTATTATATTACTGAAATATCACTAGCATAACTTTTTAGGTGTTTCCACTTCCACCCTATACGAATTAGAAAATGGATTTTATTATAGAGAGAAGAATAATCAAAAAACTTTGCAATATATATATATGACAACAGATGGCATTCTACCAAAAACACCGTCAAGCGTAGTTTTTTGTTTACATAAACGTCAGAGTAAGCATTCACTATCTCTAACTTTAATTTCCACCTTCAGATCATGATTTCAAGCTATTTGCTATCATCAGTGAAGGACAGGAATAAGAAAATAGATCTAAACACAAACTCTGAGCATTTATGAAACAGTTTCTATTCAGCTTGCAAGCGTGAATCTTTTAGACATGTAATGTCTTCAAACTCAGCATAGCAAGCCAGATAGCTACATGGGTCTGATCTCAGTTCGGCATCACCACATAGTAGAAGCCTCTGCAATATATATCATTTCAAGAAAGACCTCAAAGGTACATTTATGAAAAACAAAAAAACACAAGTTAAAACTTGCTAACGCTTGTATTTATGACAATAGATGGCATTCTACCAAAAGCACCGTCAAGCGTAGTTTTTTGTTTACATAAATGTCAGAGCAAGCATTCACTATCTCTAATATTAATTTCCACCTTCAGATCATGATTTCAAGCTATTTGCTATCGTCCTTCACCCATTTTCTCTTCTTTTGAACATTATATAAAAATAATAATAATAATAATAATATCTCAATTGTTCTTCCTCCTTTTCATGTTTCCAACTTGTCACATACGAATACTTTACTACTTTTCATCCTTTTATATTTATTTGAACACTAGTAAAAGTATGAAATTTTTCATATTTTCATGTTATCTACCAGGTATACTTTTTTTTTCAAGATCGCTGGTTGCTTTCTATTTATGTGATATATTTTATTTAACTCCATTTTAACCTGGATAATCTGGATCTTCATATTACTCTCAATGTATTCCTTATTAATATTCACATGCAATAGATCCCACATTGCATCTTCTTCCTAAATGTAATGAAATTGAAATTATTTTCAACAGTTTAGATTTTCCTGAAAGCTAATGTCACAGATCACGATTTATTTTACTTTTGTTCTTCCTTTATATATTGAGGGTTTTTTCCCATTCATAGTAATAATAGTTAAATATTTCAGTCTCCCAGGAGACTGCTATACATTTTCTTCTATAAGTATAGTCCTTGGTCAGAATTTTCCATTTACATTGAACCTTATCGATAGTTTGTCATAAAAGATTTCCTTATAATTAAAAGTTAGGTTCACTAATGAAAATATGTTTAAATTTTTTTTACTCACAAAATTTTTATTCAGAGAACCATTCATTACTTGCATTGGAATATTAACTACCTTTTTTAATATATAAATATTTCCATTCAGGTTTAATTTCAATTATCTTAATAATCATATCTTTAGCTTGGTCACAATAGAAAAATTCCTTTTAGTCTTTTATAAATATGTTGACATTTAACAAGCCTATGCATTTGATCTCGCTTAACCTTATATATATCCTAATATATTACTTACAGTTTTTCCCTCCTGTTTCAAGATTTTTTGGTAAAACACTGATACACATATATATTTTTTTCCTTTCCGTTGGTTTATTATGTTTTGACTTTATCATGTGTTTGAAGTGTTAGTATTCAGTCATTTATAGTTAAAATCTGCAAAGTGCATGTGCAACAGCTTAATGCTGGTTGGGTATTACAGTTTATAAACATCGCACTATATAAAATAATTGACTTATTTATAACAATTTTAGGATAGTCTAGTCAATTCATTGATTGTCATTTTTAGCCAGCAGAGATTTTCTTTGTATTAGCCACTCATCTTACTGAAAACTTGTTACTATACAATTTAAAATCTTTAAATGAATCATTCTTAATTACTTGATTTTTTTTCATAATAATAATAAGGTTTAAAAAACTTCAGCAAAATTTGTTTTTTCAATCCAACAAAATCCAGTTAGTTGAGTTATATATTTTTTCCGATCTATAAATGATTTCTTTCCTCCAAAAAAAACTTTTTCAACAAAATATCGTCTGCTTGCTCATGTACTTCAACTTGTGCATTGTCATGGGTTAATTTTCCCTCTTCTTTGATTCTGAATATTTAATGACTTGCTTTGAGCTTAACAATTAAAAAAAAATATATTATCTTTTTAAAATATTTATTAGTAATAAAAAAAAAAACAATACTTTTTAGGAATTGAATAAAATACAAATTAAATAATTTTCTTTATGTTTTGTTTATATGGATTAAATTTGAAATTAGTCCTATGAATTTTAATCACAAAATTCAGAAGATGATGATTGATCATTTATTTTAGAAATGAACTTGAGATTTTACTGGAAACAGTTATTGGTAAATAATCCCAAATATGCACAGATATAATTATTCATCTATATAACACATATTTCCCTTTATCAAATTAGGCTTGAATTCTCTTATTTTAATTACTATCAAATGATTTTTTATTATGAAATATTATTAATTTATAGTTTTTTGTTTTATCATTTAGATACCTTTAAAATAAATATCTTAACAAAATTTGACTTTATACTAGTGTAACTTAATTAAGACCAAGTTCAAATATGAGGATAATCAAAATACTGCTATTTTTCACAATTTAATAAATGAATCTTATTTTTTTTAAGTTTTTTTTGATAAAATTTAAAGTTACATATATATATGATAAACAAAACAAGTTATAAATTTTGTAACTTGCTTTTAGCTTGCATTTTATAATCCATAGATGGAGCTTTACCAATTGCTCCTTACAACCTTTTGTTTACATAAATGCCAAGAGAGCCAACTAGCTCGAACCAGCTGGTCTGGAGGTGGAGACAACGAAAGAGATATTGAATTCTATCTCTTGACATTTATGTAAACAAAAGCTTGTTAGGAGCTATTAGTAAAGCTCCATTTAGTGATCACACACATGCACACACACATATATATATATATATAGTGATGAGGCCAAAACTGATACTAGACCCACACATAAACTTTTAATAATAATATATAAGAGGGAGAACATTTTACCTAAAACAATATATTAAGCTAGTACTTATAAAGAGTCATTTGCTCTACAAATATCACTAATAATAATAAATGTACTATCTGATTTGCATATATATGTGTGATTCTAATTATACTAAAACCAGTAATGTCTCAAAGTATTTTAAATTAACTTTTAAAAATATAATATCAGGATATTTTTATAGCTTTACACAAAATGTATAACTATCTATATAATGGATGAATAAAATATAATAATCAATCTAAATAAAATTGAAACAAATGAACAATTATATTTACAATTATTTAATTATCAACCTGGATTTCATCTCTTATTGAAATCTTTTCAAGATATAAAATTTTATACATCACATGACCTATCAATTACATTTACTCCATTTATTGGACATTATTCTACCCCCAACAATACAATTAACATTATACATGTAAACATATAAAGAAATGACATAATATAAAAATACATATTTTTTAAACTATATAAATACTTATATATTTATTTATATATACCTATATAAATAAATATTTTACTCCCCACCCTTTTATAAACTCAATCACAATTCTACCATTACTTTTAAATCTTCCAATTATCTAATAATGCCATATTCCACCTAATTTTGCTGGACCTGGAACTATATTTACACATCTATCCAATTTTTTCTGATTATACAAAATTTCATAATATATTCTTTTTCGATAATCATTAACATGTTTGATAACTCTAATATTTTTTTCACAATCCATTTTATACCAGTATCTACCTAATTAACATATGGTCCTGACCTCATATCCCTCCTACTAATTACTCTATCATGTTCCTTTCCTCTATCATTTATTGTTTGTTCTGTCTGTCCTATATATATCTTATTATAATTTCTACATTCCATTTTATAATACATTCCTCCCTTACTATTAATAGCACTTATTCTATTTGTATTACATAACCATTTAATCAAAGACTTACTATTTTGCCATGCTATTCTTACATTATCTGGTAATTTCTCTCTTATTAACTTCTTATACACTTCCCTTGAATATGGAATAGACTTCCACTTCCAACCTTTAGATTTATTCTTCTCATAATTATTTCTACTATTTATATTTTGATATCTAAAATATGTTTAATTACCTTTCTTTTATATCCTATTTTACATAATCATTCTCTACTTTTAATTTTTGCTCATATGCTTCTTTCTTATCTAGTGTAAGTTTATCATTTTTTAATTTAAATCCTTTAAAACCCTACTTTTTGATATCATGGCTGATATGACTTTGAATAAATTAAACTTCTATTTTTTCTATCTTTAATATAAAGCTTTACCAATATTTCATCCATCATTCCTCTCTTCACAAAAATATTTAAATATTTTAATCCATTTATATCTTTCTCCATTGTAAACCTAATTTTATATCTATTATTAATCAATTCATTAAAAACCTTATAAATATTTCCAATAGCAATAATATCATTCACATATCTATAATATTGTATAATCCCTTTACTCTTTATAAACATAGCTACTATACTTTCCTCTATACTACTTACAATGAATGATGATAATATCCCACTTATTGAACATAACCCATCCCTTTTATATATTCCAAAATTCTTCCTTATATTTAAAATACTAAACCTTCTAACTCTACAAAATGATTTTTGAATCTATCTATAATTTACTCAGTTAGTTGCTTTGTCTGTTTGTTTTCTTTTGTCTGTCTCTCAATTTTTTTTTCATTTCTGTGAACATGCTCTAGATATTTTATTTAATTTCAGTATTTTGTTTAAAATTGTTTCCATGTTCTCTTTAGTTTTTTTTATTTTGTTTAAACATGCTTTCCACATTTAGTTTCTTTATTTTGTTTAAACATGTTTTCCGCATTCTCTTTAATTTCATTATTTTGTATTTTAAGATCTTCACTTAGTATTTCAATTTTTCTATTCAATTCTGTGTTTTGTTCTTATATTTGTTTTTTTTTTAAAACATGTTTTCCATGTTCTATTTATTTTCTTTTTTTTAAGAGTCTCACTTTGTTTTTCGATTTTTTTTTACTCAATTCCATGTATGTATTAATGATCATGTTCGTAAATTTACTATTATGAATCTCAGATTTGCTTTCCTGAGCTTCCATTTTATGCATTAGTTCAGGTAATCTTACAAATAAATTTATAATGAATTTAGCTTCTCAATTTCTCTATATATTTTTTTAAAATATATATAAAAACTCTAATATTTCTTTTATTTATTTAATAACTAGAATTCCCATCCCTCTTTCGACAATGCAATCTTTCTGAAACTGGAAGGTACTGTCATTTTAATGCCTTATTTTAATTATTTGTATATTACTATTATCTATACCAATCCATTTCTATCACTATCATTGTCTAAGACCCTTAAAAATTTATATATTGATTTTTATTTGCAACAAAATAAATGATTACATTTCTCATCTGAAAAAGTATTTTTTTTCATATGTCAAATGCTTTGACCAGGAAGCAAACCCGGGCCAAGCTGCTTGAAAGGCAGCTATGATAACCACTAGGCCACCAACGCTTTATGTTCCATATTTTAATAAATACTTTTTTTTTCCTCAAATAGTAATTAAAAAAATTGTAAAACTAAACTACATTTAACCCTGCTTGTTTTAATCAAGATAATCCTGGAACCAGTTACCCAAATGTATCAGTAACTACATTTGGGTAATTGCTAATAATCACTTTAACAATAAAATGAGAAGTACAATATTTGCAAATTAATTTTAGTCTAGGGGAATTCAAATATAATTAACAGGTGATTGTGTACATGGTAGAGTGACTACATACAACTTATTTTTAATTGACAAATCTATAAAGGACTTACAATCAAATTAAGCATACATGAAAACAAGTTTCTATGCAAATTCAATTACATTTCCTAGCCATTACCCCCTCCACCTAATACTTTATTACATTAACAAAATAAACAATCAGTTTAGATTTTGGATGACAAATAACAAACAACAAAATTATTAACAACAACAATAACTTTAATTAAAAATTAGCATTATATGATAATAATAAAAAAATGTATTTACATATTTACACTTAAAAAAATATAAGACGATCATGGGTCAGAGGGGAACAACTTTATAGTTTACAATAACTCTTTAAAAATAACTATAGAAAGTTAATTAGTTAGTTACTTTAATTCCATTATGAGATTACATATATTTTTCTTTCTATAAATGTGTTAATATGGACACTTAAGTCATCAATTTTTACAGTCTGCTATACAATGCTAACAGTTTAATCTCTTTTGATTCATTCCATGGTGGTTTTTACTTTGAGAAGTTTCAATGCAATTTTCCTTTGGTTAAAATAAATGGATTCAATATTGAAGTACATCTCTATGAAATAGCTACTTTAGCCAGCTAGTTTTCTTTTGGTAGCAAGTAAATGTCAAATATTTCTTCAGCATTGCATAGTAATGAACAGATCAGCAGGATCAAAGATCATTTCAAGACATTTCTTTGTTTTCAGCACTATAATTCGCTACAATGCTGAAAAGAGCAGAGAAAGAATTCTGGAGATTTCTCTATTTCATAAAATGTGTAATAATGACTTAAATAATCCTTACAAATTTTATTGACTTCATCATAGTAAAAGACACGATGACGAAGTAACAATCATTCCCGCCCTTCTTGAAACTGCAAACAATTTTTGTGTTTTTATTTTTTCCAAATATTTATTAAACAAGTACAATGTTTACAATGACACTTACGTATTACATGATAAATTGAAAAGGAAAGCTAGAATTACAAACATAAAAAAGAATTACATGATTATAAATAAATATAAGATAGTATTATGTTTTTTTTCCCCCAAATTATTTGCAACTGTTTTTATAGCAATGTTAATTTATTTAAAATAGTTTACAGGTGTTGCTTTTATGAAAATATTTTTATTATATGTATATTTTAAAATATTAAAAATCATGTATATAAAATAAATTTTAAAATGTTTGAAAATAATAACAATAAGTGTAAAACTAAAATATACTATTTTTTTTTATTATTTTAAAATAATATTACTATTTTAAATTTAAAAAATTGTTGCTATAGAAACCAGTCAGTAATGACTGGATGCAAAAAATAAAAATAGTAAAATCGTCTGCATTTCCAATAAGATAGGGAACAATTGTTTATTCTTCATTGTATCTTTTATTGTATAAAAGTTAATAAAACTTGTAAGGATTATTTAAGTGATTATCATGTATTTTATGAAGTACAGACTCTCCAGAATGCTTTCCATTATCTTTCTAACATTTTAGCTGAATATGGACCTATAAACAAACAAATGCCTTAAAATTAGCTTTAATCCTGCCAATCTGTTTTTCACTGTTGAATGCTGAAGAAATATTTGACATTTATTTAATACCAGAAGAAAACTAACTATCTAAAGTGATTGTATCACATAGAAATGTATTTAATTAATCTGTGAATCAAACTATTTTAAATCCTCATTGCAATGGAAAAAACTATCATGGAGTGAATCACAAGAAATTAAAATGTTAGCATTGCAGACAGTTAAAATTGATGATTTCAGCGGCCATATTCCCACATTTACAAAGATAAAAATATATGTAAGCTTATAAAAATATTAGGGTAATTAACTGATTTTTCTATAGCTATTCTCAATTAGTTATTGTAAGCTACAAAGTTTTTTTCCTTTTCATGCATGAATATCTTATAATATTTTAAGTGTAAATATGTAAATACATTGTTTTTATTATTAAATAATTCTATTTTTTAATTAATGTTATTTTTGTTATTAATAATTTTGTTGTTTTTCATTTCTCATCTGAAGTCCAAGCTGATTATTTATTTTGTTAATGTAATAAAGTATTAGTTGGGGAGGGCAATAGATCAAGAAAATATAATTGAATCTGCATGGAAACTTGTTTTTGTAAATGTTCCATTTGATGATTGCTTATTACTATTATAAATTTATTAATTAAAAATAAGTTGAATGGAGTCACTCCACCAGGTACACAGTCTTCCATTAGTTATCTTTTAATTCTCTTATGCTAAAATTAACTCAAAAATATTATATTTTTTCATTTTATTATTGACTTTATTATTAGTAATTTCCAAAATGGTTGTAACCATCGCATATGGGGACATGGTTTTGAGATTATTCAGATTAAAGTGAACAGGGAATGAACCAAATTTAGTTTTACAATTTTTTTTTAAAATTATTATTTGGAAAAATATAAATTAGTCATTGAAGTATGAAATATCAAGAGTTAATAAAATTGTATTCTTTTTCTTCTCTTGATAAAGAATTCTGTAACAATTTGCGTCTTTTTTATTGCCCTTCATACACAAGATACATGCTGTCCATTGTAATCACATTATTTCATGATGGTCAAAAATTTGTCAAGATGCATGAAGGCTTCATTCATATTCTTGATTGTCAAATTCTTAACAATAATTTCATTATAAGCTTCTTCTTCATTTTATATTTCATTCAATGCTTGTAGTTTAATCAAGTCTTCATTAGACAGAGGTTCTGAGTGAGATTGCATTAACCCATTAATATCTTCATCAGTGATATCTAAATTTAATTCATTTATTATATTGACTATTTCAGTTGTGATATGGTCAGGAGTTTCTTTAATGTCCATAGAAGCATTCATCATTTGTGGATATATTTTTTTTTCAACAACCTTTTATTGTTGACTGTCTTATTTAAGCCCACACATCCCCAATAAAATTTATTGCATTCCATATATTATAACTTTTCCAAAAATTTCTTAGTGTAGATCAACCTTCCTTGTCAATTGCCTTGATTGCTTGAGTCATTAATTTTCTCATATAATACTGCTTAAAAGTAGGTAACATAGTTTGGTCCATAGATTATATTTCACTTGTAATATTGGGAGGAATAAACACAACATTAACTTCTGGATATAAATTTTGCAGGGATTTTGGATGTCCAGGAGAATTGTCTAAGAACAATAGTGTTTTAAATGGTAAATTATTATCACTGCAATATTACCTATCAGAAGACACAAAATGATGTGAGAACCAATTTTGAAAAAGCTGTGCAGTAGCCCAGGCTTTAGGATTTGATTTCCAAATAACTGGAAGCATTCGTTTATCTTTTTCTTTCAATGCCCTAGGATTTTCTGTCTGAAAAATTACCATTGGCTAAAATTTAAAACCATTAGCTAAATTACTTCCAAGAAGCAATGTTAATCTATTTTAGAAGATTTATGCTCAGATGCAAGTAATTCTTCCTTTGCTAAATATGTATGTGCAGGCATTTTTTCCAAAATAATACTGTCTCATCTACATTGAAAACTAGGCATGGAAAATAAGCTCCATATTTAATGATATTAGAAAAAGTGGAAATAAATTCACTGGCAGCTTTTTTATCTGCATTGGTATATATAACGTAATTGTGCACAAACTACTTTTAAAAATAAGCACTAATCAAGACATTCTGTGACGATAAAAAAAATAAAAGTAATCAATGTCAGAGAGATGGGAAGATTTACTGTAATTTATATAGGTTTTTATTGTTCTCTAAAATATACTTTTAATTATTTTCTAAATTCCAAAGTTTATCTTTCTTTAGAAAAAATTCAATTAGGAATGTATGTAAATAGTTTTTTTATCATGTGCATAGATAAAAATCTAAAGTCCAAAATCGATTATGTAATAGCAAAATGTTTGTAACTGGAATGTTCTTAACTAGGGGACTTCCTGTATGCAAATTGAATTTCTCAATTTCTCATATGAAGTAATCTGGTTCTTAATGGAAATCAACCTAATATATATAAATTAACTTTCTATAATTGTCAAACAATCATAGTTTCATTATTGCTGGTTTAGCGTGAAATATGGATATTGGTGATTATTTATCTTTTCAACATGTGAATGATCAGGTGGGTCAGCAATATAAAATGGCATGGAGAGCTGAGGGTCATGTGAAAGTCTGAGTTTGAATCCTTTATATATTACATTATATATGTGCAGGTGTGTGTAAACCTGGTCAGTGTATTAATTTACATATTAAAAAAACATAATGCATTAAAGGTCTGCCCATCCCCCGCATATGTATGTAAATGGATTATTCTCCAGTACATGAGGGGTCAGAATGACTAAATGGTCAACATGGGTAGGATGACAACCTTGGCACTAATGAGGACTTTGAATGTTCTATCATCAGATTTTTAATGAAATGGATGGCTGAAGAGTTGTGAGTTGTCCATTAAAGTTTGAAGATTGGATATCTTAATACAAAGCTGAGGACTGAATGTATATATGTGTGGAGATAGTAATCTGGACCAATTGATGATTGCTGGTTTATCATAAAATATGTATATTGGTGATTATTTATCTTTTCAACATGTATATGATCAGGTGGTCAGCAATATGAGATGGCATGAAGAGCTGAGGATGATGTGAAAGTCTGAGTTCAAATCCCTTATATATTACATTATATATATGCCAGTGTGATGTAAGCCTGTACAGTGTATTAATTTACATATTATTAATTGAGACAAAAATTTGTTTACTATAGCCTTAGTCTTGACAAAAATGAATATATTTGCTTGAAGGTATGTGATAATGGTATATTATATGTGATGATATTTTGGACTATTTTCATGATCTATCAGTAAATGTTGAATGTATAGAAAAAATTTTTAACAAGTTGTTTGTATTTGAAAAGTTTAAATAAAGCTTAGAATTTTCAATACATTCAACAATAACTAATATATAATGAAAATAACCCAACATATTATCACCTCTAAGAATGAATACAACTTCATTAAAATATCACATAATCTAAATAAAAACTAATACATTTTATGACTGAGAAAAACTTTTAATTTTATCATATAATGCTAAAATAAATTTTTATATAATATTTATAATATTTGAATATAAGTATATTGTCTATTCTAATCTCAATATTACTAGAAGTTGGAATGAATAGCTATAGTGAGCTTAAGCATATGAGTTCAAATTTCTCTGGTTTCATACAGATATATAATGAGCATGCTCACACATCTAACAAGCTTTATTGATAAATATCACAAAAAAAAAATACATTTAAAAATCTCTATCTAAAAATTATCCCCAACCCCTAAATTGGTTTATGCTATTGGTTCTCCTCAGTGAGGTGTTGGGTATTTCAGACACTAGCTCTAAAATATCAACTCAAGGCTAGCACTTATCTGATACTTAACTATTAGGTAGAATTCAGCTATATAACTTAAATAGCTATATGGCTTTGAAAATTCTTTAGCCACACCATATATTAATAGCCTTAGCAATATAGTATTGCTTAAGACCTAAAAGCAAAATTATAATAGTAAATAAAATAATGAGTATGATAATAGCTCTAAAAAGCTTTATCAATAATTGCTACAAAAGAAAGCATTTAAAAATCTCTATCTAGAAATTAACCTCATTCCCAAACCGGTTTCATGCTATTGATATTCCTCGGTGATATATATATATATTGTCTCTATTCTATCATTGCCATTTATTAAAAAATGTTGAGTAAAGAGTGATTACAAAATGCACAATTATTTAATAATCATTTATATTAGTTACTAGAGGAGATTACTATTGTTATCTAAAACCTATATTAGTTAATAGCATATAGAATACAGTTAAAAAATAGTTAATCACTGTTATGTGGTAAGCGGAATATGTATTTGAAATTGAAATAAGGGAGACACAACAAAGTAGTATCCATATAATGTTGAACAATGATTGGACAATATCCAGTAACAATAATCCTTCTATGAATTTTAGCAAATCTTATTAAATAGCACTATTTAACAATATTGCAATTAAATGAAAAATTTGAATTTTTATCTACAGCCAGAACGAGATTGATTGGGATTATATTTGTTCTTTATACATTTGATGATTGGTTAATGTCAGTTGAAATTAGAATTTTTATAATTGCTATTAATTTTTGATTTTATTTTATACACAAAAGTTTAATTATAATAATAATTAATGTAAATTTAAATTCTGGGGGAAATGTTTAAAAAAACATAAGGCTAAATCAAAATATTAAATCATTAAAAATCTTCAAGCATTCTACAATAATTCTTAATGCTTCTTTTAAAAAGCAGAGCGGAGAAAAGTGTAGTAAAAGCAATAAATCAATTTTTATAACAGTAAGTTTATTTCAAATACTTTAAATTTAGCCTTTGGTTAAAAAAAGCTTGAAGAAAAAAAATGGTAATCATAAAATACCATCTTTTAAATTGTATATTATTTCAAATTTAAAAGAAAAAAACAATAAACAAATTAAATATTAAAAACTAAAATTTTAAAATAAACTACCTGATTAAAAAATAAATTAGACTATATGATAACGTTTATATATCATTACAATTACATTAGCATTACCTTTTACACAATATTTAAATATTAATTATAATATTACATCATGTTTGTCAAAACACTCTTGTAATGTTGTGCGAACGTGCGTACATTTAAATATTAAGTATCAAAAGCATCACGGGATTTATTGGAGCTTAAATAAGAGTTTAATTTTTATTTTATCATTTATAAATATAATTAATTTATCTGAATCAATAAACTGTATGTTTTATCATATCTAATCTAACTTATATCTAGACAAAAACAAAACAGCTTTTCATCCTCTGTTAAATAATTAAGTTGTATCTTTAACATTCGTTCACAGAAGAATATTAAAAAAAAAAAATTCATCATTTACGCTAATCAACATGCGATCATTTAGAATTTACTTGTTTCTTTTTTCTATTTTCTTCTGCCATATCAAGTAAAAATGTATACCTTGTTATAAACAAATAATTTAAAAGAAAAAAAAAAGAATTTATAATCCAAAAATATTTACAATTTTCTTCCATATTTCATCCCTATATCAAATAATGGTGATTGTGTAAACTACTATACCAAAATAAACTTTGTAAATACTTTAGAAAAATTATAGCTAGAAACTTTAATGCTGCTGCTTCTCCTGCTGCTATGTCTTCTTTTTTCCTTTTCTTTTTCTTCTTCTTCTTTTCCTTTTTCTTCTCCTTATTATTACTGCTGTCGTTATTATTTTTATCATTACCTTTATCAGTAGCATTATTATGATAATGATGATGATGATTATAAAAACCATAACACTACTACTACTACTATTACTACTACTACTACTACTACTACTACTACTACTAATAATAATAATAATAATAATAATAATAATAATAATAATAATAATAAGAAGAAGAAGAAGAAAGAAGAAGAAGAAGAAGAAGAAGAAGAAGAAGAAGAAGAAGAAGAAGAAGAAGAAGAAGAAGAAGAAGAAGAAGAAGAAGAAGAAGAAGAAGAAGAAGAAGAAGAAGAAGAAGAAGAAGAAGAAGAAGAAGAAGAAGAAGAAGAAGAAGAAGAAGAAGAAGAAGAAGAAGAAGAAGAAGAAGAAGAAGAAGAAGAAGAAGAAGAAGAAGAAGAAGAAGAAGAAGAAGAAGAAGAAGAAGAAGAAGAAGAAGAAGAAGAAGAAGAAGAAGAAGAAGAAGAAGAAGAAGAAGAAGAAGAAGAAGAAGAAGAAGAAGAAGAAGAAGAAGAAGAAGAAGAAGAAGAAGAAGAAGAAGAAGAAGAAGAAGAAGAAGAAGAAGAAGAAGAAGAAGAAGAAGAAGAAGAAGAAGAAGTAATCAAAAGTTCATTCATTAATCTATTCACCTTCTTCAGATGATAATAACAAATATTTTTTAAAGCCAACAAACAAGGAACAAATTAAATTCTAGTCATCAAACATTAATTAATACTTTGACTTTTTTATTAAACTAAACTTAGTAATACTTGCCACTCTTCATTTCTTTAGATACAAATCTAATTTCATTAATTCAGATGATACATTTGCAGTTTTTGCAATAGAGTCAGAAACCCAATCATATATATATATATATTTTATGCCCACATTAGAAATTATTTCTTTGGCCATTCCAAAAATTCACAAACATAAAAAGCACAACATTTAAGCACTTTCCAAAGATAACTTTTCACAAAATGGGGCCCATATATTTACATTACTTTTCTTTTGAAGTGCTATATGGTCATTTATATATAACTAAAATAAAAAAGCACCTCAGTAACTTTTGGAATAAAATGGAAAAGATATAGTTCAGAGATGAGAGTATATTACCTCTCAACATTTACATAGCCACTTCATTCAATAGTGCATTTTATCAAAAATTATTGGGGAAAAATGAATGAAAAATATAGTGGAAAATTTAATTTTGCATGTAGTGTAGCATGATGTGATGTACATGTATTAAAAATGTAATTTTTTATTTATTTCAATGTGTTTTCTAGTTTAACAATTATTTTTTCTTCATGCATATTTATATTTAAACTTTGTTGATTATTACATCATAATTTTAATCTATAAATTCTTATGAGATTTAATAAAATTCCTTTTAAAGTAATAGTAATAATAACAATATAAAATAATAATAATAATAATAATAGTAATAATAATAATAATAATAATAATAATAATAATAATAATAATAATAATAATAATAATAATAATAATAATAATAATAATAATAATAATAATAATAATAATAATAATAATAATAATAATAATAATAATAATAATAATAATAATAATAATAATAATATACATCAGTGTAATAAAAGTAGTAATAAAATGTAAAAAAAAGTAAAGGCATAAAAAATTATTATTTAAAGAATTAGTTTTTTCAAGAACCCATGCAGATAAAAAACCCTATTTCACATTCAAAACATTTTAATAGATCTTTAATAAAATTTCATATACACCTGGGTCTCTTTTTAAGCGGACTTATTTAACACGATTTTGAAGTTACACTATTCATGTTTCACCGGAAGTCAAACTAAAATAATGCACTATTACTTTAAATAATAAATTTTGCACACTTACGTTATATTGAAAGTAATAGCACATTATTGGAATTCGACTTTCATCTTAATAATTTCAATATTTTCAGTGCTTTATAATAGTAAGATTTTATGCAATAATAAAATTAAAATCATGATTTCCACATTTTATGTATACACACATTAAATTTTACAAGATTATAATGTAAATTTGTTCAAACATTGTGCATGTTAATTTTGCATTTTAAATCACATTCCATTATTGCTTTTTAAAAAAGAACATAATCAATTACAGTATTAATCATTTAGTGTCCACAAGTTTATTTTTAAAAGGTCAGTAATAGCAGTGGGCACAATTAAAAATTAAAATCTGATTTTTAATTGTAATTAACAATTTCAAAATTACTTGGCGACTTGAAATTAATGTGATGTGAAATTTGATTTTTAAATGGAATTGAAAATTAAAAAATTAAAGTTAAAAATAAGAATTTAAATTTTTAGTTGTTAGTTTCATAAACAATTAATAAAATCATTGTCTCAAAGATTAATTACTAATTACATTGTCACCAGAAAACCATTGACACAACATGAGTGTGAAGTTGGCGATAGTTGTGTTTCCTCAGTTTGCAAACGAACATATTTTTTGCAAATAGTGATAATTAAAACATGTATAAAAAATATAAATTACTGTACTGTAAATTATGCATAAAAATATATTATTTTGAATAAAATTAAATATTATAGTTAAAAAGAGTTTGTTTTGTATCAATTTTTTTCAAATTTGAAATTTTTTATTAGTCATATTTTATTTCCTTTTTTTTTTTTTTGTGTGTGAATTTTAAAGTAATTTTACATTGGTGTTTTGCTTTTATGCAAATTTTGAAAAATCACAGACTGCATCCCCCTTTTTCAATGTAAGTTACTTCTATTTTTGTGCGATTTCATTTGCGCGTGTTTTCTGAGGAACCTACCTATCGCATAAAACGAGACCCAGGTGTATTTATATTTCTATAGTATAAATTTAAACTAAACTATTCTCATGTTTCACATATCTTTAGTCATATTTTTATGATTACACCCATCAACAAGGTGTTAAGAGTGGATAAAAACTAGTTCCTACCTTGCCTGAGAATAGTGTAGTAAAATTACACTACATAAATATTAATTATTTAAAGAATAATCTCTAATCCAATGAAAGGCAAATAATTATTATTAATAAATTTCCATCAAATGACTGGTGTCAGTGTAGTGAGGGAAGCATATTTGACATCAATTAAACTGAATAATTCTATATCTATATATACTGAATAATGATAAAAATATGTGTATGCAATTGTGATTTGGACCAACAGACGAGTACAGGTTCAACATGCAACGGGCATCTTATAGATCACATATCTTTAACCTCATTTATAATTATATCTCTCTACATGGTGATAAAAGTGAATAGAAGCCATTCTCTACCTTATGTTAGAGTGGTATGGTGAATATTACCCACACACACACACACACACATATATATATATATATTATTTACTAAGAGAATAATTTCTAGTCTAAAAAATGACTAATAAGAATATTAATTCATATGATTATATATGGATAAAAAATGCTTCTCAAGAGTAACAAATATAACATACAAATTTCTGCCATATTATAATATAAATTTATTTGGATCACATCAAAAAATATCTGAAACAAAAATGTTCTAAATGCACCTAAAATAAATTGTATTTTTTTTAAAAAAAAATCAAAGACAGAACAAAATCATATATTTATATTAAACAAGTTTGTAAAGATGATAGAACAATTTTTGATAAATAAAATGTATTATTATATTTGTTTAATATAATTCAATCTCTAAAGAATCTTGATAAACTCACTACTTCACTTTGATGGTGATTGTCAAATATGAATAATTTTTTTTGTGGTACAAAATATTTAGTGGGAGAAATATAATATGGAGCTAATAGTGAGTACTGACCAATCATGTCAGCAAGTTTACTATAATAAGTACCAAAGCTCACATTAAAACCCATGAACATCACATGGGATTTTTAAAATTCCTTGGGTTTCAATAAAGATCACATATGATTTAATTAGAAATTTATAATTTTGTGATTAATAGCATATATAGTACTGAGATTGCAAAACTTTAGATTAAATATAATAAATTCTGTATATGCTATATATAATATTCACAAATATTCTAACTTGCTGCTTTTGCTTCCTCTTTTGATATTTATTGTCATTGTTTTGATTACAGTTAGACCATATTAATGTTAATTATACATGGAAAAAGAGAAAACATGTTGTGCCAAGATCAAAATCACAGATTCACACCTATCAGATTACAGTTCAGATAATATGAATCTTTACACATAAAAATATTACCAACTATTGATGAAGAAATCAACCATGAAAATGTCATTAGTAAAGCTATAATTAACTTAAGAAAAATATGAAATAAATACATTTCCCAATCCAAGTATCAGCTACATTTTTTTAAATTGGTCATCGGGTACTCATACACCCCAAATTAGCAACCCACAAAAGCACAGATTTTACAAAAACTCTAAATTTTTATAAGATACCTTTCCAAATTGAAAGCTAGATTGGGGAGAATGCTTTACAGATAACAACCCTAAAGAGGATGTATACATATAATGTGCAATGTTTGTAGCCATACCACATTTATAATAAGGGTAATAATTACATGTAACTTATAGAGTCAATTGTGTTTAAATAAAATATAACAATGCTAATAAAATTTTAAGATAGTTATCTATCTCTAAACATCACATGATCACTATTTCTTATGCTAGCACATTACTGTTAATAAAAACAGGCAAAACTCTCCATATGGTAATCTGGAAATATTGGATGAGTAAGCACTAGATAGGATTTTTTGCACAAGCCTTCTGGCATCCATTGATTACTCTGGTTGGCACTGAGTGGCACTACCACATGGAGAGTTTTGCCTGTACTAATCTTGAATGTGAGTGCATCTATCTCAAATTTTCTATAAAACCAATTAAATGATTTACTATATGATCTATTCTAGAATTCTTAAAAGAATAATAGAAAATGTGCTAATAAGATAAAATAGAATTAAGAAAATTTCACATACCATTTGAATGAGCTACCATAAATATGGGATGTCTTATTATAGATTCATATTATTGTTCAAATGCCAACATCCATGGCTAGAAAAATTAATGCAGAAAATGGTCAAATGATTCTGACATTTTCCACAAAGTTTGCCTATATACATTTATCAAGATTTTATCTGTATTCAAAAAAAAATAGTTATTATCACTATAATAATCTTATCTGTAAACTTTTCAAAAAATTGTAGAAGGAAAGATAGTTGTTCATTAGTAGTAAAGTTATTTCACTTCTGCTGTATTAAATTCCTATGGATAACTTGTTTACTTTTCTTTAAACTGACCAATGAACATTCTAGAAAGTTGCATCATTCTGCAAAAAGGAGTGCAAATGCAACTAATCAGGGTCAAGGTTAAATTGTCATCTAAAAACAAATTTGGCCACTGCTTGTAACAATCTTCACTGCTCACAGATTTCAAGATAAAGAAATGTTTGTTCAAACTAAGAAAAAAAGTTTGCATAATTCAATTCAATAATAATAAAAGACTTGAAATTTTGTTCTAAATAATTATTATGCATGTATTATTTTCTTTTTATAGAGCTCTTGAGATTTATGACTAAGTCAGGTAATCTACAAATTTGAATCCTATAATTTTATATTTTTATGTGCATATTCATTTCTAGTGTATTTGAGTGAATAATCAGATAGTTAGATTATATGTAATATGTATTTTAATTTGTGGGGAGATAAGCAAAATGATTACCAACTGTTGAATTTAATCAAAGTAAGGAGGTCATTCACAGTATCTCTTCACTTTATTTTCCTCATTTTCACACTATTTGGATTTTTAACATTTATTTTAAAATGATCGTATCAGATTTTTCAAATTAAAATTTTATAGCTGATCGAAGTTGTTAATGTTCATTGACTTATTTTTTCTTTATTATTTTCTTTAACGATGTCAAATAGAATGTGAATGAGCTTCTTATTTAATTTGTATCTGTATTATTTATTAGGATATTCACTCATTTTGCATAAGTTTTAGTCACATGTCTGATTTAAACTATTATTATTATTTCACCTTAGATTATTGATTATTGATTATTTTAATTGTTTTAAATATATTTAAAATCAATAAAATTTTCCCTTCTATAAATTATTACAAAACATTGTATTCACATCTTTATTTTATAGGGGTAAATAAAAATAAAATTTCAAAACAACAAAAGTCTCCTTATTCCATAAAAGATGTTTGGTTGGAGTATTTATAATCCATTACACTTCAATCCAACCTCACTTGTTTTATTATAAATTTGTGTCTAGTGTGGGGCTTGTTGAATAATTGCAGACAAAATCTGTTGATTATGGACTTGTGACTAATGTGAGAATCATTAACATTATTAGTAAAATTTTATCTCATGATTGAAATAAATATTTTTTAATCATTTCATATATTTTATTTTATATCTGTCTTTCACTTGGATAAAACAAATGGTAATTAATAACAATAATTTTATATCACTCCCTAAAGATAATGAAATAAGAATAGATAACATTTTATTGTATGTGATAATTCAACATGTGTTAGTATGGACAATAATGGAAATGAAAGTATATCTAGGATTACTATATTTATGATAAATATATTTGTTGAAAAATATTTTATTTCTTATTTAATATTTCATTTTATTAAAAATTGAGTAGTATGGAGAAAACTAACGAAGATTTGGTGGGTAGATCTAACCTTGGTCTCCAATAAATTATTAATCTAATAAAATGGTTAGAAGAAAGGCAAGAAGCAAAATTAGAAAATAATTTTAAAAAAAGAAAAGATAATTCTAAAAGATTAGAAGATTATTCTAAAGAATTAAAAGATAATTCTAAAAAATTAGTAGCAAAGTTAGAGATAATTTAAGAAAATAAAAATAATAAAAGACAAATTGGAAAAAGTATGAGCTGAAAATTTAATGTTAAGAGAAAAAGTGAAGGTTAAATTTATGATTTAAAAAAAATAGAAGAGTCAAGGGAAGAAGTTAAAACAAAAGTCCAAAATATAGACAAGAAACTCCAAGAATCCCAAGAAGCTGCAAAGCTTTTCAAAGACAAGTCATGAAAGACAATGTAAGAGGAGAGTTAAAAAATTTTAAAATAGAAATGGAGTGCTCATTCCAAACATTATACAAACAATATAAAGTATAAATGGAAAATGTCATTAAAATTCAAAAGGAGGAAGTAATCAAAGTTATTCAAGAGTATTGCTTACTAGTCACCACTAAAATAAATGACAAGATAATAAAAACAATAAATGGAAAAATTCAATCAGGGATCAGTACAATTTCAGGTATATTTCAGGGGATGAATTACCAGATGAATGAATTTGATACTCAAGTCAGTTAAACGAATAAGAATATGGTCATCACTGATGAGTTGAGACAAATGGTGAAGCCAATAGAAAAAAATTTGTGACAAAATGTACAAAAATTAAAGCAAGCAGAATGGTGACTCATAGGCAATAGAAAATCAAAGTCAAAAACAAATATCAATAGTATAATAAAGAAATTAAAGGTAACAATATAATGTAAAGATAAATGTGTTGACACACTAGAAAAACAAATGGAAATATATATTGCAAATGTTGTACTAGAAAACATCAACATAATGATATCAAATGATAATAATCACAGTCTTCTAAAATTTTAGATTGATTGTTAAACAAGGCAATGAACAGCCCCATAATGTGAACTCATATATATCCTGCCTTGTTAGCATAATAATTTTTAAAAAGAAATATGATGAAAACCCTCATGGAATATTTGACAACATTGGTAAATTTATTCTAAATGTGATGACAAAAACAGAATAGATAACAATAGAAGATCATCACTTAGGAGCAGCTGCTAGATATTATAAATGCCATTATTTGAACCATCTCAAATCTATTCTGAGTTCAAGAGAAAGTTGAATCCATATATCATAAGATATCCCAAGAGAAATATAATTTAATCAAAGGCAGCTGATAAACTTAAAAGCACTAACAGTGATTATAATAACAATATGATGAAAATTCATCTTATTATAGCAAAACTATACTAATTAGAAGTAAAAAAGAGCACAATAATAACTAAAAGAATGAAGGCTAAATTTTAATCAAAAGCAAATTTGATCACTGCTTATATCAAGCTTCATTATTCATGGATTTGAAAATGAAGAACTTTTTATATGAACTTTGAAAAAGAGTTTTTCTAATTTAATACAATAGTAACAAAACTCTTGATAATTTTTAAAATAATTATTATGTGAGCATAATTTTCTTTTTATAGAGCTCTTGAAAATTTATTACTAAGACAGAGAATCTCTACGTTTTAAATCTAAAATATTTATATATTTATTTGCATATGCATTTCCAGTGTGTATTTGAAAGAGTGATAAGGTAATCGTTATATGTTATATTGTTTTTAATATATGAGAAGATAAAGGGATTAATATTTGTTGAATGTAATTAAAGTAAAGGGTTTAACTTATGTTATCCATTTGTTTTGTTTCTCTCATTTCAGCATCCATTTGAATTTATAGAAAGATTTACATCTGACATTTATTACAAAATGTTTATTGCAGACTTTGCAAATTAAAAATTTATAGATAATCAAAGATGTTAAAATTCATTTAATTATTTTTTTTTATTATTTTCTTTAACAAAGTTAACTAAAATGTGAATAATTTTCTAATTATTTAATTTGCATCTGTATTTATTTCCATATTCCCTCATTTCATGTAAGTTTCAATCACATGCTCTATTTAATGTATTATTATTATTTCATCAGTGACTATTGATTATTTTAATTCCTTTAAATATATTTATGATCAGTAAAATTTGCCTTTTGATTTTCTATATATTATTACAGAACCTTGCTTTCACATCATTATTTTATAAGAATAAATATAAATAAAATTTAAAAAAAGTTTTACCATAACATAAAGAATGTCTGGTTAAAGTATTTATAAACAATTACACACAAACCAACAACGCATGTACCATTGTAATATATATATATAAACCATTATACAATTATAAATATCCAGTAACGCTCTCTGTTTATATATATATAAATGCTGTAATGGTCAGATTTGTACATTCACATAAAAAAATTCAGAGTCCAGGCAAAATACACCAAAGTTGACTGAATTCATATGATGAGAACCTGAATCCAAGCAAGCTTCAACTCAATTACCAGTACTCCATGATTTAACACCTTATTTATGGATGATGTTTCTGTGATTACACTCAATCACAATTTCTTCAGCAAGCTTGCTTTAAACAAAGAGAAACATGAGATTCATGGAAAATTAACAACCTAACTATAACTTAAGAGTTTAAATAAACTACTTAACATGCTAATGAACTTAACTAAATTAATGCATATTCGGCTTATGAAAATCATTAAAGAATTGGGTTTGGTTTGCGATCAATATGTTAAATAGGTTTATTAAAGTATTTAATTAATTAAAACAAAAACAAAATGATGTTAATCAAATAGAGTTAATATCTTAATTAATGCATACAGATGTTACAAAGTGGATTAGACTATTATTAATAGAGCAGTCTCATCTTTAACATTTAAATTGATGTGTGAATATGTTTGTGCAGTTAATAAAATCATGGCTGTAATATTTTAATCTTCATGATCCTGGTTGATCCAGTACAGTTCCTTATGAAATGTGAAATATTTATGATATTACCAGATAGGTCTATTTCTTGGCCACTGGGTTCAAACCCATAACTAGTTTCCTTTTCCAAGTGTGAGGAATTATTTTTTCCTTTCTTTCTTGTCCCTATAGTCCTCCCTATTCTGATGCTGGAAACAAGTCTTTCCTTCCATTTTTAAAAGACTAGTTGCTTCCAATGAGCCTTATCTTTTAATCTGATCCTTGAAACCAACCTTCTTTATTTGTATACATTCTGTAGTCCCTCTTCATCTAATAAGTACTGTCCATACTGTCTTCATTTGGCCCTACCTCTTAATATTTTCCCCAAATATTGCTATCCCCACTCACCTCTATACTTCTTATCCATGGTATTCAGACCTTCTCTACTTTTGATTTCCAAAATATTCTGTTCCTTCATACCTTCAATTTCCAAAATATTTTGCACATTTTTAGTTTGTTCTTCTATTTACACCCTTTTTAAATTATGACTTTCATCTCATTCCTCCGTCTCTACATTATTCTAGTCAGCCCTATCAACTTTATCTAAAAGATTAGGGTCATCTCTATTTTTTACCTCTAGAACATTGTGGTCCCTTCAGGGCATTGGTCATGGGGTTTAGATATATCCTGCTCCCTGGTAATTTCATGAAGTATTGACACAGGTTGAGACCAATTGGACTGTCTGGGGTTTAACAACTGTCCCCTCTGTGATGTCCACCTGACTCAAGTCTGGTTTTGAGATCTTAGGAGGGTGACTATGAGTGATGAGCACTTGCAATCTGGAAGATTTCAGTTTGGGCATTTACTCTGGAGATCTAATCTCCTGTGCTCTCCTTACTGATATATATATATATAATGTGCACATACTAAATATTATATATATATAAACGTATTGCAAAAAATATATTTTGATGTATTTATATTATTTGTGTGATATTGATTTAAAGTAATATTATATGTATTACATGAAATTCTATTGTAATATGCATTATTATGTACACATGCTAAATATGATATATACATAAGGAGTATAGATTCTAACTTATAGCAGAAATATTTAGTGATATATGTATATATCAACTATAAGCTTCTGGTTACTCTAAAGTACAATATAGTTTTACATTTTCATTTACTGTGTCAATACTAAAATCTTAAAAATAATAAAGATAAACCTTTTTATATTAATTGTTATTATTGTTTATGCATCAAAGAGAAATAAAACATTTGTTTCAACTTCAATTGGAGTTTTAGATTTAACTAAAAATAAAAGCAAGGTGGGGTCTAAAAATTAATTAGATCAATCCCTATTTTTATAACAAAAGGTTAATTTAGTTATCTTTTATTTCAAGTTGAATCTAGAAACTACAATTGTAATTAAATAAACAATTATTTTTAGTTCACAATCAATAAAAACATTTAATATAAAAAATATCTGTATTATTTATAACAATTACTAATTCCATGTGTATGTGCTGAAAATCAGATATATTAATCTTTAACTTGGATTAAAGTTTATATCTGTGCTAAAGAAAATCTCTAGTTTAATAAATGATTAGTAATAATCATTACATGTTTATCAAAAAGTTGATAACATAAAAATTGGGAGTTAAATAAACTGATGCTTGAAAATAAAAATGAGATAATTTGCTCTACATAAATAATCTTCATGTAATAAAGATATATATGAGAGATGATGACCTGGCCCAACTGATGAGTGCTGATTCAGCATGAAATGCATCTTGGCGGTTATTTGCCTTTTATTATATCTTTATTTATAGGAAATTCCTTAGGAAATAAAAAAGAATGGAAAAATATGGAAGTTGTCTATCTATAAAAAATTCTTAATTCCTTGATATAAACATTTTTATTATTTTCTATATATATATATGTGTATATATAATTACATCAAATATTTATATGGATTTTATTTTATAAATATGAGAAAATAATATTAAATAGAAAAACACTAGAACTTTTGATGTTATTAAAAAACTTTGACAATTCCTGAGGCAAAATTAATTTTTTCTTCTAATAACTCTTTTGTTAGGGATCTTTTTTAAATCCACATATGAATTTGGGAATAAAATAAAAGTGAACCCCTTTTGCCTTAAGAACCATAAACAAAAGAGCTATTATGAGAAAAACTTGCTTTACCTCAGGAATTGTCAATTAATAGTAATTCATGGTTTCTTAGTAACATTAAAAGTTAAAGTGTTTCTCTATTTAATGGATATTAATTTTCATATCTCTATCTATCTATCTATCTATCTATCTATCTATCTATCTATCTATCTATCTATCTATCTATCTATCTATCTATCTATCTATCTATCTATCTATCTATCTATCTATCTATCTATCTATCTATCTATCTATCTATCTATCTATCTATCTATCTATCTATCTATCTATCTATCTATCTGTCTGTCTGTCTGTATGACTGTCTATCTATCTATCTATCTATCTATCTATCTATCTATCTATCTATCTATCTATCTATCTATCTATTTATCTATCTGGGATTAAATTAGAATATGGATATAAAACATATCTCTGGAAAAGATAGGCTAAAAATAGTCTTGCTATTATAATAAGTTTTTTTAATAAATTATAATTAAAAGAAATTTAAAAAAACAGATATTCATAACATGTCTTGATTAATTAAAGTGGATTTGAATCCATGCTTTCAAGCTCCTTTCAGTCATCCATACCATCCAATACAATTAATACATATGACCACATACATGTGAAGAAGTTAAATGATCTCCAATACTCATTATTTGGTCTGGATCATCATCTTCCATATATATATAACCAATGCTTAGTTTATATTAAGATAACAAAACCTCAACCTTTAAAGAACAGGTTTTAATATTCTTCATTCAAACAATTCTTCAACAATCGATATCATTGAAAATCTTATGACCACATGTTGAAAGCCCCTGTTTGCCAACTTTGTTGTCATACTCATGTGAACCACAAGTCATTCTGATCCTCATTTGTAAGACATTATACACACAACAGAAATGGGCAGAATACTGACTGAATATGTCATGTTTAAATACCTGTATAATATATACAATTAAGCTAAATATAATTAGAGGGGATTTAAACCCAGACTTTAACAAATAATGAATGCTAATAATTGAAGAATAATGCTTAAATTTTGAGAAGGTTTTTACTGGGATTGTTAAACATGATCTTTTTTACAGAAATAATGAAGAATATTAATTGAATGAAAATGTAGTTGTCTTATAACACAATCATTATATGTATAATTATATAAATGAATAAATATTCAATTATATAATTACATCTATTGCTTTGAAAAAGTACATATATCGAATTATAATATTATACATATATATAAACAAAAAATATTTATATATTCACGAAATAGTTTAATATTTCAATCAGAAGACTGGTTTGCACCAGAAAGAAAAAAGTAGTCCACGGATTAAAATATTTAAACTATTTTGTGGGTATATAAGTATTTTATATATATTTCCTTTGATTGGTTTTTTATATGGATATATATATAATAAATTAAGTTTGATGTCTGTATTCGTTCCAAAATGTAATATTCATATATATATGCTTTTAAGAAAAAGAGCTGATTAATATTTGTTTGGGAAAATGAAGTTATATTACGAAAAAAATAATTATTGAAAAATGTCATGTTGGGGGAAAAAAAACATGTGAGTGTTAATATTGATATTGTTGCCAGCCGAAATAAAAATAAAATTCCATTTTACAAAGACTAAAAAATAAATAAAAATTTAAATGCTAAATATTAATTACGGTGAGATAAAATCATATCACAGAATATTTATTTAAAGAAAAGAAAGTAATGAAAAAGTAACTAATAATATATATAGAAAATGTGAAAAAAAAAAAGTTAGACTAAAAGAGATATTAAATTTTTATTAAGTTTTTGCTTAAAAATAATAAATGCAAGAGGGAATTAGGTTTTAATAAATGAGAATGACTCAAAAGTAGAATATATTATTATAACAAAAAGAATAGTGAAAATAAAATGGCAACAAATTTGAAATGTGAAAATGCAGCGAATATGTAAAAAATTTGGATGGATATAGATATTTAATAGGACAAAATTTGTGATTAATTAAACATACAATCTATTTGCTGTAATTCCTGACATCATATAGAAAATAAACAATTTTACATTCAATCCAATCTTTTATAACAAAGTTTATATATATATTTGAGAATACTGCAATAGACTTTAGAAAATAAAATTAGGTATACCATACATCATAATCATGATTTGTTTTGTTAAAAATTTATGACACCTGTTTTTTATCAATTTAAATATTGTTAGCTCTTTAGTTATTCTATATTTATTTTGTGTGGTAAAGCAAAACCTATTTGATCACAAATTTTTTAAAAAATTTTTCTTGATATTTTCTTCATACACTATCTTAACAATAGCAATATTACACTCAAAACAGTATCAGTATTGGTTTCACAATTACAAATATGGATGTATTTGTCAAATGATCTTGATTTTTTATACATTAAGGTATTTTATCTCATTCATGTTCTCAGGACAGTTTTCATTTCTCTGTTGTAAATGTTTATTTGTATTTTACAATCATGAAAAGGAATATGGACTCAGTTTTGATCATATTATTGTTAAGATAGTATGCAAAGAAAGAAATATAGAAAATGTATGATCAAAAAGACATGTTTTGAAATATGATAGGGGATTTGACTGAATGAGGATAAACTCAAAAGTAGAATATGCTAATGTAACAAAAAAGTTTGGTGAAATTAAAACGACAAAAGATATGAAATTGGATGGGTGTACATATTTAATATGACTAACAATTTTTATTAATCGAACTTTCAGTATATAGCATTGTAACCCTTGATGTCATATAAAAAAAAATTACATTCACTCCAATCTTTTATAATAATGTATATGAGAATACTGCTACAAAGATTAAAATATGAAATTAAGTATATCGAGTATAATTAAGATGATGATGCTTATGTGTCACAATCACAGTTTCTTTTGAAGTGATTTCTGAATCCTATTCTTTGAAAATTTGATTACTGGTAGCAGTTGAGTTCATTATATATTTATTTTGTGCAACAAACCAAGCTTCTTTGAATCTTACATTTTTTTTATCGCTTCTGTTTTCCATGCTATTTTAACAATACTAGAATTATTAAATTAGTATAGGAAGAAAGAAATGATTGTTAAGACAGTGTGGAACGATAAAAAAATGCAACATCAAAAATGCATTGTTTATTGCACAAAATAAATATATAATGAACCAAACTGCTGATAATCTTCAAATTAGCAAAAAATGGACCTCATAATCTTAACAGAACAAATCATGATTATGACACATGCGCTAGTCGAAAGTATACACGGTTTAATTTTTAAATTCTAGTTGTAGTATTTTCATATTATTAGTAAAAATGACAGAGTACATATATATATGTTGAAGAAACACTTTAACAAGATGTTAGACAATTAGTATTAAATCATATACTCTTTTATAATGACCTTTACATTCCATATATTAATGGCAGGGATTCAATCTATTTATGTAAAATAATAAAACATAGGCAAAATTTACATTTATTGAACTTTTTTTTAAAAACAAAAAATAGAGTAGTAATATTTAATAAACAAGCTATTATTTAAAAAAAATACTTGTACAAATTTGCATCATTTATGAGAGTAATAATTATAAAAAGACGATTAAATACTAGAAAAAGCAATCGGATCAAAATTAATGGAACTAGTTAAAAATTGATTTTATTTAAAAAGTAAGTAAATTCTTTTTGTATTATTTCTCAATTTATTTATCTAATTATTCATCCATCAATAATCTATCTACATTTATCTATCTACATATCTAACTATGTATTTTTTTTATCCTTCCATATGTTTTTAGTTATATGTCTATCTATTTATCTTCCAATGTGTCTGTTTTTGTCTGTCATTTTACCTTTTTATTTTACCATCTTTTATGTATATATGTATTTTATATATTGATAATTAAATTATTAATCTTCTATAAATTCTTTCATTTATTTTCAAAAATAAGCATTCAATGAATGAAACAATGATGTGTAATTTTAATAATAAAAGCATTATTATTTCATTCGGAGTTTAATTGAATTTTATTTTAAATAAAAAAATAATGAAAGAAATTATTATGTTTATAAAAATGAATATTTCATAAAATGATTTACAATATTATAAAGTAATGTACTTTCAGAGATAATATTTTGACTTTTTTTTTTTGTTTTGTTTGGCATATTTTATTTTATTTTATATGTCCATTTTATGAAATGAAATAAGATTTTAATTGAAAATACTGAATTTATTATCCATTTGATTGATAAAAATGATTTGTATTTAATTATTGAACATTTCGAATAAAATTAAAGAAATGTACACACTTATAAAGTATATATGTTTTAAAGCAACTTAATTGTATTTAAATTTAAAGATAAAAATTAACTTTTTTATTCTTAATCTAATTAGAAAGAACTTGATCTCAGACTTTCAAATTCCCACAACTTTCCACTCTATCTTATACAACCGATATACGCATGTCCACATACATGTGAAAAGGATAAATAAACTCCAATGTACATATTTCATGTTAAACCAGCAGTCATCACTTGGTCCAAATCACCATCACCAACACACACACATATACGCAATCAGTGCTCAATTTATATTAAGATAACAAATCTTCAAACTTTAATAAACAAGTTTCAATCTTTTTCACTCTCCAACTCTTCAGCTATCCATATAATTAAAAATCTGATGGTGAAACACTCAAAGCCATTGTTGATGTCAGTATTATTGTCATACCAATGACGACTTTAAGTCACTCTGACCCCTCTTTTATAGTACCTTAATACATCCATTTAATTATACAGTAAAGGGGGGGGTAGAATACAGGTTGAATATGCATGACTGAAGAGTTGAAAGGTGGAGAAGATTGAAGTCTGTTCATTAAAGTTTGAAGATTTGCTATCTTGATATAAACCGAGCAGTGATTATATGTATGTGTGGAAGATGATGATGTGGATCAACTGGTGAGTGCTGGTTCAGCATGAAATATACATAGTGGAGATATTTACCTTTTTCACATGAACATGGTCATGAGTTGTATAAGATGGAATGATAGTGGTAATGAGCTTGAAAGTCTGAGTTCAAATCTCTTCTAATTACATTAAGTTCAGTACAGACAATATACTTGTACTTAAATATTTAACTATTCTATTGCAAAAAAAAAAAGCTTTGTAAACACCCATTTATATAGCAACATTGATTAGGCATCATATCTTATTAGGCTAAAAACACGTGAGTTAATGATAATTTAATGGTATTCTTGCTTCAGTTTACTATTTAGTAAAATTAAGTAAATTTGGACTAAAAGTTATAAATTCTTTGTTAATTAAAAAAGAATTTTAAATGATTGCTTGATTTTTTTTCTTCTGAAAACATTCCAACGTTTATCAGAATCAAATCCCATAATATAAACTGACATATCATGGAAATATGTTAATTACTTCTATAAAAAGCATTTAATATATATATATCAAATCAAAACTACCCCAAATCCAAAATTAAACCAGACCAGCATAAAAATAATATAAAAAAACACAACCTAAGGCTTCAATGCTACAAGCAGACTTCTCAAGTGAAAGAACTATAAAAACTACACAATATATATAATATTAAAAACTACCCACAAATCCATTCATTTCCCATCCACCCTTAATATTAAAAGAACTCTTAAATAAGTGAATGGATTTGTGGGTAGTTTTTAATATTATATATATTGTGTAGTTTTTGTAGTTCTTTACACTTGAGAAGTCTGCTTGTAGCAGTGAAACCTTAGGTTGTGTTTTTTTTATATTATTTTTATGCTGATCTGGTTTAATTTTAGATTTGGGGTAGTTTTGATTTATATTGACTAGTTTAGCTTTATGCTTGTAATGTTTATATATATATATTACTACATCATCATTATAAATATGGATATTGATTATTAAGTTATAAGTGCTGCAATCAATCACTTTCAGTTAATCATCATTGATATTAGTTAATTATCCTTTATACTTGTATAAACAATGAATTTAAAATATAGGAGTTTTATTTTCCATCAATAAATAAGAATTATTGAACATGTAAAACTAAGTATTTATTACTAATATTTACAAAGTAATAATCTTAAAAAGTGCATATTATAAAAAAAAATGTACAAGTCATACTTCCTAGTCACATTTTATTAAATTTGTATATAATTCTCTCCACTTGAATCAAAGATAAAAAACAGTGGTCCACATTTGCATGATTTTCATATTTTTTAATGTATTGTATATCAAATATTTACTCTCAAAGGTGTGAAATAATTACTTTTTTTTCTTTTTTGATTAACAATGGTTAATTTACTATACATAAATGAACTTGGAGATAAGATTTAAATGATCCAATTTTTTGAATGATTAGGATTGATCTCAAAGAGGAAGGCCGTGTAAGTTTATTTAAATGTTGGTAGACTGTCTGACTTAAGTTATTTTATAATATGCAATCATTATTTCTCAATTTGATTAAATACTCTCAACACTGCTTGTTGAATAGTCATTGTTTATTTATAAAATTATCAATACTAATATAATTTATATTTAAATTGTTATATAAACCAGGAGAAGATTTAATCAAATCTTTAAAAAAATCACTTCTAATATAATATATTTTATTATTTCTAGCATCTTTGAGTGATTTGTTCTTTCCATAAGAACCTGGAGTTTAGCTAATAGGAGTCCAGATTTTGTCTAAATTGTTGACTAGGATTGATATATGTTATTTAAACAATTCTTAAATTTACTTCATGATGATTAACTAATGTTCCTTAAATGTGCATATATTCATTAATATCACTCATAAATATCTCTACATGAAAACTTTTTTTAATATAAATGAAGAAACAAATAAACATACTTTTATTCAAACAAACTAAAATTATATATATATAAAATTGAATATTTATAAATACAGTAATCTAATATACATAAAGTATAACTTTACAAATTTTATCCACTTAGGAGCGTTTTCGACTGTCCTCGTAGTTCTTGTTAATTAGCTAAAAAAACAAAGAGGATAGTCGAAAACAAGCGCTCCTAAGTGAATAACATTTTTAAAGTTATACTTTACATATATCTGATTACTATATTTATAAATATTCAATTATATAATTACATATATTGCTTTGAAAAAATACAGACATCGATTTATAATATTATTACATTTATATATAATCAATAAAGCAAGTCATAGATAATGTAACATTGCTTTTAAAAGCTTGTATTTACAACTAAGCAATATAGGGAGTGTACCAATATCTCAAACAAGCTTTTATTTAATAAATGCAGTAAAAGAAAATATTTAAAATCTCTATCTGAACCGTTTCTATGCCCAGACCAATTGGTTTCAAGCTTATGGCTCACCTCAGTGAGAAGCTAAAACATTCAGACACTAGATCTAAAATATCAACTCAAAATCCAGCACTTATTTAATACATAACTATTGAGAAGAAAATCTGAAATTTTCAGACACAAAAATGGATTTAAATCCAGCTATCTAATTCAAATTTGGGTTAGATAGGTGGATTTAAAGACATTTTTGTGTCTGAAAATTTCAGATTTTTTTCTCAATAGTTACTTTTGAACTTTTTCTGGTACACAAACTATTTACATATTATAATTTTCTGTTTTAAATTATTCAATATTTTTTTTTGTTGCTAAAACCTGTACTAAGAAAAATTCACTGTTAACCAAAGATAAAATAAATAAATATAATATTAGACTAGAATTCTGATTAGAAGCAATAAATTACAAAATTTAAAAAAAAAATTATATATGTGTGTGGGAACGATATTTTAAGTCATCCTGTCAAATGATTCCATATATAACTCTTTGAAGTAATCTTGTTCAAATGTAAAGTAAAAGTAATAAAATTATTTTTGGTTCTAATCTTTTTTACCTAAATGTGTTCACACCATTCATTTTTTTAACATAATCAAGATCGTGAACAAAGGAACGAAATGCCTAATCAAGCTATCAAACGACTTTTTTTTTTTTGCTTGAAGTTTTGTTGTAAAAGTGAAATGTAAAGATAATAATATATTTTAACATATAATAGATCTTTGATTTATAAAATTATCTAAGCTCATTTAAATTTATTTTTAAATAATTTGTTATTATTATGTTAATATGACTATTGAAAATAAAATAAAAAAAATCAAAATTGGTGAAATGATGAATATGGAATGATTAACAAAGGCACCAATGCACAGAAGTTGTATTGAGAACATCATTGGTAACAAGACCAATCATAAATCTCTCTGTGGAAAAAGTAAAGATGAACAAAAAGAATATAGTGCCCAAGCATTAAAAAATATAAATATTCAATCAATATCTATAATAAAATGTATCGAAAATCATTCCAATATAACTGCTGCTAGTTTTTTTATTTCAAATGTAATTGCCAAATATGAGAAACCTTTCAATAATGTAGAATATATGAAAGAAGCTTGGATGAAATGTGCACCAGTTTTTTTGAAGATTTTGAAAACAAAGCAAAAATTACTCAGAGCATAAAAGATTTATCATTGGCTAGAAATAGTTAAAGAAAGAATCCTGCAAATAACAACATAAATTATCAACAAAAAAGTGATATAAAATTTTCTAGTTTAATTTCTCTCTGTCTTGATGAAAGTACAGACATAAATGAATCAGCTTGTTAGGCTATTTTTATTAACTATTGTGTTGGAAATAATATCAAAGAATTGATCTGTTTAAGCTCATTAGTAACAACAACAAAAGGAATAGATATTTACAATGAAGTTTCCAATGTACTAGCTGAAAAAGAAATAGCTATTGCCAACATTGTTTCAGTAACTACAGATGATGCTCAAAGTATGACTGTAAAAGAAAATGATTTTCTCAATTTATTTACCAACCATATTGGACATTCAATTTTGGGTTTTCATTGCATTATACATCAGCAGGTTTTATGCACAAGGTCAGTTGTAAGGCACTGGGTGACGTTATGATTTGTTGTGACTAAGTTAGTCATTTATTTTATAAATTTATTGAGTGAGGTGAACTCAGCATACAATGGTTTACTTATGTACTACAATGTCCGATGGTTAAATTGAAGAAAAGTTCTTTAAAGATTCATTAAGTGTTTAGATGAAATTAGACTGTTTTTACTTAATGAGAAAATCATTGAAAAATATAATGAATTAATAGATATTGAATGGCTTTCAAAATTAATGTTTTTTATTGATATGTGTTCATATCTAAATGAATTAAAAGTGAAACTGCAAGGTTATGATAAGACAATTGCTATCATGTTTCATTTTATCAAAGCATTAGAAGTAAAATTACAAATTTTCAATCGTGATGTTGTTTTTTACACCAATGTTTTCTAAATATAAAAAAGTTCTTCACTGATTTAGAATTTATGAGAAGCCAGATCAAATAAAATTGATGCAAGCTTTTTGTGCTGTTATTCAATTGATAATTAATGAAATTTCTTTAAGATTTATATAGTTCAGACAATTTTCAGAAACATCAAAATTTATTTTATACCCAGACATAATATCAATGAATAGTTTGAAGTTATAAAGTTTTAAGTGGCTTAATTTGGAAGATATGGAAATGCAATCAATCGATTTTTAATTACGTGGAAACAGATATTTTATTTGATCAATGAGTTAGAAACAATGGAAAATGATCGATTATTGGTCATATGTAAAAAGAATGCTGAAGAGGAACTATTGACTGCCTGGAATGCTATTCATGAAACATTTAATTGTTTAAAAGTATTAGCGGCCCACATATTATCAATTTTCTTCTCTATATATGCATGGGAATCAATGTTTTCAGAAATGAATTTAATTAAAGACAGTTCTAAAAATAGAATGATAGATGAATTCTAGTTCATCATGTATATTATTAAAAGTGATAAATATAAAGCATTTGGCATCCAATGCACAACAGAAAAAATTTCATTAAATAATGTCTATTTATGTTGATTTTGTTTATTTCCAAAATTTTGGTTTAATTACTATTAATTTCTTACTATTACATTTTATTCAACATGTGCTCTTCAAAATAAATATTGTTCACTTTTATTTAGCTTATTTAGAATTTTTGTTTAATTATTATTGTTATTATTTTGGTTTATAAACTTTTAAAAAACTGTAAAAATTAAATTGTGTATATTTTGATTTAATAACTATATGGCACACCAATCATTATGAAAATAGAAGCATTGAGAAAATTGTTTGTTTAAAATTGCATCATCTTAAATCTATTTTGATTTTAAAATATTGTGGGAATTTCATCATGAAAAAATATGATCTGTAAAAGTCGTTTAATCATCAATTATTATTATTATTATTATTATTAATAAAATACAAAATTCTCATAATATACTATTATTATTATATAATGGATATTAAAAAGGAGCAATCATGGATTACAGGTGTATTATCATTTAAAGATTTATAGTTAAATATAGTAGTAGTAGTAGTAGTAGTAGTAGTAGTATAGTAGTAGTAGTAGTAGTAGTAGCAGTAGTAATACTACTACTACTACTACTACTACTACTACTACTACTACTACTACTACTACTACTACTACTACTACTACTACTACTACTACTACTACTACTACTACTACAGTCAAATATCAGCCTTTCACGCTAATTGTGCATAGCGAGTGTTAATAATAAATGAATACTTTCTCACCAATACAAGATATAGTATTTATGGAGGAATAAAAGTGTATGCACAATTAGCATGAAAGGCTGATATTTGACTGTAATACAATTGTAATAAATGCTTATAATAATAATAATAATAATAATAGAGTCTCGCAGCAAATGATGATTTTAACGGATCGTTGTTTACAGAGATCTTAGGAGTTTAACCAAAGAAAACACTAAAACCAACACATCTTTGACTTGCAGTTATATATATATGAACAGTAAGTATTGGACAATCCAAATTAATTTGTAATTTAACTAAATAGATATTTTTATGAATTGTTTTGTTAAAAATAATATTCGTTGCTCAACGTAAAAAGCATTACAATGGCGACACCCCGGTCATGTGACCAGCAGAACGGCGCCAATATGCTATCCAAGCCTATGCAAATTACAGGTGAAGCAAAAACATATGCCAACGTAGCTAAAAATAATTTACAGGAAAATAATTTCTCTTCGGAAAAAAATAATTTACAACAAAAAGAACACAATCAAGTTCCAATTTTAGAAAAAAATAAAGTTTTCCATCGCTTCCGAAAAATAAATACTAATGATATTTTGCAGTTAGATATACAAACGCAAGAAAATCAATGCCCCCCTACCGCCCAGTGGAATAATGAGGATTTGAAAATAATATGTGAACAGTTTAATAATACGATCCCACGTGGCCTTCATATGTCATTCAAAAGATTTTTTTCTCCTCGTTCAATAATATTATCAGCTACAGATGCAAATTTATCGCTATATAAATTTCCTAGAAATTTACTTTATGAAGCAATAACACTACACGGACTTTGGGATAGCATACTAAGGATTGCTGACCACCCTAACTCACGGTATTTAATCCTCGAATTTTACCAAGAAAGCCAAAAAACCCGGTTTCAAACCACCATTAAAACTTTAGGCAACTATGCACTCATTGCAGTAGATCCAGATCAACATAACCAGATTACTGGCATAATCAAGAATGCATACCTTGGATATGACATCAAAATCTTTCAGAAAATGATGCAGCCATTTGGAAAAGTCACAGCATTCAACCCAATTTATCTGAAAGATACGCCAGTGCTTGTATACAGCAATAGCTTTGACTTCAAGCTGAGATTGCATCCAGAAATAGATCCAAACAATATTCCTACACAATTTGCAGATCAGGAAGCCATGCTGAGCCTCTTCATAAGAGGGCTTAAACCCATATGCTACACATGCGGGAAGCGAGGCCACTTGGCAACGCAATGTGACACCAAAAAGAATCCACAATCGGAGCACACATCCAAACACATACTGAAGACAGCAACCATATATATAATGATAGCATAAATCCAAATATGTACAACAATATGCAAACAACTTCTCCACCTGAAGAAACACTCTCACTCCCTCTCATTAATCAAAATTCCAATGAGGAAAATAAAAACACAGATGAACTAAACAGCGACCATCTGAAAAAACAATGTGATAACAGAAAGAGTCTACAATCACAGCAAACAAATAATCAGCTCAACCACACACAAACGGAAGATATCAGCCACACTAACATAGTCAAGATAAATTCAGATATGAATAACCAGATGCAAACAACTTCTTCATCTAAAGAAGATCAAACTACAAAAAACCAAGACAACAGTATAAATGAACCAAACAGAATGCAGCACTTAAATCCAAATGTCACACAAGCAATTCAAAATAACACAAGCAACTGTCAAAACATACAATGCACGAATGATTCAAATATTAACCCAACTGAAATATCACAAAGCAATTACAGTGAAACACAAAGTACCAATAGAACAAACATCACACACACAATAAAAAATAACACATCAACATATATCATGGAAGCAATCATGCCATGCCTTCCACAAGTTGAAGTAAATACAATAGAAAAAAAATCTGGCCAGGTCGCCCAAAAAGAAGCAAAAACAATAAAAAACCAAAAACAGAAGAGGACAACAACTCACAAACAGAAGAGTACAACACCGCATCATCATTAACCAGAATTCAAACGGATGACTGGTCACCAATGGACATCACTTCTATCTAACCAACCAATTAAAACTCCAACAATGTACAGCTCATACAATGAAAACCAGTCACTAACATATTTTGAAATGTGAACAATCCCAAAATACAACCATAATGAAAGTCAAAATAACAGCTTTTAATGTGCGGGGTTTGAACTCGGCAAACAAACTGCATCAACTTAGAGAATGGACCAAAATCACACAGACACATATATTGGGACTTCTGGAAACAAAAATATATAGTGGATCACAGATTGACCCAACAGTACATCTTCGCACTGAAGGCTTCTTTGCATGCTCCAGGGACATGTCATCACCTGCGGGTGGAACTGGCCTACTAATAACCCCAGCTTGCCCATTCACATCATTCAGAATCATATATATCGATGCAAACTTGTTGATAGCTACATTTCATCACCATGCAAACACTCTCAACATAGTTTTCACCTACATCCCACCTGGAAACGTCATCATATCAAACATAATACTCACCATCAATTCACTGCTAGCATCAACTCCTTACCCAACTATCATCATGGGAGATTTTAACATGAAGTACACAGATTTCATCTCAAAATGGCTGCATCAAATTGCAATACCACTCATGAGTGCTGAAGGTTTTTTACCACCAAACACAGTAACATTCCATAATAACCGACACACATCTTTAATTGACCTTTGCTTCTATTCACCAATGCTGCATCATTACTTCAGCCTCAAGCTCAATCCATCCCCATTCTCAGATCACTCTGCTCAAACTGCAACACTTGATCTAACTGAAATTCAGCCAACTACACTACCACTTGGGAAAACAATGAGAATTCTAATACCAGCATCCACTCCAGAATCCCTTTTTTCTGAAACATATATTATGCTCCATAAACTTGCAGGACTACAACTAAGTGCTGTGCAGAGATATCAGGCATACATAAATATACTTTCATTCAATATTGACCATGTCACCAAAAAAAAACCTCCACCCTCTGGCTATTAGCTCTGGCAGATGAACTTCACAAGAGGATAACAATGTCTAAACCTACTCAAAATACATATCAGCATATATATAAGCTCACCCAGGCATATAACAGCACATGTGCAGCACTTAAAGACTATTTAGCGATAAAAAAAAGCAAAATCTGCCTCAGTCAACAACATACATGGACTAGAGGCTACATCAGATGGGCCATGGGTTTTCCCTCCACCATTAGAGTACCGATGGCACTTCAAATTGGAACAACTATACATGCAGCACATAACATGATTGAACCTATTTATAAGCATTTCAAACAGAATCTTCAGACACATCAACTCTTCAACCCACCCCCCGATTATTTTGGATCACCTGAAACAAATACACCATTTACCATTAATGAATTTGCTTTGAAGCTTGCCACTCTGCCCAATGCCTGTCATCCAGGCACTCATGGCATACCAAAATTTGTGTACGAACACCTTAGCCATACAACTAATCAAGTATTATGTAATCTTGCAAACTATCTCTCACAAAAAATATACAACATTGAAAATCTTTATCCAATTGCAATAGTACCATTTAATAAGAAACCAGCTCCAATAACCACCCTTAATAATATTAGGCCTATCTCCATGTGCCCAATAGCCATCAAGATCATTGAGAAAGTCATTAAAGACAGGATTGAATCATATCTGCTCCCATTGATTTCACCATATCAGTTTGCAAGAAAGCAATCATCTACAGGACAGGCAGCACTTCTTTTCAAAGCTGTATTGGGATCGGTGCGAGGCCGGAAAAAATACAGCCCAGTTGCAGTTCAAATAGACATTGAATCAGCTTTTGATTCTGTGGCAATCGAGATATTAATTAAAATGTTGGCTGCCACTGCAATACCTCGCACTATTTTATATGTTATAACCAACTTGTTGTTAAATCGGGATATACATATTACACTCAGTGGCAAAAATTCTGAATCTTTTACTCCAACACAATCAATCTCACAAGGATCCCCCTGAGTGCTTTACTTTTCACCTTTTACATCAACCCTCTATTAATAAAAATCCAGCAAACATTCATTGGCATCCAAATACCAAACACATCTCAGCAGGTAACATGTATCGCTTATATGGATGATATAACTGTCTTCCTCCCATCTAAAAAACACCTACCAGCCTTGCATACAATACTACAAGAATTTGCAGCTACACACAAACTCAGGGTCAATCTAAATAAGACGGCAGTTTGGTCTCTTTATAATGCAAAGCAGTACACGGGCATGTATGGGGGAAAGCCATCTGCTTTCTTGGGATTTCCCTTTTATATGAGTGCAAGTGCAATGAGGGTCAAGATCCAGAACAAACTCAAAGAAGAAACAGAGCGAATTACTACTTCTCTCTCAAAGGCATATCTTTCAATATACTCCAAGATCCAGCTATTTAACCAGCTAGCCATAACAAAAATCACCTATTACTCACCCATTATCACATTTTCTAAAGGTTTTATTAACAAAATCTCTTCTCTCTGTAATAAGCTCTTGTGGCAGAGGAAGACTGTGTCAATATCTGCAAAACAACTTACCAGACCACCTATTCACAATGGACTAGGACTTCATAGTATTTATATTTTCCATCTACAGAAGGCCACAAACTTAATAACATCCACAGTCAAACACTTTCCAATGCTTGAATGCCTACTTCAAATAACACCAACAGATAGACCACCCCCTGCTTATGACCAACTAGCATCAATGATCAATCATATAAAAACCACAGCTCCACAGATATCTCTTCAGACAATATACAAGCATTCATACTGGCAAATTTATTCATTAATCCATCCAAATCCAACCCATGACACCAACCTGACAATGCTGAAAATCAATAATCTACAATTACTCCGTAAGTTTAAAAAATGGTCACTGGAGCCAAAGTATTTTGATTTTTTGCTGAGACTAAACCTACAAGCACTGCCCACGACATATTTTCTGAGATATCGGAGACTATACACTAACATTGATCCTTTTTGTCCCCTGTGTCACAGGATCTGAAGAAACACAGGAACATCTATTCTATCTTTGTCCGGCACTAGACAGAATTCGAGTTATTATGATAGGAGCATATAGACAATCTAACACAACCCTTCAAACAATCATTAATTCATATTGCAAAGGCTCTATTCCATCAGTCCGTGCAGCCACTTTTATGCTTTATGCATACTGGTGCACTAGATGCACATTCACTCTAGGTAACAACACAAGGCGACATCCATCAACTTTCAATATCAAACTGGCAAAACTACGAGCCAGAGACAATAAAATTGCACATCCAGACATCTATGCAGCAACCTGGTCACTGATAACACAACAATCAAACCTCTAAGATGGCTCCCAATAACCAAAATCTATGCCCTCAACCAATATATATATATATATAAAAAAATGTGGCAATTATCTACAAATAAAAAAACAGAATGTTGTCTTTGATTGCATAATATTAATATAAAGGACAGTAACAACAAAATCAGACCTCAAATACTGGAAAGCAAACTAAACCCAGCATGGCAATATACATCAAAGTTGAAGTTTTGCAAATTGAACAATGATAACCAAGACTTTGGAGAACTATGATTACAGCAAGCAGCACTCATAAATGTAACGTATACATATGTATTTTCACCCCCCCTAACAATGTTTAAATATCTTTCCCTCCTAAGTTAAGTTCCTTTTTTGTACATCACAGATACCAACTTAAACTTGGTTTACTCACCAGCAATGTAGATATATGTATACGAAGTGTCTTATAGCAAATGTAACTCTATGGTTATCAATAAAGTTCTTTTCTTTGAAACATAATAATAATAATAATAATAATAATAATAATAATAATAATAATAATAATAATAATAATAATAATAATAATAATAATAATAATAATAATAATAATAATAATAATAATAATAATAATAATAATAATAATAATAATAATAATAATAATAATAATAATAATAATAATAATAATAATAATAATAATAATAATAATAATTTATTACTTAATTGTGTGTTTGTTTATAGTTAAAGTAAGGTTGTTTTAGAACTATTTGTCTAGATTTAATATTTTAAAAATATTTTCTTTAGTAGAATATATTTTAATGAACTTTAAGTATTTTTCAGTTTTGTGACAAACAATTGTTTGATTTTTATATGGTCTTGCATATAGTAGAGGAGAATTGCTAATGACCTATGTTGTTTTAGAACAAAATTGTCCATAATATTGTCTCCATAATAAAATTTAGAATAATAATCAATTAAAAAATTGTTAATAAGCAACTTAAACATAAACAAAAAATTAGTTAAAACATTAAATGAGTTTAAATAATGACAACTAGATGAAATTTCTTTAGAGTCGTTTGCAAGTGATTATTAATAGGAGCCATACTGGTAAGAAATGTAAATTGTTTAATGTTTAAAATAAAGTTTACTTATTTTTATTTCTTATGCTGTATATATATATATATATTTCCACTTCTTAAATAAATATTCTATTCTATAAATTTTAAAAATATAATTTCACATATGATATATATATTATTAATGAAGGCTGTATAATTTATAAATATATTGTCATATAAATAGATTAATAATGCTATGTATAGAATGATCAAAATGTTCTTGAATTAAAGCTTAATTATTCTTTGATTTGTAAATGATGAGTGACATGCTCCAATATAAAAAAGAGCATAAGAAGCTAAAGAAAAAACTTTAATGCAAATTTTGTAAATTGAATGAGTTTTTAATTACACATAAAATTAATTATCAATAATTTTATAATACAAACTACTGCTGAAAAAAAAAACAGAAATTTTATAAAACAAACTATCACTGAAAGAAAAAGCAGATAAGTAAATTAGATCCATAGTAGAAGCAATAAAAAAAATATTTGTTTGTTTTCTATCCATTGTTAATAATGCTAAATTTAGAAATAAGGTGTTGAAGATCTAATAAGAAAGGGATAATGGAGGTGTGTATAAACTGTGAAATGTATAAAAAAAGATGTATTTTATAAAAAAAGATACTCTTTGCATTTTTAAAAGGAACTACACAATGATGATATTTGTCTAGTACAACTTTGACTTCTCCTAGTAACTAATTTCTTTGGCTGACTCTGCAATTAAATGATCATGAAGCAATGTACTCTTCACAAAAGACTTATGCATAGTGTTGAGCTAGCTGTGGATGAAGATAAATTTTCCATTATGATATCAGAATAATTATCTTTTGCATTTACCAACATTTTGAGCTACAGTCAGAATCCCTGTTCCAGTTCCATACATGAACTTATGTCTTCAAATATTTATTTATTGAAACAGATTGTACTAGCAGAACAGTACAACATCAAGAGATGGTGTAAATATAAACAGTGCAGTATGTGTAATTAGAATCATTTCAATATAAATTGCTAAATGATACTATGTTAAGTTAATTCAGTGGAAGTAGAATTGTATAGTTAAAAAAAAAGCATATCTCATACAAATTTATGTTAACATGTAGCTTTTTATTATGTAATTTTTTGATTAACTAGTTATCATTGTTTTTTTTTTTTTTGTTATATTTTACTGATTTTGCATATAAGTAATGTGTGATTTGATCTATCCCAAGAGTGTAGAAATTATTAGCTACTTTTGTCTGTGTTTGTGTTAAGTGTATTTTAGGGTATTGTTTACTCAAAACAAATTTAAGTTGGAGAGAGATTTGATATTATTTCACAGTATTATATTGTTACATGAGCCCAGGCTATCTTCTGATAAAAATAGGTGTAGATTAACTTTGGGTAATATTAATCTCTAAGTTTAGATTAATAAATTTTATTGCTTGTTCTTCCTGGTGTTGTAATTTTTGATCAGTCTTTTCCATTTTTCTTTATTAAAGTTAATATTTCCAATCCAGATTGATTGTTCATTACACATACATCTTTTAGGAATGTTATTTTTCACTTTTTGTATATAGTTTATTTAAAAAAAACTAGTCATCATTTTAGATAAGAGTGGATTGTAATTGACTTTATGATGGAGAAAGGGATAGACCTTGTAAGAGACTTAAAGAAAACGATGCTTTTACTTAACATTATACTATTTTGAATAAAGAAAAGTTATTTGAAAATTACTTCATACATTCAATTTTATATGTTATAATATTTTAACTATTACAAATTATTGGTTACTCTTTATTGTTATCCATCTATTATGATTTAACATTTTAATGGGGATAATAAGTAAACAAAATATGGTGGATATCCACATATATAAATTAATAGTCATTGGTATGATGGCTAAAAATAAATTATGATCAGAAATATAGAAGTAGAAGAGTAGGAGGTTAGTCTATCATAATTTGGTGTGGTGTAATGCACAATGACTTCTCCTTTATTGAAGTAAGAAATCTCTCAGCCACTATGCCCAAAGAAATCTGTTTTCCCACATTACCATTACTTTCCATTCCCCACTCTAAGTTTTCCTATATTCTTCTCTATTCTGATCCATCCCATTTCCACAACATTACATTTGTCAATATATTCTAAATTCCCCTTATCTTTTCCCAAACCCAGCATAAAAACCAAGAATTCACTTTCTGTATAATCACTTTGTTTATATTTATTTTTATACAACTTCATTATTTGTACTCTTTCTGCTTGTAGGAATTTACATTCAGTTAACAAATGTCTAATATTTTCTATGCCTTTCTTACATAACTTGTAGACTAAATAACTCATATTTTTTAAATTTTAGTATTATTCCCTTGTTTCTAATGATCCTGCTTGAATCTTAAATGGTAAACTACTTTCCTTACTATTATCGTAAATTAACTCACACCCACTATTCTGTTTACTTCTATATATATTTAAACTCTTTTTACTCTCCATACTAATTTTCCATCTTTCCAATTCTCCATTTTTTATTAATGCATTTATTATTCTAACCCATTTTTTGCCATTATAACACTCAACAATTCTCCTAACACAATTATCCAATGTTTTGTATAGTATACTGACATAAAATCTTTATCTAAATCTTCTGCATACCATCCTACCTTTCTCACCTATATTGTTGCCTGTTCTTTACTCATAACCCAATTAAATACTATTTTGGATATTTTCTTGTTCTTTTTAAATAGCAATCTACTGAACATTTTCATTTTTATTTTTGCATCTTCTCATATAAAAACTTGACCATATCATTTCTCATTGAATTGTCTGTTTTGCTGTCATATATCTGCATATAATGCATGTCTTTCCACTTCTAGACATTGGATTGGTATTACTCTCCAGTGATCATACTTCTGTTACATGTCAATTTGCATAATAGAAATCTTCAATTTGGTTTTATAAATTTAGTGGTTCAACATAAAGGCTTTCAATAATTCAATGTTCTGAGATAATGAGAAAGAAAAAATAATGGAAAACATTTGGTCATTTTAGATCAGTTTTGGGGTTAGATAGGATCCTGGGGGGAAATTATGGTAGTTTAAATAGACTGACAGTAATATAAAACATTAATACAAAGAATGGTTTTGGATAAATCCTGGCGATATTATTTAAAAACCTCGAGTTAATAAAATGGAAATACATATTAAAAATATTTCTGAGTTGAAAGAAATAGTTCAGAGATATAGTAACAAATAAGAGAAATGAGGATAATAATTGAAGCCGTCAGAAAAGACATCAATGAAATAAAAGAGAATGAGAAAAAAAGCAGGGAATAAAGGGTACTATTGCAAAAAGGGAACATATAGTAGAAGAAACTAGTGTGAATTTAGAAAAGATAAAAAGGTAAATTTCAAAGAAGAACCTTCTCTAGAAAAAGTAGAAAGAAAATTGAGAAAGTTATAAATCATAAGAAGTTCTATCATAACAGAGACAAGTAAAGTTGAAGCAGAACCAAAGTTACAGTTGGAGGATAGGATAAACAGTACACAATTAGATGGTAGGAATTTTTATTGATAATAAGACATTTATATGTGTCATAGACAAAAACTCATTTAAACATTGAGTTAGTCTGATTTTTTTTTCATATTTATAAGTTTGGGGAGAAAGGAAAAATCATTATAGCTACTAATCACCTGTGCAGTGCTGCACATGAGTGGAGGTTTACCATGTATTACAATTCAAGAACATTTCAAATGTGTATAGTAGAGGATTATGAAGCATGGAAATACAAGAATCTATATGGGTCTGCATATCACAATAAAAATTACCTCAAGTGAATGGTGAAAGTTATAGTCATTTCTTCCAGAGGCAGGCTGTGAAATTAAGAGTGCTTAAGGTAAATGCAATGGACAATTATCATATTGTGAGGATTATCAGATATAATTTACCCATGATAGTACAATACAGATATGCAGAAAATTGTAGGGTGTCCACAGAAGAAGCATGTCCAATTTTAGTGGAGATACATAAATAAGTTTGAGAAATGCTCTATTGATTTTAATAATGTAATTAATTAATTTACAGTTTACTCTAAAATATAGTTCTAATGGCTAGCTTAAGGTTAATCTTATAAATATTATGGTTAAACTAATAACTTTGAAATTGTTTAATTACAGAAAATAATTTATAAATATTTTAGAGTGACAGTGTGTGAAGACAATCAATTTGAATTTAAAATAAAGTTAAAAGAAAATACAAATTATTTTTTGATTTCCTGATTCAAAAATAAAAAAAAGAAATCTTCTTAGATAACATAATGTTTTTATCCTATAATATTTTTCTGTTGAAAAATATTTAATATTTTTAAATAATAAGTTAAAATTCTGAGAATATTTAAACATATATATTTTTGTATTGAAAAATATATTTTTAAATAATAAATTAATATTCCGAGAATATTTTAAAAATATATATTTAAATAAATGTATTCCGTATTAGTGTAATAGTTTTTATTTTATTAAATAATTTCTAAGATGTATAATATAATGCAAAGATGATGTCATTTGTTATATCTAGAATTTTCCAGACAATAATTAATTAAAAAGTTTATTTATAGCAGATTTGATCTCTCAGCTTAATTGGGTCTCATATTAATTAATAGTTTACACTCCACTGTCAATCATGTATTTATTTAATTATCACATGGATTATCATATTTACAATCTGATCTCATGTATTTTACACATTCATCATTTTTTTCCTTATTTCAGTAAAATATTTTATTATAATTATTATTACTTTGTCAGTTTAAGTTACTATGCAGTACTAGAAATCATTCTCTAGCTTTGGCTCCTATGCCATTGCTTCAATTTTTCCAATTGCTACGCCATAAAACACTCTGATAATATGTAATCTCTAGAAGTAACATGTTATATCAATGCTATATGACAATGGGCAATTTATACAAAATATATCATTGTGTTGCTAGAACTGTTACCAGTTTAAAAACATGCATAAATTATTCCTAAAGTAAGAATTTCATTATTGAATACCAGAACTTTTGTACTTTTTATTGTTCAGCAATAAATTAAAAGAAATTTATATGTCTTATTCTACAAAAATATGAATGAAAAAAAGACCTCCAAGAAAAATGCCTAAAAAGCAATAGAGGATTAGCAGTTTCATTATGAACTCTTATGAAGGACTTAGGAAAGATAAGTAAACATTGTAATTTATTTGCTTTAACAATATTTCTATCATTAAAAACATGGATTTTAATACATTTTCCCTATCTTTATTGAAGTTTTTCAGAATCTTGGCCAGAAGATATTTGATTACATAGGGCTTTGTATCATTTTTAACATTCCTAACATATGGACCAGATATTGTCTAATTTATGGCTTGTGTATCAGAAATTTCAGTTTTCCTTTTTGAACTAATAATTATTTATAGATGAGTCCATATGGATTCAGATCTCATGAGTTTTAATATATTTTTCACTTGATTTCTTAATATTTATATTTTTTGAATTTTTCTGTCTGTCAAGTACTTTCAAATAATTTAATAACTTATTAATTATAATTTTACACATTAAAGTAATATAAAAATTTTCTGTAAATCTCACCAAGGTGGAAATCTGATGAGACTGTTTTTCAAAAGTTTATCAATTTTCAATATTTTCTTTCTTCTTAATAATCCTGAAATCTGATGATTTCATTTCTCTTTTATCTTAAATAGTTCATAAATATTACCAAAATCACACTTTTTTTTATTTTGCTGTAATACCCTATAAATACAATTTATCCAAACCACTTTAAACATTTTTTAGCAAAACTCTTTATTTGTATATAGATACATACACTTTACACTTCGACTGTTCTGCAGTTTTCTTCAGAGCTATGATATAAGGAACAAAATAAAATAAAATACATAACTATATAATAATACTATTCTTTCCTTCCTGTTATTCAATTCTTCATAAATATTAACAAAATCACAATTTTCTTTATTTTGCTGTAATAACCTATACATACAATTTATCCAAACCACCACCTTTTAGCAAAACTCTTTATTTATACATATATACAAGGTGTATGTATATATGTACAAATAAATAGTTTTGCTAAAAAGTGTTTGAAGTGGCTTGGATAAATTGTATTTTAAATAGTTCTTCTGCAGTTTAGGATTAAATTTTTTAATTTTTTTATCATATTTTCTTTCACAAGCTCTTCTGTTCTGGCGTCTGTTTGTAACTATATATTTTTTTATTCTGTGTCTATTTTTATTCTACACTATTTTTAATTAATTAAAAATCCAATCAATTTTTAAGTCACATATTCTCAGACAAATAGCTCATGTGAGGCAAAGGGTTTGCAAATAATCTTAGAACAATAAAATTCTGTGAATTTGATGTTTTACTTTGTCAAAATTTATCTTCTAGCTGAAAATACCAGAAACTCATTTATGACCAATAATTTGATGGCATAGCTATGGTTTTATTGTACAAATATCTGGAAAAAATTGGATGGTTACTACTAGTACTACTGCTGCTTTTACTACTACCACTACTATTACCAGTACTACTACTACTACTAATATTAATAATATGCTAAATTATTAGATTTTTTCTGATAATTATATTAAACTATATTAAAATTACCTGTAACTTTTTTATTCAGTTGATATTTTCTTCTCAAAATCTAAAATAATATTAAAAGAGCAAAAACAAAAACAGGCATGTATGTGTCAAAAATAGTATAAATAACATGGCATGATTGTTTTATGGATCTCATATAAGCATTAAATTTCATTCAAGTGTGGGCCAAAAATACAGCTGCCTTACAAGCAGTTATCCCGGGATAGTGAGTTCACTTCCCGGCTGATGCTATGACACATGGAAAAAATATAATTTAATTTTACTAATGCAAAAAGTTAACCAGCATGTTTGAAAAGTTCCAATAGAAATAAATAATTATCAGATCTTAAAATACGAAAAGTATTTTTAAATATGTAAGTAATTAAATATATAATTAAATAAACAAAGACACCAGCATTGTGGCATATAGTGAAACTGCTTCCATCTCCAGTTGTGTAAGTATTTAAAAAAACCTTTATCTATTTCAACTATAAATACATGAAGAAACTTTTTTCTTTATTTACTACAAGATTTGTTTTTCTTTATGATCTATTAAATAAAAACCACACATTTATAAGATCATGTATTTATATCTTAAATTATATTTAATAAACAAAGTCCTACAAACTATCAAAACATGCTATTCTATAGATAATTTTTCTTCTAAAAATATAGCAAATAAAAATTAATAATAAGAAAGATGAAAAAGAAATTTAAGTTAAAAGAAAATCAAATTTGTTAAAAGATACTTTCATACAAAATCACTTGTTATATACAGACATGATTACAAAAATTACATCTAGAAATGTACTGTATACAACTCATTAATTTTGTAATTGGAATAATATGAATAATATATCTTTAATTGACATCAAATTTTATTTTATTTCAAACTTTGAAACAAAATCTTTTTTTAAAAAATAAAATTAGTAATATTATGCATATAAATAAAATAAATAATAAAAATCCTTTTTAAAAAAATAAATTGACCATGTTTTTTTTTAATAGTTAATTCTTGGTTATGATAAAGATACATTGGGGTAAAGATAATAGAGTATAGTATATTTCGTATTTACACTATAAGTTGGAAATGTTCATCTTAAGTGTCTTAAAGAATATGGCCAAAAAATTAATTTAGACATAAAAAATACCTTGTAACTTTTTTATCAGTTAATATCATTATTAATTAAAACTTTTAATTTTAAAATTAAAAGTTCAAAACAAAATTCAAAGGTTAAAAAAATTGTTGCCTTATTTTAATTTCACTTATTAATTTTTGATAATTGGACCATATAGCTCTTACAGATTAATTAGTTGTTGACTTTAATGAAGAATGATTATTCTTAGATAAAAGTTTGTCTGAATAGTATTGGCAAAAGGTTTGAAGGGTGATAATGCTAACTGGATAAAAAGTTGCCTTTATTTTTTCATCTTGTCTTATCAGATAGAATTGAATAAAATTTATAAAGAAAGAGTCATATTTACTAAGGCTGTAATCTCAAGAATATGTGCATAAAAATTCGATAGTAGGGACCTCTACAGGTCTTAACCACAAGCTTACGTTTTGGAAAAAAGAAGAAGATAATCATTTCCAAAAAATAGGATAATTTTAACACATTTATTTGCAACAATCTTGTCAAGTATAAAGTAACAATATCTATACTAACTTTATAACAAATGTTTAAAAGAAACATGATGGATATTTTTTCACTGTTATAAAATTAAATTTTAGAAACTTTTAGAGTACATTTATTTAAAATAAATTAATAAATTCTAAATAATAATTATTTAAAAGCTTTTACAATATGTGTAAGATTTTTAAAATAAACAATAATGTATTACTTGTAAATAAAATTTAATGCATTTGAAATAAGGTAAACATTCTTTCTACACTTTCATTTATAAAATACCATTCTACTTTAAAAAACATTTAGTTAAAACAAATAAAGTTAAACTTTTATGTAAGTAATATAACAATGTTTGCACAATAAACTTATTATTACAATTTCATTACACTTGTAATTTCATTCTAAATAGATTCTTATTTGTGTTCACGAATACATACTCTCTCATATACATATACGAAATTATGGGAAAGCTGACATCATGGAATTATGGGAAGGTTGACCTTTTAAAAGTATTAGTTGACAAAAGCTACAAAAGGTAGTTGACAGCGCTCCTAAGTGAAGTTTATAGATGTATTTTTTTATAAACTTTTCAGTACTGTATTTTCTAATATTTATTTACGTATATATATACAAAATATATTTAAATAAAAATGTACATTTATAATAAATTTAAATCAAAACAATACATTGTTAATATTTTTAGATTTTATTTTAAAACATTTAAAATGTATGTCATTTGAAAATTTAAAATTGTTAATTTTTTTTCCAGTGAATATAAAATATAACTTATAATGCATTCAAATATATACACTGTCTGATGTAATAATTTAGATATTAATTCTTAATATTGTATGCTAAATATTTTTTATTTATATAAAATACAGACCACCGATTTTGTATTTATATATATTAAGATATCCAATTTATTTATATTACCTTGAATGTTTTAAATGTTCTATTATTATTTAAGACCACAATGTATAAATAAAAAGAATATGTTTAATATTTAAAGTGTTTGTATAGCATTTTTGAGTTGAGAAATAAGCAACAATAGTAGTGATACACTCATATTTTAGTAATGAGACATATATAATCTATGGTTTTGGTTTTGCTATAATATTGTAGTAATAGATATTACTTAACTTCAATGAATAATCACATTTTAAAATCCTTAGCCTTGACCAAGATGAATGCAATTTGAAACATTTGCAATCTAATTCAGTTCATTGTACAGGCTTAAACCTGCATTTATATATATATATATATATATGGAATTCAAACTCAGACTTTCACCTGACCCACTACTCTCAGTCCCATTTTATATTGATGACCCATCTGACCACACACATGTTGAAAAGATAAATAATCACCAATATTCATATTATATGCTAAACCAGCACTCATCAGTTGGTCCCGATTACCATCTACACACATATATACAGTGAAAAAAAAATTGTGTTGGTGGATGAAGATGAATTGGAGATTTTAAAAACTTTAAAAATATTATTTGCATGCTGGACAGAATAATTTCTCTATGGAAACATAGATTTGTGCATAACCAAAAAAAAAAAATTACATCTTTTAACGTAAAAAGTTTATAATATAAATTGAAATAAATATTTTTAGTATTCTACGAAAAACACAATCAGATTATTGAAGATTACAATATATATATATTGTGCCCTTTTCTATAGGTCGGTAATAGTACATAACAGTCAATTACTAAAAAATTTTAAATTTAGAATATGTTCTTTTAATACATTAATTATATTAAGGCAATTATATCTTTAAAGTAAAATTTGAGGCTAAAGTAAATACGAAGTATATAAAATTATAGCGAATTGTTTGAAAATAGTTATATAAAGCTTAAAATATTGTTTCATATGGTTGTAAAAGCTGGCCATATTAAATAACACAGCTATAAATAATTAAAAGTATATTTAAAAATACGATTTTAATAGTTTAAAACTGATAATTTAATAAATGCTATATTTAGATTTGTAATCATATTTAAATAGTCAAAATTAATATAGTATATTTTTAAAATAAACTTTGTGATGGTGAAAATTATATCTAATTCTATATTTTCTAAATTGTTCTTCCAAATTTTTTATAATTATTTTATATAATATAATAAGTGTATCAATTTTATTAGTCTAGGCAGAGAAATAGATTGAAAATCGTCTGTCAAAGTTATTAATCACGTGATTTTTAATGTATACTATCACACACACGCTTGTTTGAAATAATAACAAAGTTTAAAATATTTTAAAAGTTATATTATAGAATTGGATAGAATTATTGCCTATCATAAAAGTAAATAGTATTAAACATTAAGTTAACTATTGTATGTAATGTTTTAAGTAATGTAATAAAGACGAATACAGATATATAAAAATTAAATATTTTATTTAAATAAAAATAGATAAATTGAATATTAAGAAATGGAATAGGTTATTTAAGGTTATTTTAAAAGTTATTTTAAATGTTTAAATAGTTTTAATAAAATAATAATTTATTTAAAAGTAATATTTTAAATAATATTTTAAGTTCATTACGTCATAATTTTTTATTTTCAAATATAATTCTGCTATAAATTGAAAATATGTAAATTTGTTTTCAAGCTAAAGTAAGAATTAACCAATAGGAATAGGTATTCTTACAGACTATAAATATTGTCGTAACTAAGTTATCGGGGGAGATTAATAATGTATTGAAACCGGAGAGAGGTAAATTATAACTAGTAAAAGATAGTATTTTAAAATTTTTTATTTTAGTCAATTTTTTTTTAGTACTTTCTTATAACTTTATCTGCAAAAAACTAATTGATAATTTTAAAAAATATTTTTTGCAAAAGAGAGTATAAACTAAAAAATATTTTAATAATTTCGTTTAACATGCTTTGTTAAATTTTTTAAAGTTCTTTATCAGTCGTATTTTATCTAAAAGTTTAACCTAAACTACGCAATAAAAAATGGATATACTACAAAATAAAATGGATATAAATTGTAATACTGAAAAAATATTTGAAATATTTATTGATACAGCTTTATTAATATTTCACCGAAGAACTGTTTTGGTACATAAAAACCACAGCTCGGACATTATACGGAGCCTAAAAATGTATTGAAACGTATTATTTATAGGCTGATCCAAGATTTGTTTTTTAAATAGTAATAAGACAATTATATTTCATGGATTATTTTATATAATATGATATTCAAAGGAGTAAAATGTTATATCCTTTCTGAAGGTAACATTTTTTTTTATTTTAAAATGATATATAAAAAATACCAAATGAAAGTTTAAATGTATCAAGAAGGAAACAGAGATAAAAAGTGAACACATAGATGAATAAAAAAAATGGATCCATGGAAATACAAATAGTACTTAAAAGTTTATCGAATATTTTTAAAAGTTAAATTAGATGGATTGATGCATCGGATACGCAGAGAATATTGGTAGAGAAGATTAAGAAGCTTCACGGGAATAATTCTTTAATATTATGATTTAATAATTATCGTCTTAAATACTAAAACCAAGGATTATTTTCTATAAATTTTACTAAATGGATTAATAATTATTTTTATTTTAAACTTTAACGCGCTTGGAGAACATTTTTGGAAAACTCTAGAGAAAATAATAAGCATTTTGGACTTATCAGGAACTATCGTCAAGAAAATATGTAACTATAGTTTTGATTCTTTTTATTTTGTTAACCTAGTTTAAATCTAAATTTTTATATAAGATTAGGAAAAACATAAAAACATTAATTTATTAATATTAAAATTTTATAATATAACAATCTAATAATTTAGCTAAAAATATTTTAATATAAAGTGTATGGGTGTGATTTTTTTTTATATCTGCAATGCTCAAGTGGACAAAGGAAGCCTACTGAACACGATGACTAGATAAAGGTTATTGGTAATAATAATAACTATTGATAATTTATAATGTATATTTTTTTTGTTTTCTTTAGATCATCCATAAATTGGAAGAATGAAGTGTAAAAGTTTTTTACTTATATGTACCGCATTTTATACAACATTTTAAAAAACATTATGAGATAGGATTGATTTGAAAATATGCATACGACAATTTTTTTTGATTTTTTTTTATTAGTAATATAATCCAACATAACAAATAATTATGTGATTCTTTTAAAATTTTTATGTTATGGGATATTCAAATATTGTCTAAGTAGATTGTATATGATTAGACATATAGAATGATGAAGTGGACAGACTTTTCTTATGGGATAGCTAGATTGTTTAACTATTAATGAATTTTATTTATTGTTTTTGTAAATGCAGATAGTTATTTTATCGATGTAAGATGTAGAAAAATCTTGAGAAATAATGTTGAGATAGTGGCTTGGAAGTACTATAGTTAGCAGGAAACCAAGATGATGTATTTGTTTTTTTTAAAAAATAGGATGTTATAAGGAATGGAAATAATATTTAGTCTTTATGTGAATATCAGCATAGTTAACAAAGCCCTATGACTGATACACATTTTATTTGGACAGTGTTTATATTTCTTTAAATATTTGATGTTCTAATAAAGCTGAAGAAATAGCTTTAACATCGTCCCTGTACTAGAGGATATTAGGCAGATAAATGTCCTACCTCTTCGCACTGTACCATGATTTTGAGATATGTTAAGAGTAATACTCTAGCTTTCTTCCTTAATCCTATGCATCTGTTTTCGCTATCTTTATTTCATGTAACTGCATCGTTTAGTAAGATATTTTAAAAGAAATGATAAATAATTTAGAACTAAGGTTATGCTATCGTTTTTGGATAAGATTAGTTTATTTGCTTATAAGGAGCAGAATATTATAACTTAAAATTGAAGATCCAAAGTATCCTAAGGAAAGAAAAGAATCATAGAATATATTTTGAATTTTATTTCGGAAATGAAATATAAACTTTTTTAAAATAAAGTATCTAAACAAAGATATTTTCTTTAAAAGTGATAATAATTTTAAATGCTTTAGTATTATTTTTTTTAAGAGAAAATAAGTATTGCATATTTTAAAATACAATAGTACAAAGTAAATTATGTAAACAATATGCATAGTATATTTTTTGTTTATTGATTAACAGAAATATATTAATGATTACACTTATATCATACTAAAGTAAGGCTTAAAGAAGAATATATTATGATTAGTAAACATTGTGTGATAAATACTAAAATCTAGTACTGAATTTTGGATAATATTTTGTGTAACATCTTTGACTTTGCAAGATGAAATTTTTTTTTAATATTTTGAGAAATCCATACTCATTATAAAATTTTGTTTTCTATGGAATGTTTTTCTAAATATGAATTTTTTTTAAAAAATAAGATAGTTTAATAATATTAAGGATAAAATGCTGTTGCTAATAAAGTAGATAAATTTATTTGTAATAAGTTAACCATAATGAGAAACCAAATAGTAACATTTTTTTTTTTAATTTTGTCCTAAATCTAAATAAAGATGTAATTGAAATATAAATTATTTTTTTTATAACCTGGTAGATCAAACTGTAAAGTAAAAAAAATTAAGGATATCCACTGTAAATAGTGTAAATAAATTGTTTAGTTATTTATTGTTAGTAATAAACTTTGTTAAATTTTGTTATTTCAAAAATTTTGTGTCAGAGTTATTTATTTCTCCACATCGCTGCATGAAAACACGATATATGCATAATAATCGAAACAAACATATAATTTGGCACAAAAAGATAAATAGAGAATTATTTAAGAATTTTAAATATTTTATTGGTATTCATTATAATTAAATAATCATAATCTTACATTATTTATTGGTCATAAATCAGTTATCACAATATTATATTAAATTATATGCTATCAGTTGCCACACATATTTTGTTTGTCAGATTATTAAAATGCTACCACGTATTTATTATATCATTACATGAAGAATATTATTATTGTTATTTATTATTATTAGTTTAAGTGTAGTAGATTATGACATAAAATCCCTTCTCATATTTTACTACCGTATTTTAAAATTAACTTAGAATAAATTTTATGAACCTGAGATTATTTTATCGAGCTAGATTATTATTAAATAGAAGATTAAGATTTAATTATTAGTTTAATCTTAGTGAGTAGAAGTTATTAAAGTCGTAAGAATACTATGAGTTTGTTATTTGAAATAGTAATAAGGGGGGATAGTGTTCTTATGCCATTGAGGTAGTATCCTGTAGGATATTGGCTCAATGTAATCTATCTTGTCACCTGTATTTTCACTTCAAGTCTCATGAAAATATTAAATATTTATTTAATTTATTTTTATAAACTGAACCTTATTCGTATTTAAAATTTGAGCTAGTGAAATATTTTAATTTTAATACTGAATATTTTAGTTATTAATTATTAACTGAGATAGAACCCGTTTTATTTTATATCATATATTATCTGGAAGTGAAGATGCACGAGAGCAAGGTCAGAATATATATATATAAACGTAAAATATTCATATATAATATATAAAATCAAAACTACCCCAAATCCAAAATTAAACCAGACCAGCATAAAAATAATATAAAAACACAACCTAAGGTTTCACTGCTACAAGCAGACTTCTCAAGTGTAAAGAACTACAAAAACTACACAATATATATAATATTAAAAACTACCCACAAATCCATTCACTTCCCATCCACCCTTAATATTAAAAGAACTCTTAAATAAGTTAATTGCTTCAGAATAATAAATTTTCAATAATAAAGACTCTTTAATTCTTCTTTTGATTTCATTTCTCTCAAAGAAGACAACCTTAGCTTCATCAAAATCAATAGTGTGGCCTGTATCTTTTTCATGGACATACAAAGCAGAACTAAGATATCTATTTTTAACTCTACTTTTATGAACCTTTATTCTTTCATTTAAACTCAAACTACTCTGACCTATGTAAACCTTCTTACAAAATAAACAAGGAATAAAATATACTACACCAGGAATAGTCTTTCTATCAAAAACTTCTTTTGTATTATTTAATAAATTATTCAATGTAACACCCCTTTTCCAAGCAATTTTCTTATTTCCAAACAATTTACTATTTCTACACACAATTTTATAAGAAGACAATTTAAATGGCAAAGAAATAAAATCATATTTTTCTTTAACCTTTACATCCTTACAAATATTACTATTAAATAAAATACTTTTAACAAATTTATCAGAGTATCCAACACTCAAGTAATCTTTATAAAATTGATATTTCTGAAACAAAGCTACCCCACTAGAATTATTTAATTTAATATTTCTATGACAATAATTCCTTAAAGCAGCTACTTTATGAGATACAGACTGATAGCTATCAGGTTTAATTATAGATCTTAATTCTTTACTTTTAACTAAATGACTGCACAATAAACAATTAGTTTCTACATTTCTAATCACCAAAAGATCTAAAAATTTTAACTTATCAAAATCTAACCCCCTCCTTCTAACACAAATTTTATAAAAGGATCAAAACAATTAAACTCATTTACAAATTCCTTCAATTTATCATTCTCAACTACAAATAAACAATCATCAACATATCTGACAAATAATTTTACATATAAACAATTCTTTTTAATAATAATTTCCTCTTCCATAAAACTAATATAAACTGAACATACTAAAGGAGAAATAATATAACCTATTATCCAACCTTCCTTAATCTTATAAAAATTACCTTTATAAGTAAAATACATAGAATCTTCCAATAACAAAAGCAAATCTTTAATTACCTTAATTTTATTTTTTGATAAAGAACTTTTCTTAATCAATACAGACAAAAGAACATCAATACTGCTAACCTATTAACAGACTGATACATATTTTCAATATCTAAACTTCCAAATACCCAATTACTTTCCATTTTAAAATTATTAATCTTATCAAAAGCCTCAAAAGAAGAAGAAACTGTGTACTGACCAAAATCAACAAATTGTTTTAAAAAATTATTCAAGAATCTAGAAATACCCTCTACAACACTACCTGTAAAATCAAAAATAAATCTTAAAGGAAAACCATCTTTATGAGTTTTAATATTCACAAACATCTTAGCTGATGTAAAATCATTAGGATAGCATTTTAAATAATCTACTCTATTAAAAATTTTTAAATTAACCATTTTCTTCATAATATCTATCAATTTTCTTTTAATCAAATTACCTGGATCTTTATCTAACAACATATATTTACCATTATTTAATTCTCTATCCATTTTCTCTTTGAATTCATCTCCTTTCATAATAACAAACCTACCAGCTTTGTCTTCAGGAGAAATGATTACATCATTAGCAATTAACCTATTCTTAATATGTTTAATCTCAGCAGGATTAATAACAAATTTTTCTTTCCTTTTTAAACTTTTATTCAAAATCGATTGAATACCAACTTTCTGCTCATCACTCAAATTACTAGATTCAATAGACGAAATTGTATCAAAAACTATATTTTTTGAATGAAATGGAACAAAATTAGGGCCTTTACCAAGAATATCTAATTCTCTATCATTTAACTTCAAATCAGAAAGATTAACAACTCTATCCTCAGAAACATTATTCTCATACCCTTTATCACTACAATAAATTTTATTAACTTTCCCAAACAACCACTTTAATTTTCTTTCATATTTTTTACAATAGAAATTTGACCTATTCTGTCTAAATTGTCTCATAAAAAAATTCAAAATTGAATAATTAAAATCTTGCCTCCTTTCTAAATAATATCTATTCCTTTTATATAGATATATAAATTTATAAAACTTTACAAAAGTATCTTTAAAAAAACTATTCAATATATATGTTTGTAACTTAAAAGCTAAATTCCTATTTTGAAGCAACTTTTTATTTTTACTAAAATTAATAACACAGCACCTAGGAAAAACACTAAATTCCCTACATTTTTTAAGAAAATAAATCTGCCATCGTAAAGACTCTATCCTATCACTCAATCTAGACAAATTTTTAATCCTTCTAATATCATTAAATGGAAAATTATTAAAAACTAAACTCCACAAACCCATACTAAAAAACCCAATTACCAATACCCTTATAAATTAAAACCCAATAAAAACATACACACACTTCTATATATATATAACTAAATAACCACACATATACTCTTTCAACCAAACTCAAACAACAAACATAATATACATAAATGACACTCAAATATATCAATAATTAAAAACAAAAATTATATCAATAATAAAATGTCAATAATTAATATCAATAATAAAATATATCAATAATAAAAAAAAAAAAATCTTTACACTATATCAGCAAAACTACTCTTAAAGGCAAAAAACTCATTAAAATGTAAACATTGCAAGCATAAAGCTAAACTAGTCAATATAAAATCAAAACTACCCCAAATCCAAAATTAAACCAGACCAGCATAAAAATAATATAAAACACAACCTAAGGTATTTATGTATATTCTTTGAGAGAAATGAAATCAAAAGAAGAATTAAAGAGTCTTTATTATTGAAAATTTATTATTCTGAAGCAATTAACTTATTTAAGAGTTCTTTTAATATTAAGGGTGGATGGGAAGTGAATGGGTTTATGGGTAGTTTTTAATATTATATATATTGTGTAGTTTTTGTAGTTCTTTACACTTGAGAAGTCTGTTTGTGGCAGTGAAACCTTAGGTTGTGTTTTTATATTATTTTTATGCTGGTCTGTTTTAATTTTGGATTTGGGGTAGTTTTGATTTTATATTGACTAGTTTAGCTTTATGCTTGTAATGTTTACATTTTAATGAGTTTTTTTGCCTTTAAGAGTAGTTTTGCTGATGTAGTGTAAAGATTTTTTTTTTATTATTGATATATTTTATTATTGATATTAATTATTGACGTTTTATTATTGATATAATTTTTGTTTTTAATTATTGATATATTTGAGTGTCATTTATGTATATTATGTTTGTTGTTTGAGTTTGGTTGAAAGAGTATATGTGTGGTTATTTAGTTATATATATAGAAGTGTGTGTATGTTTTTATTGGGTTTTAATTTATAAGGGTATTGGTAATTGGGTTTTTTAGTATGGGTTTGTGGAGTTTAATTTTTAATAATTTTCCATTTAATGATATTAGAAGGATTAAAAATTTGTCTAGATTGAGTGATAGGATAGAGTCTTCACGATGGCAGATTTATTTTCGTAAAAATGTAGAAAATTTAGTGCTTTTCTTAGGTGCTGTGTTATTAATTTTAGTAAAAATAAAAAGTTGCTTCAAAATAGGAATTTAGCTTTTAAGTTACAAACATATATATTGAATAGTTTTTTAAAAGATACTTTTGTAAAGTTTTATAAATTTATTTATCTATATAAAAGGAATAGATATTATTTAGAAAGGAGGCAAGATTTTAATTATTCAATTTTGAATTTTTTTATGAGACAATTTAGACAGAATAGGTCAAATTTCTATTGTAAAAAATATGAAAGAAAATTAAAGTGGTTGTTTGAGAAAGTTAATAAAATTTATTGTAGTGATAAAGGGTATGAGAATAATGTTTCTGAGGATAGAGTTGTTAATCTTTCTGATTTGAAGTTAAATGATAGAGAATTAGATATTCTTGATAAAGGCCCTAATTTTGTTCCATTTCATTCAAAAAATATAGTTTTGGATACAATTTCGTCTATTGAATCTAGTAATTTGAGCAATGAGCAGAAAGTAGGTATTCAATCGATTTTGCATAAAAGTTTAAAAAGGAAAGAAAAATTTGTTATTAATCCTGCTGAGATTAAACATCTTAAGAATAGGTTAATTGCTAATGATGTAATCATTTCTCATGAAGACAAAGCTGGTAGGTTTGTTATTATGAAAGGAGATGAATTCAAAAAGAAAATGGATAGAGAATTAAATAATGGTAAATATATGTTGTTAGATAAAGATCCAGGTAATTTGATTAAAAGAAAATTGATAGATATTATGAAGAAAATGGTTAATTTAAAAATTTTTAATAGAGTAGATTATTTAAAATGCTATCCTAATGATTTTACATCAGCTAAGATGTTTGTGAATATTAAAACTCATAAAGATGGTTTTCCTTTAAGATTTATTTTTGATTTTACAGGTAGTGTTGTAGAGGGTATTTCTAGATTCTTGAATAATTTTTTAAAACAATTTGTTGATTTTGGTCAGTACTCAGTTTCTTCTTCTTTTGAGGCTTTTGATAAGATTAATAATTTTAAAATGGAAAGTAATTGGGTATTTGGAAGTTTAGATATTGAAAATATGTATCAGTCTGTTAATATTCATGTTCTTTTGTCTGTATTGATTAAGAAAAGGTTCTTTATCAAAAAATAAAATTAAGGTAATTAAAGATTTGCTTTTGTTATTGGAAGATTCTATGTATTTTACTTATAAAGGTAATTTTTATAAGATTAAGGAAGGTTGGATAATACGTTATATTATTTCTCCTTTAGTATGTTCAGTTTATATTAGTTTTATGGAAGAGGAAATTATTATTAAAAAGAATTGTTTATATGTAAAATTATTTGTCAGATATGTTGATGATTGTTTATTTGTAGTTGAGAATGATAAATTGGAGGAATTTGTAAATGAGTTTAATTGTTTTGATCCTTCTATAAAATTTGTGTTAGAAGGAGGGGGGGTTAGATTTTGGTAAGTTAAAATTTTTAGATCTTTTGGTGATTAGAAATGTAGAAACTAATTGTTTATTGTGCAGTCATTTAGTTAAAAGTAAAGAATTAAGATCTATAATTAAACCTGATAGCTATCAGTCTGTATCTCATAAAGTAGCTGCTTTAAGGAATTATTGTCATAGAAATATTAAATTAAATAATTCTAGTGGGGTTGCTTTGTTTCAGAAATATCAATTTTATAAAGATTACTTGAGTGTTGGATACTCTGATAAATTTGTTAAAAGTATTTTATTTAATAGTAATATTTGTAAGGATGTAAAGGTTAAAGAAAAATATGATTTTATTTCTTTGCCATTTAAATTGTCTTCTTATAAAATTGTGTGTAGAAATAGTATATTGTTTGGAAATAAGAAAATTGCTTGGAAAAGGGGTGTTACATTGAATAATTTATTAAATAATACAAAAGAAGTTTTTGATAGAAAGACTATTCCTGGTGTAGTATATTTTATTCCTTGTTTATTTTGTAAGAAGGTTTACATAGGTCAGAGTAGTTTGAGTTTAAATGAAAGAATAAAGGTTCATAAAAGTAGAGTTAAAAATAGATATCTTAGTTCGGCTTTGTATGTCCATGAAAAAGATACAGGCCACACTATTGATTTTGATGAAGCTAAGGTTGTCTTCTTTGAGAGAAATGAAATCAAAAAAAGAATTAAAGAGTCTTTATTATTGAAAATTTATTATTCTGAAGCAATTAACTTATTTAAGAGTTCTTTTAATATTAAGGGTGGATGGGAAGTGAATGGATTTGTGGGTAGTTTTTAATATTATATATATTGTGTAGTTTTTGTAGTTCTTTACACTTGAGAAGTCTGCTTGTAGCAGTGAAACCTTAGGTTGTGTTTTTATATTATTTTTATGCTGGTCTGGTTTAATTTTGGATTTGGGGTAGTTTTGATTTTATATTGACTAGTTTAGCTTTATGCTTGTAATGTTTATATATATATATATATATATATATATAACATTACATCATAGTTTATTTACACATAGCGGATGGTTACAATATATATATATAAGTCATATGTGTAAATAAAGTATGAAGTAATTTATTTAATAATAATAATAGTAAAAACTAAAATTTTATTATCATTCTTTATTTTAAATAAAGTTAACTATTTTAAAATAATGTGACTATAAAAAGCAATTGGAAATTTTTGGATCATGTGCTTTACATAAAAGGAGGGAATTGTCACTTCTTTGTCATGTCACTTATAAGAAAGAAATCAATAAAAATTGTAATGATGATTTAAGTTGATGATACAGTCTATGAAGTAAAGAAAACTCCAGAATGCCTTATGCTAATATTTCCAGTTATGTAGCTGAGTATAGAACTATAAACAAAGAAATGCCTTCGAAATTAACTTCCATTCTTTCGATCAAGTAATTGTTGTCTGAAGCTGAAAATGTGTGATAGTTGCTATAAGAAAACTTGCAGTCTAATTAATTATCAAATGAAAATATTCTTCTATGAATTGATTAATAAATCTAATTAATTTCAATGGCAATAAACTACTTTTGAAACAAACCAAGAGATATTAAGTCATTAGAAAATTGTTTGCTGACATACAAAAAATGATTTTGATGATCACATATCTACATTCACAAGCTAATAAAATGTGATCTCACAGAGACATAAAGGTAATTGGATTAACTTAATATAAACTCTTTCTTTATGAATTATTATAAATCAATAAAGATTTTTTTCTGTCATGTATGCTCTTCATACAATATTAGCAGTAAATATATTTTTTATATTATTCTCATTCTGTTTGTTAATTAAAATTATTGTTATTGTTAATAATTTTGCTGCTTGTTTATTTCTCATCCAACTTCTAAGTAGATTATTTATTTTTTCATTTAATTATATTATTGATATGGAGATGGTAGTGATCAAGAAACCTGATTAGATCTGCATAAAGGTTTATTTTGTAGGTGTGGCTACTTTGATTGTTATCCATGACTACTATAAATCAGTCAATAAAAAATAAAATTTGTACATTTAATTCATGAGCTACAAAAATATGAATGAAAAAAGACCTCCAAGGAAAATGCCTAAAAAGCAATAGAGGATTAGCAGTTTCATTATGAACTTGACCATGAAGAACTTAGGAAAGATAAATAAACAGTGTAATCTATTTGCTTTAACAAAATTTCCATCATTAAAAACATGGATCATAATAGTTTTTTCTCATCTTTATTAAAGTTTTGCAGAATCTTGGCAAGAAGGTATTTGATTACATAGGGATTTGTATCATTTTTAATATTCTTAACATATGGACCAGATACTGTTTAATTTATGGCTTGCTTATCAGAAATTTCAGTTTTTCTTTTTGAACTAACAGTTATTTGTAGATGAGTCCATACGGATGCAGATCCCATGAGTTTTAATATATTTTCATTTGATTTTTTAATATTTTTATTTTTGAATTTTTTTGTCTGTCAAGTACTTTCAAATAATTTTATAACTTAGTAATTATAATTTTACACATTAAAGTAATATGAAAATTTTCTGTAAATCTCACCAAGGTGGAAATATGATGGGGCTGTTTTTTTTAAAAGTTTATCAATTTTCAATATTTCCTTCTTCTTAATAATCCTGAGACCAGATGATTTCATTTCTTCTTTATCTTAAATAATTCATAAATATTACCAAAATCACGCTTTTCTTTATTTTGCTGTAATACCCTATACATACAATTTATCCAAACCACTTTAAACATTTTTTAGCAAAACTCTTTATTTGTACATAGATACATACACTTTACATTTCGAACTGTTCTGCAGTTTTTTTCAGAGCTATGATATAAGGAACAAAATAAAATACATAACTATATAATAATACCATTCTTTCCTTCCTGTTATTCAATTCTTCATAAATATTACCAAAATCTTTTTTTTTTATTTTGCTGTAATATCCTATAAATACAATTTATCCAAACCACTTTGAACACCTTTTAGCAAAACTCTTTATTTGTACATATAAACATTGTACATATATACATACACCTAAGGCGTATGTATATACGTATAAGTAAAGAGTTTTCCTAAAAAGTGTTTGAAGTGGTTTGGATAAATTTTATCTTAAATAATTCTTTTGCCTATTAGTATTAATTTTTTTAATTTGTTTATCATATTTTCTTTTACAAACTCTTCTGTTCTAGCTTCTGTTTGTAATTATATATTTTTTTTTATTCTGTGACTTTTTTTATTCTATGATATTTTTAATTAATTAAAGATCCAATCAATTTTTAAATGGTATATTCTGAGACAAATGGCTCATGCGAGGCAAAGGGCTTGCAAATAATCTTAGAACAATAAAATTATGTGAATTTAATGTTTTACTTTGCCAAAATTTTATCTTCTAGCTAAAAATACCAGAAACTCATTTATGACCAACAATTTGATGGCATAGCTATGTTTTTATTGCACAGATATCTGGAAGAAATTGGATTGATAATTAGAATGATTATAATCTGACTACATGAAATAAAAAAATGATACTAGTTGAAACTTAACTAATAACTGTATTTTGTCCAGTCTTTATTCTTTTTTGACATGAGAATAAGCAGCAAAGAATAAAAGTCATTACGTATAATGTTTTTTTCTTTTAAAAAACAAAAACAAAAGAATGTCCTATTTTAAAAGGAGGACTATATATTTTTTTCGTATAAAAATTATTTTAAAAAAATATGAAGGCAATCACATGACAAATGAGTCATTGTATATTCGAGCTTTTTTTATATAATATAAAATAAATTCCCTCTCAAATAAAAATCTCTTTAACTAGAAAATGCACTAATAAAATCGAAAATACTCAGCATGGATTTTGTAATAAGTAAATGAAATTGGTATACTCTATCGACCCCGTCTTAGGCTTTTTTTTTGTTTAAATTGGAAAAAAAAAAGTGTAGCATAAGTAACTCTATAATGATATTTAATATTTTTTATTAATTACTAAAACAAATTCTGACGGGCAAAAAATACATCTAAATATAAATCATACTTTTAATAAGTCAATTTGTTTTAATTATATGCAGAATATCATTTAGTGCAGCGAAAGAATTAAATTCTGAAACTCAAGTCCACTGATCACAACACTGTACTCGTCACTTCTGTGCCCCAAATTTTTATCAATTCTCAAATAATAAACCATTCAATTTTTTTAAAAAATTATAATTCTGTGATATTAATATTTATTTAAAACACTTCATAAACATTAACATTAAAATTTATTGTATTTTTCAAGCGTTAGTGATCGAGTGGTCAACACAGCCGCATTACAAGGAGTTGTCCCAGGTTTTCGGGTTCGCTTCCCAGCCGATGCTTTGACACATGGGGAAAAAATTATTGTATTAAAGCAGACAGAAATATATTAAAAAAAACTTTTTGTTATGGTGAAATAAATATTTATATAGAAACATTTTAAATGCGAAGTATTACCATAGTTGAAGTATATACAGATTTTCTTAAAAGCTTATTATCCTTTATCTAATAATTGATAATTAATGAATATTTTCACATAAAAAAATAGTTTTTTAATATAAATTTTAATAGCATGCTTTTAATATGATTAATATATCAAACTTTAAACCTATTTATCTTTATAGGTTTATTTTTGAAGATGGTTATCATGGTCATGTATAACTAAAACTAACATTTATATTATTCTAAAAATATAAGTTGTCATGATTTCATTTAAAAATAACCAGTCATATTGAAGAGTTATTACATATATTTCTATATAATAATAATTTAATATATCCAGCACACAGTTCTTCTTTTCAAAATAGTTCATATATATCTAATATAGAAATAAGACAAACTAACTCCTTTTTAAAACTTGATTTTTTATGACTATAATCATGAAAAAGAAATCCAACGTTTCGACTATTTTTTATAGTCTTTTTCAAGGCACACTAAAATAAAATATATATACAATAAATATCACATATTCCAAAAAAAAAAAAAATAATTAATTAAAAATTACAAAATATATCCATAACCAAAATTTTCTTTTTTTTTTTACCTTATCTCACTCCCCTTTCCTATTACAATCACAACTTAAACACAACTAATTCCTTTTTAAAAATCTATATATATCAAATAAAAACTTTTAATTAAAAACCTATTATTTTCTTTTATCTTTTTCTATTAACATCCTATTTAATTCTGGTTTTATTTCATTTATGTATACACCCTCTTTTATTATCCTTTCATTATATGACTTAATACATTCCAAAGGTTTTATTTCAAAATCCCCATGCTTAAATTTATTCTTATGAATGTAAATAGCAGAATTTTTATCACCTAAATGCTATTTTAATCTAGTTTTTAATTTATTTTTACTAATCCCAGTATATATCATTTCTACTTTCTTTCTAAAACAATTCAAACATTTTATCAAATAAACTGAATTTATAATGTCTAACCTATTATAATCCCCATTATTATTAATTAAAAAATTTAAATTTGCTTTCTTTTTATAAACTGGACAAATTGAAACATTATATTTCCTATTAATCATTTTAACTAATTTCTTAACTTTAATAAATAAATCTTTAGATATATTAAAACCAACATAAATAATCTTTTCTCTATTCCTATTCCTATCTAATCCCATTCTATTCCTTATTTTATTTATATTTTTATTAGAAAACAAATGTTCAACTACGCCCCTGGGATAATCATTCATAAAACATCCATTCCTAATAATATCAACCTCATTCTCAAACAAATTACTATTTGAACATAACTTAATTGCCCTGATAATTTTATTATTAACAATATTAATTTTACTATGATTGTCAATATCTGAAAACCAATTATTTCATAATCCAAAAAATTTTTTTTTTTCTAACACAGATGTTTCTATAATAACACTACCATTCCTATCAATTTTTTCTTAAAATTCTAACATCCATATATTCAATAACATTAATATACTATGGAAAAAGAATATATTAATGTTATTGAATATATGGATGTTAGAATTTTTAAAAAAAATGAGAGGAATGGTAGTGTTATTATAGAAACATCTGTGTTTAGAAAAAAACATTTTTTGAATTATCAAATAATTGGTTTTCAGATATTGATAATCATAGTAAAATTAATATTGTTAATAATAAAATTATTGGGGCAATTAAGTTATGTTCAAATAGTAATTTGTTTGAGAATGAGATTGATATTATTAGGAATGAATGTTTTATGAATGATTATCCTAGGGATGTTGTTGAACATTTGTTTTCTAATAAAAATATAAATAAAATAAAGAATAGAATGGGATTAGATAGGAATAGAAATAGAGAAAAGATTATTTATGTTGGTTTTAATATATCTAAAGATTTATTTATCAAAGTTAAGACATTAGTTAAAATGATTAATAGGAAATATAATGTTTCAATTTGTCCAGTTTATAAAAAGAAAGCAAATTTAAATTTTTTAATTAATAATAATGGGGATTATAATAGGTTAGACATTATGAATTCAGTTTATTTGATAAAATGTTTGAATTGTTTTAGAAAGAATGTAGAAATGACATATATTGGGACTAGTAAAAATAAATTAAAAACTAGATTAAAACAGCATTTAGGTGATAAAATTCTGCTATTTACATTCATAAGAATAAATTTAAGCATGGGAATTTTTGAAATAAAACCTTTGGAATGTATTAAGAGATATAATGAAAGGATAATAAAAGAGGGTGTATACATAAATGAAATAAAATCAGAATTAAATAGGATGTTAATAGAAAAAGATAAAAGAAAATAATAGGTTTTTAATTAAAAGTTTTTATTTGATATATATAGATTTTTTAAAAAGAATTAGTTGTGTTTAAGTTGTGATTGTAATAGGAAAGGGGAGTGAGATAAGGTAAAAAAAAAGAAAATTTTGGTTATGGATATATTTTGTAATTTTTAATCAATTTTTTTTTTTGGGGGGAATATGTGATATTTATTGTATATATATTTTATTTTAGTGTGCCTTGAAAAAGACTATAAAAAATAGTCGAAACATTGGGTTTCTTTTTCATGATTATAGTCATAAAAAATCAAGTTTTAACAAGAAGGAGTTAGTTTGTTTTATTTCTATATTTGTATATAATATCTTTCTACTTCTATGATCAAACATATGAAATGATCTATCTACCTACCCATTTAACACCTATCTATCCAGTTTATATATATATGATCAATAGATGGCGTCTTTACCAAAACCGCCGAAACAAGTGTAAAGACGCCATCTATTGATCATAAATAACAAGTGATAGCAGGTTACGTGACTAACTTGTTTTTATTTTTCATATATATATATATATATATATATAGCTATTTTATTACTTATGTATCAAACATCACAAACCACTTATATATTTATCTATTTTAATATTGAAATACAAGTATAAGGTATATACATAATTTAGATATAATTAAAGGAGATTTAAACCCAGACTTTCAAGCTCCCTACAGTCATCCACTCTATTTAATATAACCAATATACATGACCTCATACATGTGAAAAAAAAATCTCCAATATACACATATGTTGAACCAACAAAAATCATCAGTTGGTCTGGATCATCATGTACTCATATATATAGCCAGTGCATGGTTTATATTAAGATAGAAAATCTACACACTTTAATGGACATGATTCAATCCCCTCTCCTTCAGCCTTCCATATCACTGAAATTCTGATGATGGAAAGCTCAAAGCCCTTGATGATGCTAATAGTGTAATCAAACCCATGTTTATCTTAAGTCATTTGATCTCTCATATGTAGGATATTAATATGTTTGTTTAAATATACTGTGGGGGTGGCAGAATACAGTCTGGGCAAGATTAATTTAATGTCAATGTGGGTATGACTATAATATTGGCATTATCAAGAGGTTTGACCATTCAATCATATTTTCAGTGATATGGATGGCCAAAGAATTGAAGTTTGGAGATGATTAAAGTTTATTCATTAAACTGCATACTTTGCTATCTTAAAATTAACGGAGCACTGATTATATATATATGTATAAGAGATGATAATCCAAACCAAATAATGGTTATTTGTTCAACATGAAAAATGTACATTAGTGATCATTTATCTCTTTCACATGTATGTGGTCATGTATATCAGTTATATTGTATAGAAAGAATGACTGTATGGAGTTTGAATGTCTGAGTTCAAATCCACTAATTATCTATTTTTATATATTTATGTATATAACTAATTATTTGTCTGTCAATCTATTTGTATCTATTTTTCAATTTATTTATATGTTGATTTACTAGATATTCAACTATTGGTTACTTTTTTTTCTCATGTGTCATAGCATCAGCCAGGAAGTGAACCCCCCAACCCAGGACAACCGCTTGCAAAGCAGCCATCGCTGACCTCTCAACCACTAATGCTTGACAACTATTGGTTACTTTTACGCTAGTTTACTATGTATCTATCAAACTATTTTTCTGTTTATTTCTATATATCTATCAGTTGTTTACATATCAATGATCTATTCATCTATCTTCTATCTATATATTTATCTATATGATTACTTATTTATCTTTCATTTATCTATCTATGTATGAATATATAATTACTTGATAAAGTATGTTTTTACCATTATTGAGTAGAGGAGGTTGCCTTGACAACAGATTGAGTTTGTTGGTTGTAAATGATATTCTTATTGATGACTACTGGTTCAGCATGAAATACATCTTTTGAGTCATTTGTCTTTTACTGTATCTTTATTCATATAAATTTAAAATAATATGTGGTAGTATTGAAGTTATTTAATATATTAATAAAGATATTACATATGGGAAAGAGAAATATAAATATTGTCATGTGTGTGTGCTTAATTAAAACAAATCAGATATATTAATCTTTATTTGAATTTTGATGTTTATATCTGTGCTAAAGACAATCTCTAGTTTTGCGAATGAATAATAATAATCATCAATGTATTTATCAAAAGTGAATGGTGTCAAAGATGTGTGTTGGGTTAGTTTGACGCTTGTAATTCAAAATGTAATTATTTACATTTAATACCTATTTAGCCTTTAGCATTATTTGCATTATTATCTAAGTAATACATGGTTAGAGTACAATTTGAAAGTTATAATTGCTGATTAAAAGTTATAATTCACTATATATCTTAATGAGGTTTATTTAAATTTCTTTGTGTTAATAATATATTTCTGTAGTAACATTTCAATCTTAAGTGTTTATATAAACATATTAGACCATAAAAAGATCGATTTCCATCTTTATTTATTAAAAGTCATAGCTTTGACAACATTTTGAGATTGGTGATTGTTAATCTTATTGGCATTGCTTAAGTATTGCCTTCTTCATATATATATATATACTATCTGTAGATCTATTTATTGTTTATTCTATCTTTATCTATATATCCATCTACCTATCTATACATAATTATAATGCAATTACAATGTTAGTCTATGATGCAGTATTTTTTTTAAAACCTTTAAAATAAAAATAGTATCATAAATTTTAAATAGAATGTATCTTCTAGTATTTTTATTTACATCAATATTAACCATTTTCTTGAAAACTGTATAGTTAAATAAAGGATAGCATAAAATAATCCTAAGATTTACTAAAAGGTTTATTATTTAAACATCATTTAAACTTATGACAATAATAAAGCAAAAAAAAATAATCATTTGGTCTCATATGTACAGTAAAATGATGATTAAAAATAAATATTTTTTTGTATTATACAATGAATAGCATTAGGAAAACCTGCACCTATTGTTTATCATAGAGTAATTGATACCAAGAAGATAATTTATATTCACTGAACATTTTTATAAATTTTAATCAAAAATAGAGAATGTTAATGTATAAAGGATCACATGGCTATGGTCTGGGATCATGGGGATGAACTTTATTTATATCACATTTAACAGTTCTTGTAATACAGTAATTAAAATTTGTTAAAAAAAAAGTATAAACGTCACTTAGGAGGGCTTTCAATTATCCTTGTAGTTTTTGTCAACTAAGACTACAAGGATAGTTGAAAGCGCTGTGACGTTTATATATATATATATTTTTTTAACAAATTTTAGTTACTGTATTTTCTAATATTTATTTATAAGTTTACGTATATTATTTTGAAGAAATACAGATATAGATTTGTAGTAATATATATATATGAATAAAATCTTAAAATACGTATCTAAGTTAACTTTAATTTAAAATCTAATCATATTATTCTGCTTTTCAATTTATTAATTTATAAAGTATTATATCTTTTTTTAAATAGCAAATATATCTAATTTTTGTTTCTAATTTTTGTGCTTATATAGTATAATAGAATTTTATTTTTAAAGTCAACAGTATCTTCAATTTATTTTTGAGTTAGAAAACACCAATAATAACTCCTTTCTTAATAGATAGGTTTTTTTTTTTTTAACATTCTATTAACGTTCTCTTTCTGCAGAATTTACGATCTGTATATAACAATAAAAAGTTATATTTGAATGGCAAATCACTTGGTAAATTGTAACATTTTTTTGATTTCATTTATCATCAAATTACCTTTATTGATAATGCTACAACCTTTGTTTTGACAGAATCTTAAAAATACGTATTATTCGGTGAACATTCTCATATATATTTATATGTATATATATAAACATTACAAGCACACACATATATATATATTCGGTTCCCTTCAATGAAATATAAAAGATAACTAATAACAATAGTGTAACAAATATTTCAGTTAATTATTAAGCAAGATATAATATATATATATATTCGGTTCCCTTCAATGAAATATAAAAGATAACTAATAACAATAGTCTAACAAATATTTCAGTTAATTATTAAGCAAGAGCAAAGATAATTTATAAACTTTACTCAAATATATTCATTCTTTACTAGGTAACTTCAAAGTTGCTAAAAATAAAAACTCAAGTCCATATTAGAAATATTTTATAAATGGCTCTCTCTGAATATATATTTAAGGGATTTCAAAATGTAAATTTATTATTATTAAAATTTTATTAAAAACATTAATTTTTAAGAATTTCATTTAGTTTATAAATAAATATTTTCAAAAATATCTTGGCATTAATATTAAATTTTAACTTTTTATTAAACTAAACTATTCTAAAGTTTGAAACATTGTATTCTATTCCAACCTAATATTATTATTGAAAAACAAAGGTATTTAAAAAGTACCTATTAACTTTGCATTTTTGTAAAAAAATTTAACAATTTAATTGGATAATTAAATGCTATTATCAGATACCTTGAGATTAATAGTATTCATAATACTTTATCATGTAATTTTTTTAAATAGATACATAAGTAAATGGGAAAAAAGTAAAAATTAGAACCTATTTTTGAGTAAGAGAAAGCAAAAAAAATAAACATTTGTAGAATTTATGAGCTGTTGAAGATTGAACTTCGGTCAGGATCTATTGGGTCTTGAATCTGTCAGTTTATCTATGCATTATACTTTGAATTGCATCATCATCATCAACCATTATCAATCCACTGCAGGATGATGGTCTCTCCAAGTTCAATCCATCTTTTCTGATCTTTAGCTTCTCTTCTCCACATCACCCCTGCACACTTTCTTATTTCATCCATCCATCTCACATGTGGTCTCTTTCTGGGTCTTGTACAATCTCTTGGAATCCAGTTTAAAATTTCAATTGTCCATCTATTATCATCTCTTTTAGCAATATGTCCAGCCCAACTTCACTTCATTACAGAAATTTCCTAGTCATTAAATGAAAACAATTTATAATAATTAAAAATGCAAATGTTCCAAATAATAACATAAAATGAGTAACAAATTTATAATAAATATTAACAAAGTACTAAAATGTTTTTTTATATTGCCATATTTAATATCTTAAACTTATTGTGTATTCAATTTAAACATATATTTGCACTTTATACATAAGCTCAAATTATGCACAAAAATCATTGTTAGATTTTTTTTAACATTCATTTTTAATTATCGAAAATCTTTATTTAACTTAGTTAATTAATAATTTGCATATGTTTTTAATAAACATTTTTTTTATTATATGTTATTTATTTTTCTTTTTAAAAAAGTGATAAAAACATTTAAATTAATAAAAAAATATGAAGAAAATATATTTGTACTGTTTAACTAAAAACCCTGCAATTAAAATATCAAATAAAATAAAAAATAATAATATATAACTTAAAAGTTTTTAATATTTTTATTTAAAGGAATGAATTCTACTCTTCAGAAAAATGTTGTATTTTGCAGATTATATCTCCAAGAGGTATAGCAAAATCTTGTCATTTGGTATCAGTGTTATTAGATAGAGTGGAGAGAGGTGGGTGGTGTGAAAGTCTGTGCTCATATACCCTATATTACATATATATAGCCACAGGTATATAACAAGCCTGTGTTTTCAGTTATTACATTATAGAGATGTCTGCCCATCCTTGCATATGTATTAAATGGATTATGTCCTGTACATGTGGGGTTCAGATTGACTTTAGGTCAACATGGGTGTGACAATAATCTCAGCCTCAGGGTGGCCTTTGAGCATTCCATCATCAGATTTTCAATTGGATGGACGGTTGAAGAGTTGGAGTGTGGAGTGGATTGAAGCCTGTCCATTATACTGTGAGGATAGTCTATCTTAATATATATCTGAGCACTTATACTATATATGTGTGTAAAGATGATAGTCTGGACCAACTGATGATTGCTGGTTTAGCATGAAATACGTATATTGGTGATTATTTATCTTTTCAGCATATATGTGTTTAGGTGTATCAGTGTTATTAGATAGAGTGGAGAGAGGTGGGTGGTGTGAACGTCTGTGCTCATATACCCTATATTAAATAATTAAAAATGTAAAACTTCGACAGAAAATAAAATTGATTAACGAAGATTTAAAAAAAGATAAGTAATTTTTATATTGGCACAGTTAATATCTTTTGCGAATATAAAGTAAATATATATTCACATTTAAATAATTTATGTTGAAAATTTATTTATATAAGAAAAATAGACATAAATCATTATTAGTTTTTTTAGTGTTTATTTTTAATTAATATAATGTAGTAATAATAAAATTTATAAATATTTGCGATTTATATTTTTAAAAAAAATTGATCAATAATATTTTCAGAAAAAAAAAACTTTATTTAACTTAATTAATTAATATATACTTTTATAAACATTTTTTAGTCTTTGTTTAAAAAGGTGATAAATATGCACACATACATATTTGACAAATTAGAAATGAGAATAATTAACTTAAATAAAGAAATATAAAAAATATATCTACATTGCATTTAACTAAAATCCGTATCAGCAAAATATCGTATCCAAAAAAAGATAGATATTTGTGTTAAATATTTTTAATATCTACATATAAAACCGTCAAATAAATTCATTTCTAAAATGTAATATTATATTGTCAGAATCTAAAGAAACAATAGTGTCCAACTAAATTCAAGGTATAAAATTATATTTATATTTAAAATAATGTAATAAAAATATTTTCAGAATCGATTTCCCATTTTTTTTGATATTATTTAAATATTCTCATTATTAAATTCAATAATTGTGAAATAACTTATTTAAAATATTTTATTGTATATTTGTGACTCTTCATTGTGTATTAATTACAAATTAGTCATTGTTTTTTTTTAAAAAAACATATCACTACATTTGCACTCTTTCCTTATTTGATTTCTAATATTTTTCTGAAGCATGATATTTCAAGGAAATAGGGTAAAATTAAGTTTCTCTAAAGTATATTTTTAATCTTTTATATATATATATTCTAACCTATTAGTTGTAGTCTTACTTCCGGGCAATATAATGTTAAGTAAAATGGGTCTAGCTCAGTTCACGATTACGTTCGGTTAAATGCAAATAATTGGTAAATAAAATATTCTGCATTAATATTAAGATATTCTACTAGCTCAAATTAATAAAAATAATAATAAGGTTCAGTTTATAAAATAAATAAATAAATATTTATTAAATCATGAGACTTGGAAGTGAAATACAGATGACAAGAAAGATTACATTGAGCCAATATCCCACAGGATATTACATCAATGGCATAAGAACACTATCCCCCTATTACTATTTCAAATAATAAATTTATAGCATCCTTATGGCTTTAATAATACCTAATCATTAAGATTAAACTAATAATTAAATATTAATCTTTTATCTAGAATAATTTTAGCTAAATAAAATCTCAGTTTCATAAAACTACTTTAAGTTAATCAAAATCACTGTAGTAAAGCATGATAAGGGACTTAATGTCATACTTTACCACACCTAACTAATAACAATAATAATAAATAATAATAATACTCTTCATTGTATCATCTAATTTTATATATCTTTTCTTCACTATAATTCTTATTTGCCATAATAATAATAAGAAGAAATAATATAATATAATCTTTTATCTTTCATATAATAACTTAATGAATATGTGGTAGCATCTTATAATCTGAAAAATATATGTGTGGCAATGGATAGCATTTATAATTCGATGTACTATTACAATAATCAACTTATGACCATAAAGATAAGGTAAAATGTCATTTCTTAAATAAATCAATTCCAAGAAAATATTAGAATTCTTAAAATAAATACTTTATTTATTTCTGTGCAAATGTTATGTTTAATTCTAATATTCTGTGTTTATTATGCATTATAATGGGGAAAAAACAATCGGAACACACAGATTATGAAAACAAATTTAACAAAGTTTTTATTATAACAAATAAAATAAACAACAAGATATTTACACTATTTACAGTTGGTATAATAAATTTGCACCATTATACATCTCTTACTCATTGTAACTACTATACAATAGAAAATCAATTTAAGTCTTCACTCTGACTTAAAAATAATAATAATAATAATACAATGTTATATCTCTTTGTTATCAAATTTTACGATAAAATTATATCTCTTTATATTTATTCTAAATATTATATCTTTAAATATTATTACAATATGCTTCCTTAAAACATACACTGAAGCATAGAACGGAAAACACAACATAACAATTCCGAATATGGATCTTTTTACTAAATAATTTCCCACTTTTGCAATGTTATGAATATTATATATAAAATATTTACTGTTGATTTATTAATACAATACATGGACATCGTTGTTGTTAACTATACTATGATTATTATATCTAATATCTTCTGTTTAATATTATTTCAATAAGGAATAGCTGCAATTATTGATGTACTTTTTATTATTTAAATAAATACAAAATTGTACCTATGCTTACTTTGTATTGTTTTGTTTCATAACATTATATATCTTGGAAAATATGCAATACTTATAAAATAAAATAAATTATTTGAAATTATTTAACATTTCAGAGCAACTTTGCTTTATCCATTTATTCATGAAATTAATTTTATTTTCCAAAAAATAAATATAGAACATATTTTATGATTTTTTACCATCTGGTTCCATTGGATTTTCAATTCCATTTTCCATTAACTCTAATCCTCCTTACAAGTAAATGAACATGCCTTATTCATTCAATAACAATTCTTAAATTCTAAATTATTCATTACTTCTTTTCAAAAAATACAATACTGTTAGGTGTAATACTTTGGAAAATTGTGATAGCGAATAGATGTGTAGGCTAAAACTAGAGTCTTACTCATAGTACATATTAGATAAAAAACACCATGTCACAGTGTATCTATAAAATAGAGGCATGACGTACTTGTCTAATGTCCTCCACTACCAACAATGATGTCAAGCTATTACTTCAGCTTTATTGAAACATCAATACTTAAAAAAATAGACACTGCCCACAAACAAAATATATCAGCTGTAGGGCTTTGTTAACTGTACTGTATATTTAATAAGATTACAAAACTTTTTTCCCATTCCCATAATAAATCCTACATTAATAACATCTCATTAGGTTCATGTTTTTAAAATTACTACCAAGTCACTATCTCATCAAAATTTCTCTATAGATTTATCAAATCTTACACCAACAAATGAAACTAACTCACATATTTAAAATAATAAATAAGATTCAATCATAATTAGAATGATCTCACTAAACTACAAGAAAAGATTACTTTACTTTCCTATCCAATATTCTTGAGCAAAATACATAATAATCATTATCCATACTTTAAATATCTAATAATATTAAAGTTCTTTGTAAAAGAATTATATAACTATTCATCATCATGTTGTGTTATATTAATAATATGAAATTAAAGTATGCATATTCCGAGAATAAATAAATCCTAATCTTATAATTTAAATGTGTTGTATAAGTGTATCCACATACAACCTAACATTTATACTTCAATATAATATAATTCATTGATAATCTGCAAAAAAATATACATTATAAAATGTCAATATTCATAACTATTATCTAAGTGATATCAACTTAAAATCACTTATGATGTCTTTGTGACCATCAATTAAATAAAACATTGCATATATGATATACATCCATACTTCCACACTTAAAAAAATATTAACTTATTTAAATTATCAAACTATTTGCTATAAACTATAATATCATTTGTACTAAATTAATATTCATGTACCTATTCTATTAAATAATATTACACTTAAAAATTAAAGTTAATAAAATAAATCAAGACAATAATTATGTATATCTTCTGTATTGACGAATGTTCTTTATAAAGTTCAAATGTTTTTTTTATTTTCCTCGAGAGTTTTTTTTTAAAAAAAAAATTCTCCTATGAGCAATTAAAACCTCCACCATTGCTAAGTTCTCATGCTTGACAATGAAATAATAAAACAAAACTTTCCCAAAATTGACACATGCATTGTAAGCTCCTTCAAGCATGACGAATGAAGTTTAAAAAAATGAATGATAAAATAATAAGCGATGTCTAAAAAATCTTGGAAATGTAATAAAAATAATCATTAATCTGTTCTGGAAAAGTATAGAATAATAGTTTATAGTTTCTATTATCCAGAACAATGATTATTAAAATAATAATAAAACTATAATATTGAAAAATAATATCTTGAAGCTTCTTTTCCATAGGATCCTTTATTGGCTCGGTAATGCATTATATCCTGGCAACTTGACTTTGGACAATCCGGATAAAACTTTTTGCACAATTTTTAAAAATATTGTTTTCCATAAATTCAATAATTACTTATTTATAATTCCTCATATTTCAGGTTTATTTGTCAGGATAATTTATTATTTATTATCCAATTATTGCTATTTTCATTGTGATACAATTATCGTTTTTTTTTAATAAATTCTAGCAAACGCATATAACCTTATATAATTCAGATTTTATTACATACATTTTAAAATATTCATTTAAATATTATTTATGACAGTTTTTTCTTTAAAATATTCACAATGTTTTCCTTCAAAAAGAATAAAACATTTATCTCCATGGCTTTATTTTTCCATAAAATTTACTATTAAGTTTGTCGTATTAATTGTCGGTCTTGAATATGACTATGTCGCTATTAGAAAAATAAATGCATTGTTAACTTTAATTTACAAATAGCTTTTCTGTTAAAATTTCTGTGTAATGTCCAATATAATCCTTTGTTCAATGAAATAGTTCTCTTCATTAAAATCACTAATATTATATTAATATTTATCATTCTTACTTTTAAAATTTTCTTAATTAAACATGTATTACTGGTTAGCATTTCCATATTTTTTACTATGAAGTCATATTAAGTTTTGACAAAAAATCCTGGTAAAGGGAACTTTAATTTAGCACTGCATCCTTTTAATAAAAACTTATTTAAATTTATTTATACTATGCTCTCTTTGCAAATACTTAAAAATTAATATCTTATCAGTTTGCAAATAAATTATATGAGAACACTAAAATTGTCTAAAAATAAAAATTTTAAAAGAAGTATAAATTTAGAAATTATTAGCACCGATCACCCTCTAGAATTAATCGTGCAGCAGTATTTATACCCTGCAAAATACATCATCTTATTGGTGGATTTTGCTTTTCATCTGATACTCAATTTGCATATTACTACTGTAACACACAATTAAATTTAAAAAATAAAATATGACTCATTATTATTAAAATTATTATTTAAGACATAAATATTAAATAAATTTCTACACTTTATTTAAATTAACTAAACATTTCAAAATGACTTTTAAAGGCAATATTTTATTAATTTATCCCACCTTTTATATTTAATTTATCTATTTTATTTTAAAACAAAATATTTAATTTTTAACTAACTGCATACATTTTTATAATATTATTTAAAACATTTTATAACGACTAATTTAATAGTTCCTCTTGTGATAAGTAAATAAATATATTCAATTCTATAATGCAATTTTTGAAATATTTTGAACTTTATTAACACAAATACTAGCAAGCATGCATTCATGTCTGTATTATACAGGTTACATGACTTACAACTGAGACAGATTGTGTCAAAATTCTATCTAAAAATAATAAATGTTAATTGCAACAAACATTATATTAAATAAATAATATAAAATTTGGAATTAATAATTTTGAAAACATATAATTAAATATAATTTTTTCTACCATAAAGATTACTTTTAAGACATATAATATTAAATATAATTATTAAATATAATTTATGCTTTAAAATATAGGATTTATTTAATTACAAGTTTTAGTTATTAAAATTCAACTTATAAAACATATTTTAAACATTTATAGCTGCATTATTTATTATGGCCAGCTTTTCCAACTATAAGCAATTAATACTTTTAGCTTTATTTAACTGTTTTGAAGATATTTATCATATTTATTTAGCTTTAAATTGTACTTTTAAAATATTATCATTACAATATAATTATTACACAAAGAGAACATATTCTAAATTTAATTTTTTTAGTAAATTGACTATGATGAGCTAATTCTGACGTATAGAAAAGGGCACAATATATATATATAGCATTAAATTGCAATCAGACACGGATTATACAGACGTGAATTAATATTAATAATCTTTTTCAATGATTTTAGTGTCATATTTTATAACCTGTCAATCTTACAGACTAAGAACAGATTTAAAATTAAATTTTTTTTCATCATCATCATCACCCTTTATCAATCTATTACAGGATAATGACTTGTCCAAGTTTAATCCATCTTCTCTGACTTCTAGTCTCTCTTCTCCAAATCACCCTTGCACTGATCATTGCATCTATCTATCTCACATGTTAACTCTTTTGGTATTTTACATTCTCTTAAAATCCAGTTTAATATTTCATCAGTCCATCAATTATCATCTCTTTAGCAATATATCCAGCCCAACTTTACTGTAATTTCTTAATTTTTTCAATAATCTCAGTAACACATGTATATTGTCTTACCCATATATTACATTTTTGACCACTTCAAGTTACTCCTAATATGCATATCCATACTTCTTTGAATAGTCTAAAGTCTCTGCATTATTTTTCTATTAAGTATACAATTCTCAAATCCATAATTAAAAACTTATAAAATATATTTATTACAAACCTTCTTTTTCAAGCACAAAAGCATATTTCCTTTTAATATTAAGTTATTTCTACCAAAAGCACTCCAACCAAGTTTAATTATGTGATTAATTTCATCCATAATGTATTAATCTGTAGTAATAATTTAATCAATGTCTAAGTTTCTTCTAACTCATCATTATAAATCTTTATTTTCCTTTTCTGAGAAAATCCATTGAACATCCCCTTAGTCTTTTTAACATTAATCTTTAATCTTACATTTTATTTACAAGTGATAACTATTGCAACATTTCTTGAAGTGCTGAAGCATTATTTGCAAAAACAATTACACCATCTGTAAAATCCCATTGACTTAAATAGTCTCCATTTACTTTTATTCCTTTAGTTTTTCATTTTAATCCACAAAATACCTGCAGCAGTGCTGCTATATAAAGTTTTGGAGATATGAAGTTATCCTTGTCTTACACCTGTTCTTAATGATAACCTTCTTAGTATCATTAACTAATGTAATTGTTGCTTTTGCATTTTTATATATATTCATCAGAATATGACAATGTTCTGGGTTTATACCTTAATGATCCAATGCTTTAATCACTGAAGAAATGCTTATGGACATTTTCCTGTAAACTGTATTAACTGCCATATTTATAGTTAGTATTATTTTATGTTTGATGATAAATGTAAATGTAAATCCTGAAATAATAATAAATATTCTCATATCTTTTATCTTTAAACTTATATATATATATATATATATATATATATATATATATATATATATGTTGATACAAAGATTTTCATGGGTTGCATATATAAAAAACATTTTGCGTCGGTATATCAATATTTAAAAATTTTTTAACATGGATGAACCCACAATATATATCTTTTATATATACATATAGATAGAGAGAGAGAAAAAGAGAGAGTATACACCATAAAGAATATGAAATAAAATAATATTATGGTGAAGGGATTTTATAAGTTTTATATGTATATTTTAACTGTATATAATATGCCATTACATTAAGTTAAGATTAAAATAAAAACTTAAGTTCATAAAATAAAACTAAAAGCTAAAAAATTAAAGAGTTGTTAAACGTATATATATATTTGCACAGATGTAAAACTTTAAAAGTTTTTTTTTTTAAAGTATTTGAACATACTTTTTTTTTATATAAAAAGTACAAGATCTAAAGATAAAATATTTTTGTAAATGGAAATGATTGTTTTATAAATTAAACAAAAAGCAAACTAGCCCTTGAGGCTCTTATATAAAAAAGTCAGATGAAAGATATAGATAAGAGAATAAAAAATAATTAGATGTCCAATAGAAGCAGCAACAAATGCTCAGACTGTAATGAAAATTTGGAACAGGAAACCATTGTTCAGTGAATCTGGATGATTGGTATAAAAGGAAAAAATATTCAAATTAAAACAGTTCCAGCTTGATTTCATGAGAAGGGCAATAAGACACACTTGTCACCCTCTCTCACTTATTTCAAATGAAATGTATGTTGAATTATGAATGGTACTGTTGCAGACCTGAATCATATGGATTCTGCAATAGAATAGTACCAGGATTGATGCAGCTAAGGCCACCTCCAGAACAACAGACTGATCTTTAATTAAAAACTTCATGGAAATTGGCAGCAGGAACCGGGGGCTCTTCTATTGTAAAATATAAACGGAAAAATCTTTAAAAAAATAATTAAGAACTTTTAAGATTTGACAAGCTAAACCTAATTTTTTTTAAAAATGAACTTTAATCTGACTTTTCAAATCAATTATTAGTGTTTTAATTTTTATACATATGAGTTTGCTAAAAATCATTTCCATTTTTTTTTGTTCATTTAAGTTTTATTATGATTTTTGTTTTTTCATTAAACTAAACTTAATAAATGCTAAATTTAAGTCAGGCATGAATGGCTGCATAGATTTGTAAAGTTATATTAATTTAATTAAGGGGGGGTAAATCTTAGGTTATTTGTTTCATAGTTAAATTGGGTCAATGGATTGGATATATTGGTATAATTAGTAAATGTAGTATGAGGTCCGCTACAGGATCACCTTATATTCCACACTCAGGTGAAATAAGCCTTTTCTATTGACCATCAGAGACAGATGATATTCCCTGCTCCTTGGATCATCCCTTTGCCTATGGAATGGGATCGTAAGTCCGCAAAAAGGACCACAATCCCTTCCTATGGATTTTTTTTTTATTGTTCTTCTCACCAGACAGATGTAACATTCCTGTACTGGACAAGAGACAATTTCTTTGATTATAACCATGCTGTTCAGATGTACATTTCTGACAGTATGGTATTTGTGCTGTCGTACTCATGATGCATTGAATACATCGATATATCAGATGGATTGACGTTGGTTTGACTGCAAATTTTTGGCCTAAGGTTAAATAAGGGATAGAATATTTTCTTTTCAAATGAAATCTATGTAGTTTATTCATACTTGACACTCTTAAAAATATTATTAAATTCATCTGAGCGGATTGTTTAAAATAAAAATTTAAATTAAAAAATTAATAACCAACCTAAATAATAAACTTTATTCCTCAATTTTATTTATATGTGCATTAATAAATGTTTGAGTGTTAATTACTGGCAGTGGCTTATTCATTTTTTTTTAAAATATTAATATATTTCTTTTAAGTAAGTTTTATATATTAATATTATTTTATGATATAATAGTAGATTTCAAGACATTAAAATTAGAGATATATGTTACACTTATTTATATACGTTTTATATAAATTACGTCATTGATATACAAAATATATGAAGAACAGCAATTGATAATTTTGGTAATTTTATTATATTATATAATATGTTCATATGCAAAAAGATATTTTTGATAAAGAAGGTGGTTTTATGTTATATCAATAATTTATTCTACTAGGATATAGTGCAATGGTATATAATAAATAATTATGGATCAAGAAAAAAATATATTTCTAGGATAAAATATGAATGTACAAGACATGTGATGTGATGTGTGGGATAGAGTTTATGTAATACTTCATTATATTACTAAATGATCTCAAATATGGGGATAGATGATATTGATTTTGACAGATCATCTTTTATAGACGAAAATTTATAAATGTTAGAGAGACAAAATATTATATACATGGATTGGAAATATAATCTCTATACTGATGCTCTAAGTTAATGAATGGATATTGGATAAGTTAAAATGTCAGGATAGTTAAGTATAAATCCTGAAGAAGTAATAGTGAGTGTTATGGGTTAGATCTAAAGAATGACCATATTATATTAAGAAAGTTGTGAGGATCTCTTAGGACAAATAACCACTCCATTCTGAAAGTGTTAGAATCTGTGGCCAATTCTTCTGTGGTCACTGAACCCTACATCTAAAGTAACAACACTAGATGATCATCTAATTTGCCACTTATTTTATCACAGTGTTAATTCCTATGCATAGAAAGTAAATTTGTATTCTGGCTTGAATTTAATCTGAAAGTGTGTGCACTGAAATGGTTTGCAACTGTTTGTTTGTTGATGTTTATGATTTTCTGTATTTCCCAACAGATATTTTGGCCTACTAGTAATTATCAGCGTATTCTAGAGATTTGTCCGAGCTTTTTTTTTTTTTGGTGTTTGTTGTTATTTGGAACCCAAAAAAGTATGTCAACGTCTCTATCAGACGATTGTAGTTGTTGGCAAAAAAGTACCATTTCTGTCATGACTTGGATGAAAGTAACAAAAAAAGAACAAAATGGCTACCATGTTATTGCAATTGGGGGATGTACCAAAAAAGTGAGAAAAAGATGATGCAGTTGATTTGGTTTAGTCATATGTGGTGAATAAAATTTATTCGATTTAAAAGAATCTGTGTTTTGTTTCTGATTCTTTTGATCTGTAAGTCAATTAATTAACACCCAGAATGTCAGTGTTAAAAGGGTAGGGCTTTACAACCAAATGTGGTGGAGTTGGTTGGACAGCTTCGTATTCTTCTCAAATCAATCAACAACACACCTTTTTTGGTTGGAAGAGAATCAACTCTCTTGATCGATATATTAGTCAAAATACCAAACAATTTTTTTCGTTTATAAGCAAATACGGTCATCTGAGGTGGAGTTTGTTGGACAGCTTTGATTTTTTTTTTGCTAAATCAATAAACAGCAACCCACATTTTTAACAAATTCAAAAAGAAAGTGTCGATTCTAATTTTAAATAACAAAAAAAAAAAAAAAGACGTCTGTTTAAAAAAAAACCCAGTATATTAAAAGGCAAAAAAGAAAGTCATATGTAAAGCAAATTGTGTATATATGAGATATTAAAAAAAAGATAAAACTGTTCCTTATACTTTGAAATGTATCGAATCCAAACTAAAAAAAAAAAAAAGACGTCTGTAAAAAAGAAACAGTAGATTTAGAATGGAAATCCAAAAAAAATATGTACTTTTGAGATCCCAAAAAAAGTCAAAGTGTCCATTATAATTTTAAATTTATCAAATGAAAACAAAAAAAAAATAATTATGCCCAAAAAAAATCAACAACAACAACTATATATTAAAAAGAAAAAAATTACAGCAGTATGTCAAAATACGATATATTAGAGGAAAAAAATCTAGCGGCCCGGTAATGTTATACCGCTCTGTTTTTAACTAGAAACAGCACCACCAAAGGCTGCACAGTGAATACTTTACAAATACCATAATTTCTACATTAAAAAAAATTATATTTGTTATCTAATGAATAAAATGAATTAGAATTTGTTGTAACACTCTCTCATCTCATTATATATAAATTATAATCTAGGCATTTTTTGCTTACATTTGTAGTGAAATACTTTATTATTTTATTTAATGTATGTGATGCAATTTAATTTGTTACTTAATTAAATTTTCTTTTGCATGGAATTTATATTATTTTTTTGCACATAAACTCATAATCTACATATCTAGCATAATCTTTAATATATTTTCTTCTATTTTCTTTATAAATTCTTATATAAATTCAAATATATAATTACATATTTAAGGCATTGGTGGTAAAATCATAGGCCATAATTTATTTTATTTTATATCAATCATTTTTATATCTTGAAATAATAATTTTATATGTAAATTTTATTGCATCTATTATAATGTATAGCATAATTTTTAATTTGACTTATTGTTAAAGCTTTCTCTATAACCATTATTTATTTATTTTTCTATCATTTGAGTCACATTACTCAATTACAGTGATAAATATCATGTAGTATTTTTTAATTTTTGTTTATCTAATAATCTTAACAAAATTAAAAGATAAAGATATTATAAATTTAACATATTCAAAATATTTTGTACTAATCTGCATATGTATTTTATGTTATTATGTTAAAACACTGTTAAAATCAATTATAATTTATAGTGGAACACTGTTCATATATAATATATCAACAAACACACAATAAAAATATATAAATCCAAGTATATATATTTCTATAAAAATTATTGTCTATGTTTCAATATATTACTAATGAATCTAACTTAACTAAGATTCTATATTCTATTTTATAATCATTAACATAATAAAAAAAACATTGCTCCTATTATGATGGCTTATAGAGATAAATTTATCTTTATTTTCTTTTAAACAAATTATTCCGTTCTTCCTTTAATTACTTCTCGCTTATATTACTTTGATTTTCTACTATCTATTGAAAAACATTCATTAAATATTTGTATTTATATATTGGACTATTTCCATCATCTAATATTAAGTATTGACTGTCTTTATAGAAATTTAACTATATTTTTAATTTCTCCAAATAATAGAATGCAGGTTAGTAAATGCATAGTGTAATAATTTTGTTTTTTCCCTAAAAATTGTTTTTTTTTTTTCATATGTCATAGCATCGGCCGGGAAGCGAACCCGCAACAACCGTCTGCAACCAACTGCTTACTTGCTAGGCAGCTGCGCTGATCTCTCGGCTAACAACGCTTGTACAGATAGAGCACATGTTTTCCACCAATGACGAAGAGGATGTCACAAAATAAAAATGGAGAGAAATCTCTAATAATGTTTTTCTTGTAAAGTTTTTTTTTGTGTGTGTTTAGACTGTTTTGAAAGCTTCCATAAATAATTTGTATTTTCAATAAAAAAAATTCACGCAAAATTCTCTTTTGACTCGTAGGTGTTGGCGAATTATATGACGAGTGGGGCACATTTATCCCACGCATTTTTTTTTTTCAAAATCTGGGATACAAAAAATTTAAAATTTTGTAGATGTAATACTACATATATATGGACTGAAAAATGTAAAATTCATGGGGGGGGGGGGTGTAGACGTAAAGGAATAAGAAGAAATAGTTTAAAATATTGAAATTGAAATTAATTGTTATATTTCCACATTAAATGCTCCTTATAAATGTTCCTTATAAATATAAATGTTTTTAAATTCAATCCAATTTTTAATTTTTTTTTGCAAAACGACCTTATACTTTTTTTTTATATTAATTTTAGTTTTAAAAATATTGCATTTATCATCTCTTTAATTATTTAATGTCTATTTTTTTTATAATTCTATTCCGATCATTCATTACATTATTAATTTTTAAACTTCAAAAGTTTTAATAAACATTATTACTTAGCTAAAATTTACAAAATCAATTCTATAATAAAGTTGAATAAATTTCTTGTAATTCTTTTATCATTTATACGTCACATATCGAAAGTTTTTGCTAAACTGTGATATAGTAGGTATTGTAGAAAAATAAATACAAACAAATAAAAAAAAAAAAAACAACTCTGAAATAATTTCTATAATATTCAAAATACCAATATATATATATATAGAAGAAAATGGATATTAAAAAGAAAACATGGATTTTATTACTGGATATAAATACTAGATTATGTAGTATGATTATATCCTTTTTTTTAATTTTAATGTTTTATATAATGTAGGCCAAATACTGGTATAGTAATTATTAATAGAAAAATAATAGATAGAATTAACTAATGTAATATATAAAGTCGGAGCCAATGTAGATCAAGTTGGATTGAAATTCATGAACATGATCTTTTGTATAGTAAATTATGATGTTCATTTTTCTGTAGAATATTCACATATTTGTATTGAAAGATATTTCCTTGATATTGCAAAAATCAGAGTTATATTTATAAACATGTCAGTCAATTTATGAAATAAACAATATATTGTATTAATATACAAAAATTACAGAAAGTTGGCCTTTCATGTGGGAATGTTAATGTTGTGTGATGATATCAACGTTTTTTTTTTTTCCAATTTTATCTATATAATGCCATTGAGGATGGCATCAATGCTGTAAGCTGGCTATAGCTATTATTTTTATATATTAATAATTAATATTTTGAATATTATAAAATATACGCCAGATTTTTTTACTATATATATTCAGAAATTTATAAAGATGGTAGAATTATATTTTTTTTACATTTTAGACCAATGTAATTTTAATACTGTATGTTAATGATCTGTTTATTTATTAGAATCTGATGTTTGCTTACACAAATACCTGAATAAATTATAATTTGTAGTTCAACACACATATTATGACAAATACATTTGGTCAATTATTTTCATTACTTTTGATGTAAATATATTTATTTATACTATTTCAAATTTGATTACCTTTTTTGTAATACATATATTATCTTAGGTCATATGATATGTGTCTCGATTTTTTTGCAAATATATATATATGCATGTGTGTATGCTTGGAATTATGTTGCTCATCCGTCTGTAATTTTTATGATTTTTGTACTTTAACATGGGCAAGGATTGATTTGTTGTTTTTTTTTTACTTAGAAAAAAATATATATCAATAAATGAAATATTTATTTTATAATAGGTGATATTCCTTCGTTTTTGTAAACATTAAGAAAATAAGATTAGCTTGAAGTCTATACATTATGTCAGAATGTAAACTTTTAGTCTTCAGGCTAAAAATATAGTTGATTTATTGAACAGAAGGTGAGAGTTGTTAATTTGTAGAATTGAGAAAGTGAGAGAGACTTCAAAATTTTTGAACTACTCTTATCGATTGACTGACAATTTACTAAAACAAGTCTCTCCAAAATTTTTCCAAAGGCTACCAGATTAAATACAAAAGAAAGGCTTTAGAAGCTAAAAAGTTTTAATAAAGATAATGTTTTCTTAGTTACTTTATAAAAATCAATAGATAACATTTAAACCTATATTGAAAATGGTTAAGTAAAATTTTCAAAGTCCAATATTGTTAATATATATATAACATTGATGCGCAACCAGTTGGAAGCAGGGAAACGATTGAAATACTATTAATAAAAATTAAAATTTTTATGATGAACTTAAATATTAGGAAAAAAAACTTGTAACGTAAAGTTTGTATATAATTAATTCAATATTATATATATATACTTAGTAATGTTTGTGAGTGTAGATATATATTACATAAATATTAAAATTACAATAGGATTTTCAGTGTATTAAACTAAAAAAACATCTTGCCAAGCTTATATATCCATTCATGTAAAATTCAATTAGATGACACCCTTAATTTTATCATCTACAAAACTTTTTAGCAAATTGTCTATTAATTAGACATCCTATTTCTATATATATATTTCTTAAATGTTCTTTTATTATGGTTTCTCTTTTTGTGAAGAATCTTAAAATTTCCAAGATCAAAACTGAAAGTAAATCCAAGTCATTTTTTTAATGATTAAAAAAAAAAACCCGAACTTGTTATTAAATTATTATTACTCTTATTTTTGTATACATTTATAACAAAAAGCTCAGAAATTACAACATACAGACTATATCTAATCAGTACTTCGAGGTCACATTGGATTACAATCTTGCATTTTTAAAAAAAATTATTGCAACCAACAAATGAAAAATTGCATATTTAGCCCTCTTAATCAAAATATTTAATCTGTAGCTAAAAGTACCTAAATACTTTCTAATCGATCACTTGATTGAAGTTGAAACATTCTAAAATAATTAGTAACATAATAAATATTCTATATTAAAAAAATCCTAAACTTGTTTTTGATACAAAATATTTATAATTTTACTTTTTGGAAACGCAACCATTAGCTATAGATATAGATGTAGATAGCCAAATTATTATTCTAGGAGGCCCTTTTTTTGGCAATGATGAAATCATTACATTTCTATATAATTTTTCTGACTGGGCAATCATATTTAGTTTATATATATATAAGTTGAATTTCAAACTGATATCTGTTCATGTAATTCAAGCTTAAACACTATATTTGTTTAGTGATAAATTTAACTTATATAGAATGTATGTGGATGTGTGGAGTATAATAAGTGATAATGTAATTTTAGTTTGAAAATTGATAACTGAATTTGTAATTAATTATATATATATATATATCAGTTTTTTATACTTGAATCAAATACTCCCTTTTAAGTAAATGACGTTGACTTAATAAAGTCTTATCCATTAATATAAAAGCCACTACAATGCTAGATGTATCTCTAAGGACTTGCAGCTTTTTATAGCATTTCTTTTAGCAAATATATTTCTTAAGTAGATAAAATGAGAAATAAATTAATGTTGAACGCAAGGTTGTTACTTAAGTTTGAAAAGTAGACCAAAAAATAAAAACAGTCAAATACTAAATAGTGAAGACAAAAAAGTTAAGTATATATATATTGAACGATATTAAATGTAAATAAATAAAATCATTATCTTTACTGTATTAATATATAATACAAGTTTAAAAAATAATAAACATATAATTTTAATACAGTCTTTCTTTTTTAGCAACTTATTTAAAGCTTTAATTAAAATTTAATTGTGTGTATGTTCTTACTAATTGCAAATACTGTATATGGTTTCATTTGATTAATGTTTAAGATATATCATTGTAATACGATTTTTTTAATAGAAGTTGGCTTTTATCAACATAACATAAAAAAAAATTGTTTGAAATGTTTTGTAGATTATTGAAAAGATTCTGGCAAATCAAAATTTACACATTTTTCTGGATGTGATATTGTAAAATATTCTATTATAAAATAACATGTACGTTGTGGTGGACATGCGAAACGAACGACGAAAGTCTTCATAAAAAGTATTTAATTAAAAACTTCATTGTGGTTTTGTAGGAAAGGCATACTTTTCTAAAGTTAAATTTATCTGAAGACTTATTTCTAAAGAAAGTTCCAAATAGATGTTTATAATAGAAAACTTATAGTTGAAATCAGTATATAGAAAGATTTACGATTAGACAAGAATTTGGAATTTTCCAGTTTAAAACTTTACTGCAAAATAAGTTAAAAGGCATTATCATCAAATAACAAATAATAGAATAATGAACGATCATCTTCTTGACTGTGGATTATTGCTGACTCAGAGATCAGTTTATATAAATCAACCAAACACACATCATCATCATCATCATCATCATCATTATTATTATTATTATTATTATTATTATTATTATTATTATTATTATTATTATTATGTTTCAACAATAGTAAACTTTATTGATCCAATAGTTACATAGTATTATAGCAAGATACATGTTGAATCTTATTATTGTTAGTTCAATTTCAAGTCTACAATATTCATTTTTTTTAAAGTACATATCTGTATGGGTAATTTTACATGATTCTATCCACTTTATCAATGTTAATTAATCATTTTATTGTCCAAAAGGAGCATAATCAGGACCATGCTTTCTTTAATTTTGTTTTTTATAGCTTTGCTATTTGCCTGAGCAGGGACCAAGTAGCTGCATAAATATCCGGGCTGGTGATCTGCTTGTCTCTAACTTGAATTTTATTCAACTTATTTTCAAATGTGGCTGGATGCCTTCTGGGGTTATTACCCAATATGAATACACACCTAGTGCACCAAAGTTCATATAAAACAAACGTTGAGGCCCTTGTGGCTGGTATTGCCCTGCAAAATGTATCTAGTCTGCTCCAAGGCCTTGCAGTTGAAAATTATATGTTGTAAAGTCTCCTCAGCCATATGGCAAAGGCCACAGAATGGATCAACTGACTTGTACATTCTTCTGTGATGTAAAAAATACTTAGTAGGTAAAGTGTTCAAATTCATCTTGATTATAAAATCTAGGAACTTAGGTTCTAGTTGCCATTTTTTGTATTGCTTGATCAGGTATTTGTTTCCTATTTCTAGTATTGATGGGATCTCCTCATTGTGATTATTTTGATGTATAAACTTATATATTTCCCAAAATGTATATTTTTGGTCCAATTGATCTGGAATTGTTCTTTCTCTCCTGCATTGGTAGACGGTGATTGCCAAAAAACAATCTTTTGGAGGAGGTCTATCTGTAGGTGTTATCTGCTCTAGGTGTCTTAATTTAGGAAATTGAGTGAGTATAGCAATTATAGCATTCCTTGTTTTGAATGTTTGAAATGTTTGTAAGCTATGCAACCCCAGTCCATTTGCTATAAGAGGGTGATTGAGTTTTGCCATTTGAAATTGCCATCATCTTTTCCCCCCAGTTGAGCTTGGGAATTAATGCATGCCATAATTTTTTTTGAAAATTCAACTATAGGCATGTAATATGCTATCTTGGTTATTATAAGTTTGTTAATCAGTTGCACCTTTGCATATATGGACAAATATGCCTTTGAGAGTGATTCAGCTATTCTTTTGACATCCTCTTTGAGCTTGGCTTGGACTAGAAAAAAAGGAAAGCCTAGGAATGGAGCTAGTTTTGCTCGATACATTGGTCCACATGGCTTTCCAGTGAGTAGCGTCCAGGCTGCAGACTTTTCTGGATTTATGCTCAATCCATATTGCTTTGAGAATTGTTCAAGAACTGCCTGAAGCTGTGGTATTTGCTTTTTTAATATCAAGAAGACTGTGATATCGTCCATGTATGCAAGACATGCAATCTTCTATGTTTTACCAGGTATTTGAACTCCAATGAATGTGCTAGAGGAGACCCTTGTGATAGTGATTGTGTTGGGATGAATGAAGGTGAATTTTGGCCATTCATAGTAACATACAGTTCTCTGCTCAGTATCAAGTTTGCAGTCAAATATAGCAGACCTTTGGGTATTTTAGTCTGATTGAGCATATCCAGTAACACAGGGATTCTCACTGAATCAAAAGCTGAAGCAATATCTATTTGCACCACTACTGTGCTATATTTCTTTCTCATCCTGGTGGCTATCATCATGGTCTTGAATAACAATGCTGCTTGCCCCGTTGATGATGTCTTCTTTGCAAATTGTGATTTACTGATGGTTGGTAAAATATAGGGCTCAATCTTATCTTTTATAATTTTTTTCCAATATTTTAATAGGAAGTGGGCCCATAGATATTGGTCTAAGCTCATTTGGCATTGGTATGCCTTTTTTTTCTTATTATATGGCACTATTGCCATGGGATATATCCCTGTGGTTGGTTTAATTTCTTGAGCAAGATGGTTTGCTAAATCCTTGAGGTATTTAGCTGTAAAAAAACTTAAATGCTTGAAAATGAACAATGGTATCCCATGGCCACCTGGGTGACAAGAATTGCTGATAGTTCTCATTTTCTCTATTATATCATTTTCACTAACTGGTAATTCATCCTCAACCTCTCAAAACATTTTTGGCTGAAAAAAAAAGGCGAGGTTCCGCACTTAACTTATCCTGAAAATATTTGAACAATGGCATAATCATGTTATGTCCAGTGAACATACCATCCTCAGACTGTATGGCCCTTGGCACTTTTATGTCTGTACATAACCCAAAGCCCACTTGATAAACTTGCAGGTCCATGTGTGCTGTTGTGCCATGCAAAGCTTACTTTTCTTTATCTTCAGATATTCTTTCAGTGATTCACAGGCCTTGTTATAAGCATCAGTCAGCTTTCTTATGTGTATTTGGGTGTTGTGTGTTGGAGTCATCATCATTAGTCTCTGATGTAGCTGATCAGCATATTGCAGAAGCCTTGATGGTGATGGTTGATTTCTTGTTACATGATCAACATTGAAAGACAAGATATTTATAAAAGTCAGGTATTGCTGTATAGGATCGAGGCTCATCCCTTTAACCTTCTGCAACAGAATATATGTCTCTGAGAAGAGGAATTCTGTCGCATTTGTTGGGATAAGTACTCTTATTGTTTTTGTTAGGTTGTGATTAACTGCTTGCAGTTTTCCTAGATTGACCGTGATTAGCTGGGCAGAATGATCAGAAAAAGTGGTTGGGACCAATTTTACTTCCATGAGGTGATGCAGCGATAGTGAGTAAAAGACAAGATCTATTAATGTTGCAAACCGACCATTATGAAAGGAGACAGCCCCTTCTGGCAGAAAACCTTGTCCACTAATCAATGGTATGGCTATTTTATGTAGTGATTTCTGTATAAATTCTTCATAAGATGAGTTGCAGTCCCCAACCAAAACAGTGGGGCTTGCATTCATGGCAAGAATTGAATTTATATTATAAATTATAGATTCTATCTTTTGCTTTTCTACTGGCATATATACAAGCACTATATTTATTGTAATTATTTTTTGAGTCAGTGTTCTTATTAGAAGGTTTGAATCAATGTAAAGTATTTTGAAATTTTCAAAAGGACAATCTTGAGCAATTACTATTCCAGTTCCTGCAGATGGGGAGGAAGAATCTCTGGAACATGCAGAGAAGCCCTGGCCCCTCAGGTAGATAGCTGGGTCTATTGCCGAGCCTGCATATATCTTCATTTCTAATAATCCTGTTATATGCGCTTGTATTTGATTTATCCAATTTCTGACTTTGAAATTTTTATTGATTGCATTAAGTCCTCTGACATTTAAAACAGCAATTGTAAGTTTCATTAGTAGTTTTTTTTTCCTTTTGAGTTTAGGAATTCATGTCTTTCTATTTTTCTTCCTCAATTTCCACTGCATCTTGAAACACCAGTCCATTCTCTTCATCCACTGCTACAGCCCAATTATATATTTCCTGCTCACTGTGAGGATTCTCTTGTTCAATTCTCACCTTTTTATATCTTCTATCTTGTTTTGGTGGATGCTCTGGTTTGTGCCTATATTCAGTGTGCATTTCTATTTGGGTAGGCAGATCTGGAGTAATAGTCTCCATCATTTCAGCAGATGTTTTATTAATAATTGTTGGCCATGGTATGACTTTGTTTGAAATTTTGCATCTTCTATCTCCATGAATCACATCTTCAGTTTCAGTCTCAAGTGCTATAATTTGCATGTAATCTTTATTTGCACTCTTTGACTGATTTTGTTTGTCACATTTCATATGGCTTACATTTGCTGCAATTCTTTTATCCTCTTTTTCATTGTTTAATCTCTCTTGCTCATAGAGCTGAGCTGGCCTTTCCTGTTGTGCCATTTTAAGCTTACTTTGGTTATTGTTATCTTGTATGTTTTCCAGTGGCTTATTTTCCGCTTTTAAACCAACTAGTTCATGGTCGACTTTAATGTGTTTGATGTGTTTTTTGTTCTTGTCTGCCATTGCTTCCATTGTATCTTCTCTATCTGTTTTTTGCTTACTTTGTTTATTATGTTGTATGCCATCCAGTTCCTTATTTTTCCCTTTTACGTCATCTATTTCTGGGTCACCCTCAATGTGTTTGGTGTGATTTAGTTTTTTTTCTGTGCTTGTTTTATTTTCTGTGGCTTCAATTATATCTTCTTCATCCGGTTGGTTTATTTCGCCACATTTTTTATTATTTTTTTTGCATAATGTCTATATCTATTTTTGATCTTTGGTGTTCATCAGGTATATCTTCTATTCCAGTCTCAGATTCCAGTCTTTGATTGTTATCTTGATTTCATTTTTTTGATTGTTTTTTTTGATGAGGCTTTATCTGTTTTGGATTGACTTTAATTCTTTCGCCTTCTTTTTCAGTGGTGAGTTTGTCTGACTCAAGCAGCTGTGATAGTACTGACTGATCAGCAACTTTCAGCAAACTTTGTTTTTTATTTCTTTGCATATCATCTATTTGTTTATAATTTTTTTGCATGTCACCCATCTCTTGGTCACATTGTTCATGTCTGGTGTATTTTCTCTTCTTATCTGGTCTTGGATGATTTCCTGTTCCTTTCTTTGTCTATTCTTTATCTGTCTTTTCTTCCCATTTTTTTTTTTTTTTTTGCATGTCATCTATTTCTTGGCCAGTCTTTGGGTGTTTGGGATTTTCTATCTTTTTGTCTGGGTTTGCTTGATCTTCCGTTTGCTCTGTTGTGTATTCTTTAATTAATATTTGCTGTGTTTTAGCTGTTGACTGGTCATTGCTGTTGTGTTTTCTTCCACAGTCTATTGCCAGGTGATCTCTACTTCCACACACGAAACATTGTCGCCTAAGCCCATTAATTTGTATAGTCAGTATTGTTTCCTGATCCATTATTATGCTTGGGATGTCTTCAGGTCTTATGCCTCCATTCATTTTGATTTTGAAATAAAACCTGTTTGAATAAACTAGTGTAGGTGTGTCTGAGCAATATATTGGCTTCATGTATATCGGTTGCCCAAAGGGTTTCATTAATTTTGTGAAATCGTGTATATTATACCCAAAATAGGTATTTTTAATAATGCCAGTGTGATAGTTTTGCATCTCTCTATCTACAATCACAAGAGCATAATTTTCCAAAGTCTTAATTTTTTCTTGAAAATCTGTACATTATGTTTCATTAATGAATTCTATCGCCATATATCTTGAATTGGTATGCTTTCCTATGGTTGAAACTGAGCTCCACATTTTTTTTGTTAGATAATTCTTTATATAGTATTTCCTTTGGAAACTTGTAGAGAGAGAGATTTCTATCTGTTGCTGCTAAGACTATTGACTTCTTTGTAAAAAATCTCTTAAATGACATGAATAATTTTTTCGCGACTTATTTCTTCCACTTCTTCTTTTAACCAAACGTTATGTAAAGGCACATCGGCATCATATTGATTCATATTTATATTATTTACTTCATTCAGGTCATCCTGATTAGCCCTTCTAAATATTGGGATTTGTTTTGCATTTTGCAAATTTAATTCAGCTATGTTCGCGTATATTGTCTGTGCTCTAATGTTGCTATATATTCGTGAGGTTGAATTCGCGCCAAACTTTATCTTGAAATCCGATGTGGATGCCATATTGACAATATATCGCATCTGAATAGCGTTTAGAAATCTTTCCCTGATAGGTGTGAATATTAATTATCTTCAGGTGATGTTTTAAGCAACTGTTTTTGGCAATTCAGAGATTTTTATCTACTCTTGTTGGAAACGTTTATCTAATTCATCTAACTAAAGACACAGCAGGACCACATATATTATTATTATTATTATTATTATTATTATTATTATTATTATTATTATTATTATTATTATGTTTTTATGTTTCAAAGGGCAAACTTTATTGAGACTCAAAAAGGATTACATAAGTTACATTTCAAAACGAGATCTTAAATACAAATTGATTCATGATACTACATATGTAATAAAGGTTTACAATCTTGATAGAAAACATGATTTACAGAAATTGAAAGAAAAATAATTATTATATAACAAGATACATATGAAATTAAATTTACATAGCATTTTTTTTAAGTGTTATATAGAGAAAAATACATGGAAACACATGATAATATGAATGAAAAAATCTGGAGGAGGTGTTGTAGTTGGTGTTAGATTGACATATGGTCCATAAATAATGAGTTCATTTGCTGCTGAGAGTACTATAGCTTTCATAGTTAAATGTTATTGTTCATTCTTACATAAATTCCATGTGAAAAAAAAAATGAAAAATTCTAGTTAGTATGAATTGGAAAATTGAAAAATACTAATTCAGCATGAATTGCATCTTGGGATAATGGGAAAATACTAATCAGCATGAATTTCATGTTGGAAAAATGGAAAAATATAAGTTAGCATAAACTGCATCTTGTGAAAATGGAAAAATACTAGTGAATTCCATATTGGAAAAATAGTAGTCAGCCAGAACTGAATCTTAGAAAAATGGAAAAATACTAGTTAGCATAAATTGCATCTTGGTAAAATGGTAAAATACTAGTTCAGCATAAGTTGCATCTTGTGAAAATGAAAAAATACTAGTCTGCGTAAATTGTATCTTGGGAAAGTGGAAAGACATTAGTTATTATGAATTGCATCTTGGGAAAATGGAAAAATATTAGTTCAGCATGAATTACATCTTGTTAAAATAAAGAAAAATACGAATAAGAATGAATTCATTTTGGGAAAATGGAAAAATACTAGTCAGCATGAACTGCATCTTGGGAAACTGGAAAAAATAAATTCACAAGAAAAGCTGAATAGTAAAATGTGTAAAAAGATAATTTCATATTAACAAAAAGATATCATTATTAAAAATAGAAAAGCTATTTAGTAAAATGTATAAAAAGACAATACAGCATAATAATAAAAAATATTTTTATTAAAAGAAATTTGTACAAAACAGCAGCAGAATTAATCCTAAGACCCCTCGTTTCAGTGTTACTTATTGTGCCACTATTCTAACCTGTAAAATATGTATAAGTTGTATAAAGTATGATTGACAAAGGTAATTTCACTACATGCACAATTACTGTAATCATGAGGCAATATTTTTTAAATAAGTTTTATTTTAAATAAATTATTAATGGGATATACTATTTTTTAAATATAAAATAGAATATTTAAATAAAAGTGATTGGAAAATCTAAATCATTTACATATATATTTTATTAATTGTCATGACAATATGGTGTCTGTTTAGTGTAACAATAAGAGTGTGTGTGTATATATATATATATATTGTGCTCTTGTCTGTAGGTCATACTAAGGTAGAAAGGTCAATTATTAAAAAATTTTAAATTTTAAGTTATGTTTGTATGATATATAAATAATAGTAGGATAATTAGATTTTATAATACAATTTAAAGCTGAAAATACCTGGTATATAAAAATGTAAATAAATTATTTTAAAAGAAAACAGTTAAATAAAGCTTAAATATATCATTGAATATGGTTGTAAAAGCTGGCCATATAAATAATACAGCTATCAATAGTTAAAATTATATTAATAATTTGAATATAATATTTTAAAACTAATAAATTAAATAAATGCTATCTGTAGTGTATAATTATATTTAATAGTCAAAATTAATAAAGTATAGTTTAAAATAAACTTTAGGATGGTGAGAGTTATATTTAGTTCAACATTTTAAAATTATTTTCAAAATTCTTATAAAAAATATATCCGTTTTGGTAATTTAGACCGAGACGTAAATAAAAAACCATTTGATAAAGTTAGTAAACACGTGACTGTATATTATATACCTTCACACACACGCTTGTTAAAATAATAATAAAAGTTTGTGAATTTGAAACTAGATATAATTGCCATCGATCATTAAAGTAAAAGTTTAAAATATTAAATATTGTTTTAATAATTGTTTTTAAAGTTTAAATAATTTTTATAAAAGTATAATTGAATTTAAAAATATAGTCTAAATAATATTTTGAGACATGACGTCATCAATTCTTTATTTTAAACGTCTAGTCTGTTATAAAACTAAAATGGATAAATTTGTTCGCGCTAAAATAAAGTTATTAACCAATCAACGGGGGTAAATTAGCAGACAAAAATATAGGAATTATACAGAGCGGGGAGAAGTAATGTGTAAGTGAAAGAGAAAGTAACACATTTTTTGTAGCTGATAACACCGTAGCTGGAAAAGTGATTTAAATTTAAAATTTGTTATTTATTTTAAAAAAAAAGTTCTTCTGTAACATATAATATATTTTGACTGTATCGATATGGATTGCTAATTTTAAAAGTTATCTTACCAGGGAATTTATTCGAATTTAATCAAAACCTACAGTAGAGATGGAAGTACAAGGGAAAATACCTAAATTTATTACCGAAGTAAAAATATTTGGAAATTGTCTTAATGCAACTTTATTTATGCTCAACCAGAAACTGATTGTTATAACTCAAAGAAATATAATTGGGACGCTATATGAAAATTTAAAAGAGAAGTTACATGCCGTCAGGAAAAAATTATGACGCACAAAATTTATAAGGCTACTTTAAAGTTATTTATTCTTCTCTATGAAAAAATTTTAATATGCGTTTTATCATAAAGAAAAATTATGATGAAGAAAGAATGTTTATCTTTTAAAGGAAAACATTATTAAAAATATAGTACAAGAATTTTAAAATAAAGAAAAGTAAAGAAGAATATGAAAGTGCTATTATGGATTTTATAGAAAAGGAGCCGAAAAAACTTTATCTTATCAGAAAAAAATATTACAAAGTACTCAATGGAAGAA